>BLAL01000319.1:1200000-1680630 GCA_015698045.1 Rhizophagus clarus | reverse complement strand
ATACGTGACACTTCTTACATAAATAAAAACCAAGATTATACCTTTGTTTGTTGTTTACGTTTTTGTTTCATTTTTTTTTAAACGTTATGAACTTGTTAAATGATTGTAGGATATTATATACAAGAAATATTCAGGGTCTAGAATTTCGATATTGAATCAACTAATATGTACGGTTTTTTTCTATATAATATCGTATCTTCATATTCAAAATTCCTATTTTTGATTTTAGAAAAAACGGAGAGATCAAACTTTAATTTCATAAATTTTGAATCATTACAGAAGTTAATTTCGTAATCTAATAGGATAAATGCGAAAAATATTCAGGGGCCCAAGATTTCAATATATCAACTATATTATGTGCAGTTATACGGTTATCGTGTTGTCATGTTCAAAAATTCCTATTTTTGATTTAGAAAAACGGAGAGATCAAACTTAATTTCATATTTTGGATCATTACAGAAGTTAATTTCGTAATCTAATAGGATATATGCGGAAAATATTCAGGGACCAAGATTTCAATATTGAATCAACTATATGTACGGTTATATGGTTATCGTGTCTTCATATTCAAAATTCCTATTTTTGACTTTAAAAAACGGAGAGATCAAACTTAATTTCATATTTTGAATCATTACAGAAGTTAATTTCGTAATCTAATAGGATAAATGCGGAAAATATTCAGGGGCCAAGATTTCAATACTATCAAACTATATTATGTGGCCCATGTATACGGTTATCGTGTTTGCATGTTCAAAATTCCTATTTTTGATCTTTAGGAAAAACCGGGAAGTCAAACTTAATTCATATTTTGATCATTACAGAAGTTATTTCGTAATCTAATAGGATATATGTGAAAATATTCAGGGGCCAAGATTTCGAATATATCAACTATATTATGTGCAGTTATACGGTTATCTAATCATATCGTGTTGTTCATGTTCAAAAATTCCTATTTTTGATTTTAGAAAAATGAAGAGATCAAACTTAATTTCATATTTTGGATCATTACAGAAGTTAATTTCGTAATCTAATAGGATATATGCGGAAAATATTCAGGGACCAAGATTTTCAATATTGAATCAACTATGTTATGTGCGGTTATACGGTTAAATCTAATCATATCGTGTCTTCATATTCAAATTCCTATTTTTGACTTTAAAAAACGAGAGATCAAACTTAATTTCATATTTTAAATCATTACAGAAGTTAATTTTGTTAATCTAATAGGATATATGCGGGAAAATATTCAGGGGGCCAAGATTTCAATATATCAACTATATTATGTGCAGTTATACGGTTATCTAATCATATCGTGTTGTCATGTTCAAAAATTCCTATTTTTGATTTAGAAAAACGGAGAGATCAAACTTAATTTCATATTTTGGATCATTACAGAAGTTAATTTCGTAATCTAATAGAATATATGCGGAAAATATTCAGGGGCCAAGATTTCAATATTGAATCAACTATGTTATGTGCGGTTATACGGTTAATCTAATCATATTGTGTTTCATGTTCAAAAATTCCTATTTTTGATTTAGAAAAACGGAGAGATCAAACTTAATTTCATATTTCGGATTATTACAGAAGTTAATTTCGTAATCTAATAGGATATATGCGGAAAATATTCAGGGTCCAAGATTTCAATATTGAATCAACTATATTATATGCAGTTATACGGTTATCTAATCATATCGTGTCTTCATGTTCAAAAATTCCTATTTTTGATTTATAAAAACGGAGAGATCAAACTTAATTTCATATTGCATATTAAAGAAGCTAATTTTGTAATCTAAACAGATGACTGTAGGATATATGCGGAAAATATTCAGGGACCAAGATTCCATCAATTTTTGTTTGACATTGAATTAACTACATTTTTATTTTATTTATATTAGTTTATTATGCGATAGAAAACATAAAAATGAAAATACAATAAACAATAAAATTGCTATGTATTTTTAAATCAGTGTCAAGCTCTTCTCGCTGTATATAACAAGAATAAGTGATGATAGTGGATCATGGTCATTTGGTCATATCGTATTTTCATATTCAAAATAGATTCTATTTTGATTAAAAAGCGGAGCAATCAACTTGATTATGTCATCATTGTTAGTAACAGGGTTCAGATAACATTAACTGAAATATCCGAATCTGTGCAGATTACAATATTAACTGAATACGTGAATATCCAGTCCTCTAAATTAAATATCGCTATAACATAAATAATTTAATTTATATTAATTAGTCTTTAATATTAGCATATCATATTAAACGATCCTTTTTTTCGTTTGTAAGAAATGATTTAGTGCAACAATTCACAGAGGATGGATATATATGTAACTACAGGGGAAAGTCCCCTGCTAATCATTATTCTGCTAATGAAAATCGAAAATCATGTAAATTTTTATAATTAAAAGAAATCAACAAAATTTCTCTTTACTAGTAATTGCATATGATAGAGTAGTTAGCATAACACCAGGTTTCAGGTTCGATTACTATGCTACCTTATAGCAATTATTCTCGTAGAGTTTATCAGGTGAAAATTTCCCCATATCCTATCAGGCAGGCGAAAATTTCCCAGTTAAACCTTTACAAATACTTTTTTTTATTATTATTTATTAGTAAGATAATATATTTAAACATGATATGTACAAGATAAATGTAAAATATTATTTATTAAATTTATAAATGGTTTTCAAAAAAGTAAACCTTTTACTTTATTCATTAATTATAAAATGAAATTTATTAAAAAATTATTTAATATCTAAAAAATTACTAACTTGATTGTGTTAAAGTGCTCATCCATACTTTTAAAAGATGATGATGATGAGGGTGATGGCCGCGGTGTAGACGACAATGATTGTGCTAAATATAAATAAAGCTTTAATTTAAGTTTATGTATCTCTTCTTCCTGGCTTGAAATTTGCTTTAAAAAATATCAATCCACTTTAATAAATATGCGTTCTCCCGCTCAGTTTTGTTGTTTAATTTGGCAATTATTTGTTCTCCAGCTGTCTCAACAGCTTTTGAAATTCTTGGTACATTATCTGGAGATCAGAAATTTCGATTTCTTTTTGTTGAAATTTCTTCTTTTGTCATTTTTTTTCTCTACGTCAGGCCGTTTTCCTAGAATATTAAATAAAGAAAAAATATTTTTTTTTTTATCGAAAAAATAGATGCAATTTTTAATTTATTATGGAGGTTCAATAATTTTGGAAATCTATTGTCAAAATTAGTTTAATACAAGCGTAAAATTATTTTAATCTTATCCAATAAACTTCGCAAACTGTGATTTTTTTTATTAATTAATTATCATACGGCAATGCCATTCTTTAAAAAAATTTCTCGTGATTTGAACTTTGTGACTGTGACTTTTTTTTTTATTAATTAATTATCATAAGAAAGGCATTCGAATGCCATTCTTTAAAAAAATTTCTCGTGATTTGAACTTTGTGACCGTGACTTTTTTTTTTATTAATTAATTATCATAAGAAAGGCATTCGAATGCCATTCTTTAAAAAAATTTCTCGTGATTTGAACTTTGTGACTGTGACTTTTTTTTTTATTAATTAATTATCATAAGAACGGCATTCGAATGCCATCCTTTAAAAAAATTTCTCGTGATTTGAACTTTGTGACCGTAACTTTTTTTTTATTAATTAATTATCATAAGAAAGGCATTCGAATGCCATTCTTTAAAAAATTTCTCGTGATTCCTATCCAATAAACTTCGTAGTGAATAACAATTGTTCTGGTTAGAATGATATATGTATTATTATTTTTTTGATTCTTATTTAGCAAGAAAAATTTAAATTTTTTTGTGTAAACTGAATTAACCAATTACAATTTTGATATTTGTATTATTACTACATCAGAATCATTTCAACTTTATAATGAATTTCCCATTGTTATATTTGTGATTCTAGAGGCGTCTTAATCTTAAAAATTTAAATATATTTTAAGTGTGTCAAATGATTAATTATGTGCTGTGCCTGCGTAAAAAAATTTTTCAGTTATTTTACATCATTTAAAAATATCTTATTATTTTAATTACATGCGTAATGCTATGTGCCGAATAACAATGAAGATCTGCAATCAATTAGATGGACAACAAAAACCTGATCGCCATTATAGTGTACATTTTTAAATTTAGGATTACATGACTTGGGCTAATTCCTCGATGAAAGCACATATTATTTAATTAAATTTTTTTATTATTGATTGTATAAACTGAATTAACCAATTACAATTTTGATATTTATATTATTACTACATCAGAATCATTCCAACTTTATAATGAATTTCCCATTGTTATATTTGTGATTCTAGAGGCGTCTTAGTCTTAAAAATTTTAAGTGTGTTAAATAATTAATTATGTGCTGTGCCTGCGTAAAAAAATTTTTCAGTTTATTTACGACATTTAAAAATATCTAATTACATGCGTAATATTTAAAAAAATGTGCATTATAATGCCGATCAGATTTTTGTTGTCTAACAATCGACATCTAATTGATTGCAGATCTTCAAATATTATAATGTGTCGGCCTTCCACGTCACTTAAAAAATATCATTATTTTAATTACTCGCGTAATTATAGCACTAAGATTACATGATTTTGACTAATTCCTCGATGAAAGCACATATTATTTAATCGAATGGTGTTTATCATATAGTACAATTAAAAAATATATATATAAAAAGAGATAAAATTCCTTTTCAAAAAAATCAGAAAAATCATCATAATAAACAATCAAGAAATTTGTCTGGTTTCGTAAATTTTAAAATGTCCCAACCTTTGCCATCATTTCATCCTGAAGATAAATCCAATTCAGAACTTCCATTAGAAAATTCTCCGTCCTTAGAAAATGATGAACAAATTGCGACAGCAGGTCCGTCAGATGAACAAATTGTGACGGCAGGTCTGTCAGATGAACAAATTGTGATGGCAGGTCCGTTAGATGAACAAATTGTGATGGTAGGTTCGTCAGATGAACAAATTGTGATGGCAGGTTCGTCGAGGAAAAGGAAGGACGAAAAGCCTATTGAAAGTAAAGAAGCAAAAAAAGTCAAATTAATCTCGGTAGGAAACTTGAAAGAAAAAGGTAAAATATATATATTATTATATACATATACTATTCTAATAGCTGTAGAATCATACATTATGTAAAAAATCTGACTTTTTTTATGAGAATCTGTTATTAATTATCGCATTACAAATTTATTTTTATTCAAGACACAATCGAAATTCTTTCGGAAGATCATTATGAAGTCCAGCAATTTCTAGAAAATATTCCCGCAAATACTTTGAAAGACGGGTTGGTTGCTCTAAAGAGCATGAGTGGCAGCAATTGTAAAAAAATAATTTTGAATATAGATGAACAAAAATTGACTGCAGTACTTCCGTCGGGTTCACTAGATATAAAACCGACATTTTACATGGCTGATCAACGTTTTATAGAAACGGAAGAGAGCAGGTTTCTAGATAATCCCTATATACTTCGGCGATTACCTGCTGAAGACAATAGCAATAATAATACAACAATAGGGATCAATCTTTTATATAAAGAAAAGGCAGCTAATGATGAAAATCTTAAGGAAGATATATTAGCCGTTGCATGGCTAATATATCATTTAAGAACAGTCCAAGATCGTCTGCCAATAAACCCCCCGATGATGCAACCTAATTACAATAACAAAAAATAGATACAGAATCTACAGGAATATTATGATAATTATTTGGAAAAGGGAATGGAGTTTAATGGCTCCAAAATAAAAGGTGCTATTTCCCTAACTAAAAACATTGATGACGATCATAATTCAAGAATTAATTTTCTGGATAAAATAGACGATGGTAATATGTCTTTATTAATAGAGGATATGCTTACAATATTAGATGAAATAAAATCAGAAGATGAAACTTCTGAATTATCAAGAAGAAGAAACGTTAGGAGATACTCGTATTTTCATGAGTTATATAAGAAAACATTAGAAGCAGTCGCTTCCGAGCCAAAATCATTTGGCGAAACGAATGCTTCAAAAGCTAAAGATATATTAGAAAACTTTCTTAAGAAAGCTGAAGAAAAACTGACACAAAGACAATGGAGAAGCTACAGAACTTCAGCTGAGAGAATGAACAAGTTGTGGAATATATGCAATAAAAGTTTTGTAATATTCGATCTTGTAACCAGTCTCACGCCCAATTTATTTGAACGATTACCGAGTAGGGAAAGTGCAGAACGATGGTTTATAATAATCGAAAAAGGAATCTATTATACCCAGCAGGAGTATAGAGGTATTCAAAAGCAACAGCAGGAGGAGAAGGAAGTTACTGATAATGACGGTGGCAATAGTAGTAATAATAGTGGAAATGAAGGACAGGGAAGTGGAAAGGGAAGGGGAAGCGGAGGACGGGAAAGTGGGAGGGGACGGGGAAGAGGAAAAGGAAGAGGAAGAGGAAGAGGAAGGGGAAGAGGAAGAGGAAGAGGGAATAAAGCTGGTAACAGTAAAGAAAAGGAAAAAGCAGTCTAAAGAGATAAATATCTTTTTCATTATTATAATTAATCCAGAACGTGTTATTTTTTTTTTATTTTCTTAGTCGGCATCTTTTAGTTCTATAAAATAATAATACAATAATAATAAATCGAAAAATTTATTAAATTTTCATCAAAAAAATATATAAATAATTCATATTTACCACCTCATTCCTCTTAAGAGACTATATGTTAATTCTCAAAATGTATGCAGAACTTTTAATAATAAATATAAGATCTATAAAGTATTATATTATAAATACTTAAAACATTTATAGCAAAGTTTAAAGATACTAAAGGATTCTATAATTTAATAGATTCCTTAAGAAACTTTAAACATTTTATCTTTAAGGAATTTTTATAAATTGAATTAGGTATTAACTATATAAGAACTTTATTTTAAACATTATTTAATCTTAATCAAATTTAAAGTCGATCTCATGGAATTTATAAAAATCAATCTGTACCGAACATTGATATTTCCGCATTGCATATAATAAAAGATTTTCTTTTTTTACTATGCTACGCTGCATAATGTTGTAACGAATAAAATATTGATCTACAATAAAGTAATCCATTTATTGCGAGTCAGATACCACACAGCAGGGCCGATGATATTTTGTGTTTCGCAGAATATCACATAAATCACAAAATTTTGTGATAAACAAAAATTTCAAAATATCACAACATAATTTCACAAAATTTATTTATTTATATATACGAGCGCATAATTCCACACAATTGCCATGTAATTTCTATATAATTTTCATGTGGCTTCCATAATTAGCATAGTTTGTGTAATCTAGAAAATTTTTTAAGGAAGTTCGAATTGTAAAAATTATGAGAAATTATCGCAGAAATGGCACAAAATTTTATTTAAAACGCCACAAAATTACACAAAATTACCAAAAATAGGAAAACACAACATAACACAAAATTTATTTTTATCACACACAAATTTTACCTTTTAGTGCCACAGAAAATCATCGGCCCTGCCACACAGGTGCTGCAGATGAATCACGCGTCGCACAATTCAAAATTATTTATACGGGGTAATCTAGATATGACTTTTTTTATTCGAGATTAGATTTTTTTATATACACACGTAAGTACATTTTTTCCACACTTTTTACCGCAGTATACTCACGTAAGAATATTTTTTATTAATAATTTGAAATCTTTTGTTTCTTTTCCATTTAATATACTAATGAGAAATAATTTTTTTTTATGAACATTCTCAAATAATAAATCATTCAAATAAAATCTCAAATGTCTACCGATAATAATAATACAGGACTACCAAAATTTAGAATTAAAAGAGTTAACAATGAAAATAATAATAATTCTAATAATAACACATCAAATACTCTTAAAAAATTTTATAAAAATAACAAAAGCAGTTCAGTTGTTGGACTACCAAAATTATAAGTTATTCCCAAAGACTTTGAAATTGCAAAAAAAGTGAATTCGGCACCACAATCAGAAACTGAATTTCTAGTAAATCTCCTAGAAGCACCACAACCAGAAACATTAATTATGAAATTACTTCCGTATCAGAAGCAAGGCCTTGGTTGGATGTTATCAAATGAACACCCTAAAGAGCCAACTATTGATGAGAAAGTTCAATTCTGGATTCAAAAGGAGGATCAAATGAAAAAAATACTCTACTTTAATACATTAGCAAGGTTTGCAACAATAACACGCCCTAATCTTGCCAGAGGTGGAATACTCGCTGATGATATGGGTCTTGGTAAGACGATACAAATGATTGCTTTGATAGCTTCCAAACCTGCAATCAATTTAGATTCCACATATTCTAAAACTACTCTGATTGTTGCTCCTTTAAGTGTGCTTGAAAATTGGATTGACCAAATCAACATGCATGTTAAGAAAGGGTCTCTTTCTTATTATGTTTTTCATGGCGTTGATCGAATTAATGATCCAGAATTTCTTAAAACTTACGATATAATAATTACTACATATGCTATTCTTGCACAATCAAATATAGAAGAAAGGAGTGGATTATTTGCCATTAAATGGCTTCGAGTTATCTTAGATGAAGGACATATTATTCGTACACAATCAACAAAACAAAGTATTGCCGTATGTAATTTGGATGCTGAGAAAAGATGGATTCTTACAGGAACCCCAATTATGAACGAATTAAATGATATATATTCTTTAATTAAATTCTTAAAATTCACTCCTTTTGATAGTCTAGAAATATGGAATAGCATATTTAATAACAAAACAATAAAGTTTAAAGATGGTAACAATTTTAGAAGCTTAATAAAAGCCATTTGTCTTCGTAGAACAAAGGATATGAAATTCAATGGACGTCCTATAGTATGTCTTCCTTCTATTAATTTCTATACTCATAAAATTAAGTTTAAGACGGATGAGAAAAAGATTTATAATAACATGGAAAGTAATATAAAAGAACAATTTAGGAGTTGGAAAGAATCAAGAAATGGCGATTTAAAATATAATTATGTAACGTTTCTGGAAATGCTCCTGAGATTACGACAGATTTGCAATCACACAGAGCTTTGTAAGAGACAAATAAATAATGCTGATAGCAATATGAATGATGAAAGATTGGCTGCCCTGAAAATATCTGTTAGTAATAATAAAAGTTGCTATATGTGCTCTAAACCATTAACAACTCCTACAATTACTCCTTGTAAACATATATTTGACAAAGATTGCATCAAAATTAGTTTTGGAGATGAACCATTTTCTTGTCCGATATGCCAAAATTCAGTTAATATGAATCAATTAATTGAATTAACAACAATTCAAATAGAAGAAGAAATTAGAAATTTAGATGATTTTAAAATAAGTTCCAAAATTGAAGCTTTATTGAAATTTTTAAATCAAAATAACGATAAATCAGTAGTCTTCAGCCAATGGACATCTTTTCTTGATTTGATTGAAATTGCATTTAAAGATGCAAATGTCAAATTTGTTCGATTTGATGGCAAAATGTCACGTAATCAGCGAGAAGAGACTGTAAATAATTTCAACAATGATCCGGAAATAAAGGTTCTTCTAATTAGTTTAAAATGTGGATCTTTGGGATTGAATCTTACTGTTGCTAATCAATGTTTTCTTATGGATCCTTGGTGGAATCCAAGTATTGAGGATCAAGCTATAGATCGAATTTATAGAATTGGTCAAACTCGGCCAGTTTCTGTCTTTAGATTTTTTATTGAGAATACAATTGAAGATCGCGTGTTTGAACTTCAAAAGAAAAAACGTGGCTTGATATTCCAAGCTTTTGATGAGCAGCGATCTGAGAATCTGAATATTGTTAATGAAGCCCTGCAAATTTTATTAGGCAGTAGTTAAAGAATATTTTTAGTGTATATGCACATAATTATTGCAGTTTTCATAAATCTGTGTAATTAAAGTCACATGATGATCACTTCAAAATTACGCGTTTTTTTTTTTTCAAAGTAACGTCTAAAACCAAGTTGTGATTTTGCTTGTCCGTAAGAATATATTGCTTTAAAAAGTCTTTAGTGTGAGTTTTGAGTCATGAGAGTAGGAACGAAAGAAAAATGACGTAGGCGAGATTTTTCAAAGTTAAAATAAACAAGAATACGAAACTCAGGAAGGACTTAGGTGTCGTATCAGGGAGGCTTTTTTAATTTAACAATGAAAGTACATAGTTGAGTGTCCTCAATTTTAAAAAGTATATCTAACTATAACAACGAAGCTGCCGGTATATATTTTGTTTGAATAAGTAAGTGAAAAAAGAAAATTTTCCAATTGAAAACCAAAGAATATACAAAAGTCCGTCTATTTCTTTTTTTCAATAAAGAACGGTTTTTACTTGTCAAGATATGTAATATTAAGCAATTATTAGATCATTATATTACAATTGTGCAATATTTCCAAATAACTAATTACAAGAACTATTGAACTAATCGAAGAGAATTTACCAATTCGCGTTTTTTTAGAATCGTTATTTGATCAATATCAAGATGATTTTGGCTTGATTATTTGTAATTTTGACAATATCATCAACACAGCGAGTCAACATTAAGACGATATCATATCAATACCATTTTTATTTTGCGTTGTTTTAACTATATCGTATCGATATCATCATTATTTTGCGTTTTTTTAAAAAAATATCGTTGTTTTAACTATATCAAGCCGATGTTGATTTGATATTCTTCAAATAAATATTTTTGCGATATCTTTTCGATATACTGAACCAATATTAGTACGATATCATTTATTTGCATTTTTTTTTTTGAAAATTATTGTTTATTGTAACCATATCAAAGCGATGTCACTTCGATATTTCTTCAAGCAAATATTTTTACGATATCTTGTCGATACAACGAGTGAATATTGATACGATACCAATATTTATTTTGCATTTCTTTTTTGAAATTATTGTTATTGCAACGATATCATAATGGTAATGATTCGATGTTTCTTCAAGCGAATATTTTCACGATATCTTTTATTAATATTGAAACGATATTATGGTGACATCATAATGATATTGTTTCAATAAATCGATATCGCAATGATATGAATTTAACATTGTTATTATATCAATTCGGCATTGTTCAAAAACTTAAGGTTTCTGTAAAGATCTTTGTTAACTTTGATGTCAGCCATGTTGTAAAAGTCATCCGCTATTTTTAGAGAAGTTGACAAATCCTCTAACGAACTTTCTGTCCACGTAGTATTATCCAGGTATCCTAATAATTTAATGAATTCCTGTTGTATGTGTGAATCAGTGTTGTTGTATATTAATTTAGGAATGGTAGCTTTTAGAATGATGCCACTTGTACCAGACCATTCTATCACTTTGAACATGGAGTCATAATAGATGGTTAATAGTAACAGTGAACAAATTTCTCCTTGTATGATACCCGTTATCAGGTCAAAACTTTTGGATAAAAGTGATGGTAGTATAACTTGGTTTCGATGGTTATTGAATAGGTTGATTAGGGTGTTAACAAATTCCATTAGTAGATTGATTCTATTCAATGCTAGTTTTAAAAGGCTTAGGTTGAAATAGTCATAGGCTTTCAACAAGTCTTGGACCATGATGTAAAAGGGAGAATTGGTATCTCTTAGTGAATTGGTGTTAATCGATAATGCTTTGTATTTTAAAAATTATTTCCATGGTAGACGAGCCTTAGAGTCTGGCTTGATTAGTTTTTTGAAGTACGGAAGTACTATTCAAGTATATTTGTAGTCTCGTTGTAATTATTTTAGAAAAAATTTTTCTGAGTGTGTCTAATAATATTATAGGCGTGTTTTGGATAAATCGCAATTCCAATATTCCAGTTTTAGAATGGGATAAAGAAGTGCTTCTTGCCATCTTAATGGGATTATTTGTGTTATTAGGATGTCATTGAATAGGGTGAGAATTATATCATGGTGAGTTTTTGGAAATTTCTTCCATATTTCGTATGTAAGGCCATTCGGTCCTGCTGCCTTGACAGCCTTGTTGTTTGGTAATGATTTTAATGATTCGGTTAGTTCGAGTAATAGGGGTAAGTAGAAGTTCTTGCTCATTAATCGGTGTTGATTTTTGTTGATAAATATTTTGCCATTGTTGTGGTAAGTCTGTAATAGTTAAATAGATTGACTTTGAGGTCATGCGTGATGTGTTTCCTACTATTTGAAAGTGGAGAATCGTTTCTTGTTCAATCGTCTTCAGATCAGTGATTAGAATATTTTCATGTAGATTTTGATCTTGAATGACAATTTTGGATAGGTTAATTTTGTTCAGTTTACGTTCTAAAATAGAATTCAATAATTTAGTAGGAGAAAGTTTATAATTCTGTTCTCTTGTTTCAATGGTGGTGGTAATTCCACTTAACTACCATTTGTTAAATTCTTTGGTATACCGTTCATTCATTAAAGTCTTTAATATTGTAAGATTAACGGTGATGTCATCGATCGTATATAGTGATAAAATTGTCGGCCATTCATAGTTATGGTTGTATAATAGGTTGAATCTTTGTAATTTAGCAAGTGTTTTTTGCTTCCAAAAGTTGTCATAATCGTAGTGATCATTCATTTTGGTTAAGTAAAGTAGACGTTCAGAAGTTATTGTGTAAGTATTCGATTAGTGATCTTGAATAGTGCGTTGAATTTGATGTATTTTGGTACTATTTTTTGTATAAATTAATAAAAGATCAATATATATTTTTTGGTTTTTTAATTGTTTGAGTATATGTGATGTTTTGTCTTCTATATTTTCTAATGAAATTTTTTTCTTTGTTAGTGTTTTTTGCACGCTTTGATCACGTGATTAATAATGAAGTCTAATCATGCATCCATCTGTTTCGTGGGTTTACTATGAGCGATTTTGAAGAAATGTGTCTTTTTCTGGTTTAGGTTTGTTTCTAATAGTTATGTATACTTGTTCCAGCATTCTGGTTTTTTTGTTGTATATGTTTTGTTAAGATGACATTTATTGTCCGCCTTAATGCTTGTTTCAGCGTATTTGGACCAAGTGGTGTCCTGTACCAGTTGCAAATTAAACAGGTTTTGTGTTGTTATATAACAACTGATTATGTGGTGGTCTGAACTATAAAAGTTGTTGGTGTTTTCATTCGTTAGGTATGCTGTATGGTTAATTATGGTCGTATTTCCATAAATATAGTCAATTCTTGTGGATGACATGCTGGAAAAAAATGTGTTTTCTGTTGAGAATAACAGTGTTTTGTGACAATCTTTTAAGTTTCGTTCTTTAATTAAATTGAGTAAATTTTTTGCATGAGTGCGACGTGCAGAATCTTTGTTCCAGTCAATGTTCAGATCTCCTAAAAGGACGTTATAGTGTTTGTTATTGTTGTTCCAGGTTTGTTGATTCATGTACTTAGCGAGTACTTGGATACATTTTGGCATTACAGTTGTATATTTTGATTCACTACTGAGTGGGGGAGATAGACGCCTATTATGTCAAGTGTTGTATTTTTCATAAACATAAATCTGAGTAATATGATTCTTCCATTATAACTATTGATGTTTGTTAGATGTCTGTAAAGTAAGTCTGAAATTATTATACTGTTTCCTGCTCCTTTATTAAGATCATCATTGATAAAATTGTCTATCAAATAGAATTTTAAAATCGTATTAGCATCTGTTATTGATGTAAAATAAAGTGTCTTGATGTTAAAGTTTTTTTGTGTGAATTGTGCATTTGTTATTAATGTTTGATTTGATGCTTAATCTCATTTCGCAAATATGCAGGAGATGTATATTGTTGTTGTACATGTAGTTGATTATGTCTTCTATTTTGTTGTTGTGTCCGCCTTGAATGTTATGGGTTGAGATGCCCATAATTGGTACGTTTGATTTATCTATACTGAATGGGATGTAGTGACTTAGAAGATTAGCGTTATCTTTGAATTTTGAGTGTGTGATGATGAGGTTTGAGGATGTGTTTGTTTTTTATGTTTTTTCAATTTTCTTAATTTTTTTGGTTTTTTTTGTTATTTTTTTATTATGGGAAGAAGACATGCCGTTTTCAGTGAAATCTGTTATTATTTGTTATTCTGGCATTATGAAATATATATAATTTGTTTGACGTGAAAGTAATTGAATTTTGGATTATAATCAAATTGGATAAATCATATAAGTCCTGTATGTGATGGGTGAGAGATTATTAATTAAAAGAATTTCCCTAGGGACCTTCCCTGGGTATTTGCTACTGTGTTGGCGGCTGACTCTGCTTCTGTTTCTGCTATTGAACTTGTATCTTCGTTATATATTTTTGAATGTGATATAATCTGATGGGCGTTGGGCATGCACTGGTCAAAATCAATTCTATCAAGTACATATTGGGGACTTATATATCAGCGGCTAATCGGATAAATATTGGGTATTTTTACATATTGGGTACCCGATTTATTACACTTCAAAATATGCCTAATTACCAAGACCCCGATATCTAAACTATTGGTCACCGATATGTTATTTAATATATATCGGGCACAGTTCTATCTTACACATATCAGGTACCCGATATGTGATACAAATTTTAATATGTTAGATTTTATATTATATAACGTATTAAGAAATTTTTTAGAGTTTACTTTCTTTATAGATTTTTCTTTTTAGAAATTTTTAATTCGTTTAATGTAATTAAAAAATTTTTATTGTCTTATTTGTTGAATGCATTATTAAGTTTATAAATTTTTTGTAAAGTGTTTAAAAGTATAATTATTATTGTTAATATTTTTATTTTATTACGTATTTTATTACAATAAATTAATAAAAAAGTTACAGTCATTTATAATACAATTTTAAGAAAAGTTTGCTCAAACTTTTCTTAATCGTGATCACGTTAGGATCAAGAGGAACAAGGGAAACTGCAATCTAAAATAAATAAAAGAAACGTTAAAACTGTTTCTTTAATATTCAAAAAATATCCCTCCCTCCCTCCTCACATTTCAAATCCAGAGTCCAGCAATCTAAAAAAATAAAGAAAGAAATGTTAGTAACGTTTCTTTAACATTAAAAAAAATCACCACCCTTTCCAACTTACATTCCCAAGTCCAGTTCATTCAAGAAGGCTGGCAACCTAAAAAAAATAAAGAAAGAAATATTAGTAACGTTTCTTTAATATTAAAAAAAAATTCCCCCACCCCTTCCAACTTACATTTCAAGTCCAGGAGTTCAGCAACCTAAAAAAAAATAAAAAAAAATCATGGTTTAGAAAACCGTAAAAATAGATTGATCATGATAATCAATGATTATCAAATTAAATTAAAATGCCAAAACTATTGCATGTAAATGCCAAAAGGTTTCAGAAGTATAGCAAAATGAGTTTGATCATGTATTTTGAAAATGTGAAAGATTATTTCAAGATTTTATATTGTAAATTAATAGATTAGTTCTTTCAATTTGAACTATGGAAAGATTTTAGTAACATTTTGGAAGAATCAGCGGTATTAGATCTGTCACGCCTAAATGTACCTTTTTTAAAAATTTATTGGAGACATTTCATCATTACAATATATTATATAATATATGATGACAGATTGTTTATTTAATTAATACTTTAATAAAAAAAAAATGAATGTTTATTGAATAAAAGCAATTTATTATAATAAGCTTTAATTACTTATAATTGCGGTCAAATTTTTTAATTTCAGTTGAATATAGGCTGATATTAAATCAAATTATAAAATAGTAAAAATATTAAAATAATAATTAGATGACTATATAAAATATATATATATTTAATAAAAAATAATAATAATAAAAGATAATAAAAAATAAAAAATAATAATAATAAAAATAATAAAAATATAAAAATATAAATAAAAAATAAAAATAAAAATAAAATATAAAAAATACAAAATAAAAAAAAAATAAAAATAAAAAAATATAATTTACGGATTCTGAGGCTGCCGATGCGCAGTGTTTTTACACCATCTATGACTGTGGTGGTTCCCTAAGAAATATATATAAATTTAGAACTTAAATAACTTAAATATATAATTACCAGGTCTGTCCCAAAATCTTGTGCAGAACTGCCTATAATATCTTTCTCCTTCTCAGGACCACCTTCCATTTCGCGCACTATTCCTCTATTCACAAAAATTCTAAAAATGTTAATACTATTAATTTTTTATTTTTTTTATTTTTTTTTTATGATTTATTATTATTTTACTAACATTAAAATTCCTGACCAAGTTTCTCCACTTTCTTTCTACCTGTTGGCCAGTAAACCTCATGTGAAACCGTCTCCGAATTCTTTGAGCTAGGCTCTTCCAGAATTTGGAGCGGTCCCTTCTAGGTATGTCATGGTAGTAGTTGTTCCTTCTCCTTTACATTATTTATTTAATTTTTAGATTAGGAAACGTAAGAGAAAAAAAAACTAGAATATGATCAAAGTTATTTATTAGTTTTCATTCAATTTTTTACCTCCTATATCTTATTAAATATTCAGTTATTGCATCAGTCCAATTTGTGGGCATTTTAAGAAAAAGAATATATAATAATAAAAAATAACGGCAACAAATTTTAAGAAAAAGAATATATAATAAAAATAACGACAACAAATTTATTGTAAGAAAAAAAAAGATGAAACCTCTTTTTATAAACAATTTTTTATCACCTTGTATTATTATATTAATTACCCTTCAAGAACATTTACGTAAATTGTTCTAATTTCTCAAATATGTCATGATTGTTATGATCTGTCTTCTTTATATTAATTATAATACAGATACAGATCTACAATACAATCAATCACAATGAACAAGTTAAACTCGACCTAAACTCAATTGTTATGATTATGATTCCAAAATATTAAGATAAAGGTCTTCTTTTTAATTATATATCAAATCTAAAAAAGGTAAAATCTAATAATACAGATACGTAAATAAATAGTGTTTTTTATTTTGGTTTATAATAAACTTTTGCCAATTATAGACTACAAATAAAACAATTACGGATCTACAATACATTACACAAAGATCTTGAGCGAACAAGTTAAACTCGAGTTGAACTTGAGTTCAAAGCGAGCAATTTAAATTCAAAATAAAATATCCAAGATTAACAAAAAAGTTGGTAACGTTATAATAAAATTGGTAGTAAAACTTAATTTAATCATCTTTAATTAGGTATAAAAATTCTGATAAATTTAATAAAATCAGATTTTTTAATAATTTTATCAACTCAAATTGAGCACGAATAGTGAATAATCAAGTTTGTGCTTCTTCACTAATATTGACTTGTGCATTCGATAGGTGACCGATTTTGTGGCTGATTTGGCTGAATATAATATTACCCAAATAACCAATAAAAATTGATAATTTTGTTGATCATGTGATTACACGATCATGATTTAATTATTTATTTATCGTAATTTTTTTTTTTTTCAAAAACTTTTTCTCTTTCTCTCAAATTTTTACTTTATTGTTTTGTCTAAAAAATAAAGATAAAGGTACATTTTTTGTTGAAATTTCTTTTCCCATTATTATGTTATTCTTAACACTCTTATTAATATATTTTTCCAATGTATTTCTTTTCACTAACATCCTAAACAATATTCTACTATCGAGTTTTTTACTTTATTGGTTTTTCTAAAAAATAAATACAAAGGTATATTTTTTGTTGAAATTTCTTTTTCCATCCTGTTAACACTCTTACTAATATTTTTTTCTAATGTGTTTCCTCCTATTAATGTTCCTACTAACAATGTTCTACTGTTAAACATTTTTTATTCCTTACTTTTACTAACACTTCTACTAACATTAACATTAACATTAATACTTATACTTTATATTTTTTTTTTATTAACGTTCCTTTTCTACTTCTACTAACTTTCATACTAACATTAATACTAACACTTTCTAATGTAAAAATTTTTTTATTAACGTCCTTTTCTTTTACTAACACTTCTACTAATATTCATACTAACACTTTTATTACTAACATTTTACTTTCTTTCAAATTAAATAGATATAATGAAATGAAAACAAGCAAACAAGTGAACATTAATTGTAAATTTGTGTAAAGAGTAGTGAATTTTTTTTATAATATTTTTTGTATAATATTTTTTTTATTATCGATTGAAAATATAAATAAAACTTTCAGTAATTACAATTAAATGAATTAAATTACTTTTAAATTACAATTGTATTTAAATTATAAATCTACTACTATTAATGCCCCATAAATGCTATACTTTTCGGCTATCTGATATGTGTAAAAATTATGAAATTATGCTTATATTTCAAATACAAATAGGATACATATCGGGTATATATAGGATACTTATTAGCACTATCCGATAAGTGTATAATATCTGTCTGATATTTTTTTAAAATATATCAGGTACCCAATAAATATATGATATGTAACCGATATTTAACTACCCAATATGTATGAGATATGTACCCGATATATGTTATATGTCACCAATTTTTTGCATCTGACAGGTACATATCAGGTACCCAATATGTGTAGTATTATTAAATAGCATACACATATTTCACACATATCAGGTACATATTGGGTAGCCAATATTTACCCGATATGTATCTGATAGCATCGATTTTGACCAGTGATGTCCTCTTCTGTCTTGGACTCAGTATTAGTTGGCGAGCTATTTCTATATTGATGACATGTTGGTGTTTTTGATCATTGCTTCTGAGTATATTAATGATTGATCTCATCAATTATTGACTGTTCTGGGTAGTTGAGCATATATGTAAATCTGTTGTCAGTTTCTGAATGTTTATTATTAATTGTACGGTCTTGTGTATCGTAACTTGTTGTTAAATTTTGGATTGCTTGCAAGATTTTTTATTGAGTAAGTTCGATGGACGTTACTTTGTGTTGGTTAGTTGTAAGGGATTCTAAGGTACTTGAAATTTTAGTGATTGATTTTGTAATTTGCTCTGATACTTTATTTAAATCTTGAATGCATTTAGTGTGTCTTTCAATCTCTTGTTTATTTTTCTTGATTGCTATTTTCATGTGTTCCACTTCATCTTTAAGTTGTTGTATAATGGCGTTATTATTCTTATTTTGCGTTTCTGCAAAATGATAGGTGTTATGTGCTTGTAGGTTGTCCCAAATAAGAGCGTTGAGCTTAGGTTGGGCAAAGTGACTTAGGTTTTTTCTAGTGCTGGATCTACTTCTATATTGGAAATTGTTGTATGGTGTGTTTTGTTGTTGTGGGATCATTAATTGTGGTTTTTTATTATAGCTTACACTATATTTTGAATTTGTTAAGTACAGTCTTGCTTTAGTATCTAGTGGTATTATATTGCTTGCTCTAGGTCTGCAAAAAGGGCCGATTTTGTCTTTATCAGGGCATTCTGCATATTTATGATTTGGGTGACTACAAATATTACACATTTGTACTACACTTGGGAGAATATAGATCATACGATCTTTGGTTAGTTTGAAAGCTCTGGGTTTGGTTGTATAGTCAGCTTTGTTGTCATAAACATATGCAATTTTTGTTTTTTATCATGGGTGTCTGGATGGGGTGATCGTGCATGATTTGCCTTTGATTGATTTGATAAGTGGTTCTAAGTCTTCGATGCTGGTGTCCTTATATAGACCAGTGATTTTATATGAATACTCTGTTCTTTTGATATATTCGTTACTTTTGTTATCGACAGGTAGAATTCTAATAATATGGTTTTTGACTTTTGTTGACCAATAGTTATTTTCCCATATTTTTGATACTGATTTACTGCTGTTGAATCGTATGTTGTATGAGTTAAATGGTGGTGGTGGTTTTGAAACTCTTTGTTGGGTTCAGTTATCAAACCTCGTTGTACTACTTTCTAGCAGAATTATTTTGTTGAGTGTACCTAATGGTTTAAATATGTTATAGATGTCATCAGTTGTGTAATGTTTTGGGACGTCTACTATCTTTATTAGGCATCTGTCTAGGTCTTCTAGTTCTGCATTGATGATTGTTGTAATCTCTTTACTTTCGTATTTCCAGAATATGGCTGGAAAGTTGCCTAATTGAGTGCCATGTATGGCGTCTCTGGTTGCTTTGTCATAGAAACTGATTATCACAATTTCTATATTGTTGTTTTTTGTGATTGATGATTTTACAAACTTGAAATTTTTGTTGGTAGCGAATTTGTTTCTAATGCATGTGTGAATTTGTTTGTCTGAGTGGTTTTTGAAATATTTTTTAAGTGTGAACACTTTAAATTTTTCTGATAGGTTCCTATCATTTGTGTTGATATCAATAATTTCTATTTCGGTTATAGACTGGTTTTCATTCAGTTCTCTATTTTTTCCCTTTGTGGGTTGATGTATTTGTGTTATGTCGTGTTCATTACTGATTTCGGTTAGAAGATCTACTTGGTTATTATTTTCTTTGTTGTTGATCAGTGCTGCATTCTGATCATGTGACTTATGATCTACATTCATGATCATAGCGTGGATTGAGTCATTGAGTCCAGTGTTATTACGTTGAAAGTTAGAGGGCGGGTTGTTGTTAACTGAGGTTGTATTAATAACGAAAAGTTCTGATTCTGGTTGTGTTTGTGTATTGCTTAACACTTTGTTTACTGGGAGGGTAGGGGCTTCTTTCATGTCTTCGTCTGTTGTGGTCATACTAGACTGACGTTGACGCTTGACTTTTGCTTGTGGTAAGATTTCTCTTACTATTTCTTCAGAGGTTGGACCTTCTTCTAATCCGTATGTATTTTTGTGATGGAAAATTCTAAGTCAGCAGCGTTGTTGCTGACAAGTTTTGTTATATTTTGTTGTTTTTTAATAGTGGAGTTACTGGAGGACGAGTTACTTCTAAGCTTTCTGTTAGAGGACATTTTATATTGTGTTATGTAATTGTTTCTTTCTATTGTTATTAACTTTATCCTGGTGATTTATCTATGAATAAAGGTTTTTATTTTTATTTTTGGTTTGTTTATTGTCTTATTGTTGCTTTAAATTTCTTTACAAAAATTTTTGGTTCTAGTGATCAGCGGGAAAAGTTTTTTTTTACATAAAAATTATTTTGTCACGCCCTTATCTATTACACCGTTAATAGTAAAAATCACGTGATCAAACAAATAGGTAAGGCACGTGATACTCTAAACATTTTGTTCAGAGTGTCATATGATAAATGTATTTCGTTAATAAATTACTCCGATCCAGAGCAATGACATGTACTGTACTCCTGTGAGACAAAATAAATGCGTCAATACGACAGGGTCTGTGCAACGGCTGAATTTTTCACATATACCCTTCCTCACGTACGCTACTTTGAACCAATAATATTTCACAAAAAGTACTATAAAATCCAAAAACGACTATCACGTTACTCTGCCTTGTTCACTCGTGAACGCTTTTCCTGTTGATATTGAGAAGGACCAGCCTGTTGGCCACCTCAAGGACGCTATTGAGGCGAAAAAAGCACCTGAGTTCGACAACTTTCCCGCAGACAGGCTCAAACTATGGAATGTGACGATCAGGACGATCTCTTGAGGAATCTCACACTCAATAGCGGGACGAACTCTTTGAACTGTTCCGAGAAACCGCTTAAGAGACACATTCTAGTCGAACCACCTCCATCAACTGCCACTTCAAGTCGTGAGCAGGAATTACTTGACGAACTCACCGCATTACTGGCATTGCACAACAAGCCTGTCCATGGTACGTATAAGATATTGGGAATGGTGGATAGACTCCAATAGTCGCATATTCGATGTTTGCCGCCCATTTATATGCCTTTCGTTTCGGACTAACGACGACGTCGAACTCTGTATTGCGACAACCGAGTTACTTCGTGAACAAAGCTAAAAAAAAAAATCTTACGGAGACCTCAAAACTTCGATACGTGAAATGCACCAACCACCCGCACTTGAAAATGACGGAGCTGTGCTCAACTTCATTAACGACAGAGGGAGATATTCACCCAGGAACGACATTTCATTCCGAGATATGCTGCAGTCGTTTGTTACAAAAAATAACCTTAAGTTTACTGTGCTCATAGATACTCCATCAAAACCATTTAACGAATGGACCTTTCCGAAAGTGTGTGAGCTCTACGGACTTAGCGATGACCCGAATCCTAGTACTGACGTGTTCCCTGTTTTTTCATGTGGTTGTGCTGACCTAAGCAGCGAAAAGTCCAAAGCTAGATATACGTTATTTCATATAAAATATTCTCGCAACCTAAGATAAACTCACTTCGTGAAATTTTGCCTAAAAAGAATAAATATCATTGTAAAAACAAGCTTGCCATGTTTACACTTTTGAAATTTTTTAGGTATGTAAAATATATTTAATTTTAGTTTTATAACAACTTCTACATATTTTATTCTTATATACAGTAGTGATCAAATGAAATGATGATGTGGTGGTACGTAATGTAAAGTCATGTGATTTACTCACGTTACTCTTGCAAATTGCATATTAAAATTTATATATCAAGATCAAGTTAAATATTCAAATGACTATATTTTTTTGTACATTAAGAAATATAGGTAAATATATCCAAGTTTATCACATCATAAAGCCGCATAATCTAAAGCTCCCCTATAATGGTGAGTGCGACATAAATTGCATAAGAAGGTGAATGCACGAGTAACCATAGAGAAATTTTTAAATGATATATACACATAAATCAGCAATAATTTGTGTATTTTAATATATTTAATAATAAGGAATTTTTTTTTAAAAGAAAGATTTTTTAATTTTATCACATAATGTTTAAGCGCATACAATCTTCCTTTTTAGAATAATGATTTACCTAAATCTGATCACACATTTTGTGTCACTTGACCATCATATTGTATTACATATAAGTGGTCACGAAAAAATATCGTGCAGGGTAAGAACGTAATTTTTGCCATCTCTAGCAACATCTATTATACATCAGTCATATTGCGTTACAGTATGACTTAATTTTGGGGTTTTCACTAAATATCTAATCTAAAGTAAACATGATAATCTGCAATAAAACCATCAAATTTATATATATATAAAGTGAACTCAAACTCTTTTTTCTTTGTCATGAAAAATGATTATCCCAATTTTTATGCTTCTTTTGACTATTTTTCCATATGCGCTTTTTGCCCCATGCACTCCTCCTAATTGCTGTCCTACACCTGGCACCTTTGAAATTTTTCCTATTACTCTCCCTAAACCAATTACAATTACAGTTACTAATACGCTTGAGTTTTACAATGAACCATGTAAAACAATAAAAGCAACCGCGGCACCAGTACCTCCAGGCACTACTATTACATTAAGTGGTAGTGGTAGTTTCGTCACTGAAGGTCAGTGTTTGCCGTTTTCAAAAGGTGAAAGCTCTATATGGCTTTTTACAACGCTGGGGTATCTTTTCACGGGAGACACTAATATATTCGACCTGAATCTGACACCTGTTACTAAAATACAAGCAAAATGTTATTGCCATGTAAGGTACAGTAGTTATCAAGTAATTTTATACCATTTTAAATATATCTTATTAATTTTCTAACTATTACTGATTACTTTTTTTATAAATCAAGTTGTCAACCATAAAACGACATTACGCCCATAACTATTATTTTATTCTTTATAACTCATAACTCATGTTTGTATTAATATTTACACTATAAATATTCAAACTCATGATTTTTAACTTGTGTACGCTACACGGCGTAATATGTGTAACTTATCTAAAACTATGTAAACAAATAACAAATAAAACTAAATGTAATAATGTAATGCAAGGACTCAAAAAATTTTTCGTACTATATAAACTATTATTATAATAAACAAAATAAACGTAACAAAAAATAATACACTAAAAAACAATAAACGTACTACTTAAACTAATGCCTTATATTAAGAATAATTCATTTACTTATAGTTATGGAGCTTACCATTCATAAGACATGGATAATCTTCATCTGATATTCTTTTTAACAAGGATTCTTTTTTCAAGGCTGGGGAGTAGGTAGTATAAGTGCTTAGAACTTAGGCAATTTACAAACAATGTTTATTTATAATATGATATGCAATTAAGAAAGTTCAAAGGATGCTTTAGTACTACCTTTATCATAAATTCTTTTGCCCACTTGAGTAAAATAAGTGAAAATGTCGGTTGACTATAGGATTTTTTTTAAAAATGGTTTTTCCTTTGTTTTCAATAAATATTTCAAGCAATACCCTATTCTTTAGTTATGTATAAACTTAAATTTTTATTGACTATTTATGATTTTTTTCATAAAAAAAAAATGAGGAACGGACGTGTGGCTTAAAAAGTATATGTTGGTTAGCATTGCATGATCAAGTGATCAACCAAATCAAAAATTATTATTTCAAGTATAAATAATTATGTATTTGGAGTTGGTATTGGATTTGCTTGATTTATTGAAGTAATGCAATATGCTGAAATATACTTGTATTATCAGTAAATATTTCAGTCACTTTAGTCATTTCACAGATGTTCAAAAGCAGTGAATTATTCATATGCTAAAATGCAATTATTTTGTGGTTTAATAAATGAATCTTGGTAAGTTTAATACAATAAGTATTTTTTTTTTCAATACAACTTTATTGAAAAAGTAAAGTTTTTTTTTATCGAAAAAGTTTTTTTCAATGTACGCGTGATGTATTATTGAAAATAAATTTTTCGTTGATCATTTCATCTAATAAATTTCAGACTGTATATTAAATTGCACAAATAATTTTTTACATTAATAAATTATTAAGCTTTTATTTATGCCAAAAATTTATTTAATTTTAATTTAATTAATTAAAATAAATCAAATAACATATTAAAATTTTATTATTTTTTGTTTTATTATAATCAAAAAGAAAAATGTCGATATGATGATCAAAAAATGATCAATCTCACCACAAAAACCTATAATTTGATGGCTGAATTTAACGTATCATAAGAGTGCCACAAGAAGTGCTAAATTGCAATTTTGTCCTAAAAATTTGTTCTTGGTACAATTAATAATTAATATTTTAATAAAGGTACTATAAAACCTAAGGAGAAAATTGCTGAAGATCATGCCATTTTGATAATGACAAGGTAACCACGGCCGATCAATTTGTTAAGTCAAAAATATTGGTAATAAAAATCTCAGTAGTGGTGTCAACGTAGATGCTCTGGGTACTGCACACCCCCTCGCAGTGTTCGGTAAATGATTTGAAATGACAAATGACTCAAATGACAAGTCATTTGTCATTTGTCATTTGGAACTCAAATGATCAGTTATTTAAGTCATTTGAAAAATATTAAATATTTCAGGAATTATTATTAATTATTTTGTTTATTTTAAAATAAAGAAACAAAATATTAAAACAAAATTTATTTAATATATGTAATAAAAAAAGTTTTAATAGTAGTGAAAGAGTGTTGAATCACGTGATTTATTATTATTTTTATTGGTAGAAATAATTTTTTTACACCTATTTAATCATAAACTCCATTTTTTTTTATAAATAATATTACATTTATTTAATGAAAATTGTCTCACTATCAATAATCTCACCAATAGTGATTTACCGACAAGATTATTATTCACCGATCATCATTTCATCAATAGAGTTATTTCATCAATGGGTTTATTTCATCAACAAAAGCAATAAAAGCTAATAAATTTTGCAATAATTGTAACTCATATACTGCATATAGAACCTATTTTTTGCATGTGAAATTTTATTTATGCATACAATATTAATAATTTTTGCTGTGTCATTAGTTAGGCGAATATGATTTTGCGATTGTACATCACGTGATGATGTAATTAAATTGTCCAATAGTCTTTCTGTATTTTAGTGACAAATGACCAAATGACAAATAATGCAAATGACAGTCAAATGACACCCAATCATTTGGCATTTGGTCATTTGTGAAATGACAAAATGACAAATGCCAAATGATAGGGTATCATTTGGCTAAATGACTCCTAATCCGAAAAATGTTCAAATGACCAGGTCATTACTGAACACTGCCTCCTTGAAGAGGTAAATAAGGAGATTGCGTTTTTAGTTTTTTATCTGATGGGGAATTAAGCATATTTGGTAATTTCTCATTTTTTGTGTCAGAAACATTCTTTCCTTTAAAGTATGTCTGCAGATCCAAAATATGAGCAGTATTAACCACGTAAAAATTATTATTGTGTTACATTTAAGTGAAGTAGAGTATAAAAATGATGATCTGGTAACACCACCTCCTAACATTTCTCTATTCCATTTCTCTGAAAAGGGGATTTGCGTCTGATATTTTTTTATCAAAGACTGTTCAGCCATATCAGATTCATGTTGTTTGTAAATACCACACTCAGTTTAACAGTCAGTAACTCAAATGACTTTGATGAAAGTTCTGCCTCACATTTTTGTAACTCCAATGTCTTTGATGAAAGGTTAGATTCTAAGGAATGTATTTTTGTTATTTTTGATAATAAAGCAGATAATAATTCTTTTAGTCTCAAATTAAGTACATCTATTTCTTATTTACTAGTAATCAAATTTGCCTTATGCTGTGATGCAATAGTTTGCATAACAATATATTGCAACTTAAGTCTTTCCAACTCTGTCATTAGACTTTGGATATGTTGTTTGTCAAATGCTATCTGCTGCTCAAGATTCGAAACATTCTTTGATTCAGTTAGTAATTAGGTCAATAAGACCAGTTAATGAATAATAATTTTTTATTTATTTGTTAAATTATTCGTTTAATGTAACAATTACTAATTGTTTTATTTATCTTTCTTTTGTAGACAGACTGGTACTTTGGGATATTTACTAAACGTGTGAGAATCGGTGAGTAGATTTTTTACTTTAGATAATTCTTTTAATGAAATGATTACTAAATATTTCATTCTTTTTTTACTTTTTGTAGATGAGGTATTTGAATGCGTAAAAAATTTGATAAGAGATTTCTAAAATCTTTGATATGATAAAAAAAAGTTTTTTTTTATATTAATTTCTTTATTGAAACATCCTAATACACTAGTCGAAAAAGGACAATTCAGCCTAAATTTATGGCAAGCCGCTCTGGTCAAAAGTCTGCTGCAATTGCAGCAGGTACCTGCTAGATTTGCGGCAGGTAGCCGCTGGATTTGTGGCAGGTACCTGCTAGATTCACAGCAGGTAGCCGCTAGATTTGCGGCAGGTACCTGCTGGATTCGCAGCAGGTAGCCGCTAGATTTGCGGCAGGTACCTGCTAAATTTGCAGCAGGTACCTGCTGGATTTGCGGCAGGTACCTGACAGGTTACAAATATGGTATTGTATTTTTTTCTGGTTCAAAAAATCTTTTTTGGTTTCACATTTATAGTAATCTACCAAATTATTGGATCCAAGTTTTGATGTTTCCTTTTTTAGCAATGATTTTTGTCTCTAATTCTGCCCATCGCTATAAATTTTGCTGGAATTATAAATATATAACAGACTGCAAAACTCAATTATGATTTTACTTTCATTAATCAAAAAGGTTTAGAAAATTTCTAAATTGTGCCTCAGATTATTATCATCACAAATTATTATATTATTACCTCAGATATTACAATAGCAATATTGAAAGAATCATTATTTTTTACACGGTTTGATTTGCTGAAAAAATTCTTTTTTATACGGAAAAATGCATTTTTAATTAAACACTTTAATAAACATTTTTTTAATTAAACGCCTTAAATTAACCATTTAAAAAATGCGTTTTAACGTTTTTTTTTAAATTATCTGCCTAAAAAAATGTATTTTAATAAAAAATTAAAAAAATGTATTTTGGTAAAAAATTAAAAAAATGTATTTTAATAAAAAATTAAAAAAATGTATTTTAGTAAAAAATTAAAAAAATGTGTTTTAGTAAGAAATTAAAAAAATGTATTTTAATTAAACGCTTCAAAAAAATGTTTTTTTAAATTGAATACTAAAAAACAGAGTTTTTTAAAGTTAGTGCTTAGAAAAAACGTATTTATAATTAAAAAGCTTTAAAAAAAATCATTTTTTTAAATTAAATGCTTAAATAAATTATTTTAGCATTTTTTTTTAAATTAACTGCTTAAAAAAAAAAGTTTTTTAAATTTAATGCTAAAAAAAAATAAAGTATTTAGTGTTTTTTTTAATTAAACGCTTAAGAAAAAAATTTTTGATGTTTTTTTTTTTAAATTAAATGCTTAAAAAAAACGTAAAAACGTTTTTTTTATTAATTACTTTAAAAAACAGTTAAAAAAAACTTTTTTTTTAAATTAAACACTTAAATAAATGTATTTCAGCGGTTTTTTTTAAATTAACTGTTTAAAAAAGTTTTTTAAATTTAATGCTTAAAAAAAAACATTTTAAATTTAACACTAAAAAAACATTTTAAATTTAACACTAAAAAAACATTTTTTTAAAATTAAACGCTTAAGAATAGATTAACATTTTTTTAAAATTAGACGCTCAAAAATAAAGTATTTTGGTGTTTTTTTTTTAATTATTAAACGGTTAAGAAAAAAATTTTTTAAGGTTTTTTTTTAAATTAACCGCTTAAAAAATGTTGAAAGAACAGTTGAACATTTTTTTTATTAACTACCTTAAAAAAACTGTCAAAAAACGTTTTCTTTAAATTAAATGCTTAAATAAATGTATTTTAGCAAAAATTTTAAATTTAATGCTTAAAAAAAACATCTTTAAAATTAGACACTTAAAAATAAAATATTTTAGTGTTTTTTTTTTTAATTAAACGCTTAAGAAAAAAGTATTTTACCATTTTTTTTTTAAATTAACACTTAAAAAAAATGTTGAAAGAACGGTTTAACATTTTTTTTTATTAACTACTTTAAAAAAAACCATTAAAAAAAATGTTTTTAAATCAAAAAAACTTTTTTATTTAGGCGGTTAATTTAAAAAAAAACGCTAAAATACATTTATTTAACACTTAAAAAAAACGTTTTTAAAATTAGATGCTTAAAAATAAAAATATTTTAGTATTTTTTTTAATTAAACGCTTAAGAAAAAGTTTATTACCTTTTTTTTAAATAACCACTTAAAAAAAATGTTAAAAGAACGGTTTAACATTTTTTTTATTAACTACTTTAAAAAAAACCGTTAAAAAAAACGTTTTTTAAATCAAATGCTTAAATAAATGTATTTTAGCATTTTTTTTTAAATTAACTGCTTAAATAAAAAAGTTTTTTAAATTTAACGCTTAAAAAAAAACGTTTTTAAAATTAGATGCTTAAAAATAAAATATTTTAGTGTTTTTTTTTAATTAAACACTTAAGAAAAAGGTTATTACTGTTTTTTTTAAATAACCACTTAAAAAAAATGTTGAAAGAACGGTTTAACATTTTTTTTATTAACTACTTTAAAAAAAAACCGTTAAAAAAAACATTTTTTAAATCAAATGCTTAAATAAATGTATTTTAGCGTTTTTTTTAAATTAACTGCTTAAATAAAAAAGTTTTTTAAATTTAACGCTTAAAAAAAAATGTTTTTAAAATTAGATGCTTAAAAATAAAATATTTTAGTGTTTTTTTTAATTAAACGTTTAAGAAAAAAGTTTTTTAACATTTTTTTAAATTCAACGCTTAAATAAATGTATTTTAGCGTTTTTTTTGAAATTAACTGCCTAAGAAAAAGTTTTTTAACAATTTTTTAAATTAAACACGTCTTTTTTTATTAATTACTTTAAAAAGATGCTAAAATACATTTATTTAAGCGTTGAATTTAAAAAAAAAAACATTTTTTTGAAACATTTAATTTTTTACTAAAATACGTTTTTTTAAGCGGTTAGCTTAAGGTGTTTAATTATAAAAACTTTTTTTTTTAAGTGTTAAATTTAAAAAGTTTTTTTTTAAGCGTTTAATTAAAAAATGATTAATTAAAAAAAATCATTTTTTAAAGCGTTTAATTTAAAATGCATTTTCCCGTATAATAAATAAATAATATATTTTTTCAGCAAATCATATCATATATAAAAACTAATGTGATTCTTTCAATATTGTTATTGTGATATCTAAGGTAATAGTATAATAATTTGTGATAATAATCTGAGGCAGAATTTAGAAATTTTCTGAATCTTTTTGGTTAACGAAAGTAGAAATCATAATTGAGTTTTACATTCTGTTAAATATTTATAATTCCAGCAAAATTTATAGCAATGGGCAGAATTAGAGACAAAAATCATAGCCAAAAAAGGAAACATCAATCTTGGATCCAATAATTCGGTAGATTACTATAAATGTGAAACCAAATAAGATTTTTTGAACCAGAAAAAATATAATACCATATTTGTAACCTGTTAGGTACCTGCCACAAATCCAGCGGGTACCTGCTGCAATTGCGGCAGACTTTTGTCTTGAACGGCTTGCCATATAAATTTGACCAGATCGAATATAAGTCAAATGACGATCTAACCTATGTCAAATTGAGGCCAATTTTTTTGGCGCATTTAGGGTGCCAATTGTCCAACATTTGGAAAAGATATTCAACCAAAATTCAACTAACATTCGACTATTATTAGTACTACCATTAGTAATTTATTTGACTTAAATTTTTAAGACAAATCACAGATGAATCACAGTCTATTGGTAGTCAATTTTTTACTGAATCATGGTTTTAAATTTATAATATTTATAATTTATTAGATATCATATTGAATCACAAATTATACTATCTATTTAATTATACCTTAATAATGTCTGTCTAAAAGTGGCTATGAAACTTAAAAATTATTTCGTACTGCATCAAAAATCACCTAAAAAAAGGAAAAAAAAACTAAATGCTTAGTAATGTTCACTAGTTTAAAAATTTTTTAAAGAAACTGATTACTTACCGAATCTCATTCAAATACATGAAAAACTTGCTGTCAAGAAAAGTTTCGCTTAACATTCATCAGAAAGTAAAGGACGGTTGAAGTGAAAAGAGAAAGGACCAGGGCCTATAAATAGGATAAACTGTTAATAAAAATGGTTTTCTTTAAGTTTTTGAATTGAAAACTCATTGGTTTTTTGTATATAGTCAAAAATTGGCCAGATTCCTATAATATGTTTCAAATAGTTACTGTTCCAAAACCTATATATTGAAGATCTGATTTCTATACAAAAAAAAAGTTTTTTTTTAAAAGCTTCGAAATTTTATTCAAAGCTCTACCTGAAAATCTGGTATCCAATTTTTCTACAAAAAAAAGAAAGAAAAAAACGTTAAAAAAAACTTTTTTTTGAAGTTTCAAAAATTTCAAAATTCGAAACTTTTACCTAGTCCCAAATTGGGATTCCTATATAAAAAAATCATAAAAAAACGTTAACGTTAATATTGTTCTTAAATTTTTGAATTGAATTTTTCGAAAAGTTACCTGAAAATTCAAAAATTCCTGCCAAAGTGACTATGAAAACCAGACTAAAAAAAAAGAAATATGAACTGTTAGTAACAGTTCGTTAAAGAAAATGTATTAAAAGAAACCTGACGTTAAAAAAGAAAAAAAAATAAAAGTTTCAACCCACCAAAACTTTTATTTGTCCAAAGATCAATATTTGAAAAAAGAGAGGATATTCCATTCACCGAATCTCTCACGCACCCAAAGAGCTGAAACTAACCATCTAAATAATAAAAAGAAATTAGTAACTACTTTGTGAGATCAGAATAAAGTAATTAAAAAAAAACATCCCACTTTCTGAATTCCCACATACAGAAGGTCATTGAGCCAAAATTATCCAAAGAACTCGTCTAAAAAGTGTGGCTGTTTCATTAAATTGAATAATGTAATAAAAATCCTTCTTTACTTACCAAAATCTCACGCATCTAAAAAATTAAACTAAAGAAAAAAACAAAATGTTAGTAATAATTTTGTTATAATAATTAAGCCCACTTTCTCACTCAGCTCTCTGTTCACTTCTTCACTCACTTTAATTTTTCGTTTGCTTCTTTGCTGACTTCTTCGCTAACTTCATCTCCCACTTTTTACCCAATTCTTTCATTTATTTTATTTTCAATTTAGGTCGCCTAAAAAAAAGAAAATCGAAACGTTATTAAGTATTTCATCAAAGAATTAAAAAAATAACACTAAATTCTCACCTGCCCAAAGATCCTGAAAGACCGACCATATGTAACCCCCTGCATTTTTCTTTTCCTTGGCACGATAAGTAGATGTATTTGAATCACCTAAAAAAAAGAAAGAAAATGAATTATTTAAAACTGTTCGTTAAAAATAAAATAATTAAAGAAAAAAAAAAATAAATGAAAAAGGCCTACCTACCAAAATTTCATGTCTAAAAAGACTGAAGGAATTACTAAAAATAAAGAGAAAAAAAAACAAAATGTTTCATTAAACATTTGAGTTCTATAAGTGGTCTAGATCTACCAAAGTCCTACAAAAAAACTGAGAAACATTAATAAACTTTCCTTAATTAAAAAAAAAATAAATAAAAAAAAACTAAGTTCACGATACATACAAAACTTAGTTTCTCGCCAGAATCCCAACCGAAACCTCAAAACCTGGAAAAAATATAGGAACGATTAGTGAAACTGTTCCTTTTTTAAAGAAATTAAAAAAAATTAAGTTTGTGATACATACAAAACTTAGTTCCTTTTCAAAATTATCATCTAAAAGGAAAAGAAACGAACTATAAATAACCGTTCATTAAAAAAAAAAATCGTAAATTTATAGAAAAATAAATTGCTTACCAAATTTTCACACGTCCAAATATTATTTAAAGTCAAAAAATTTCTGATTCCTTTGTCAAAAAAAGAAATGAAAATATAGTAATATACTGTATTTTGTTATTATTTATAATTATAAACTCACGAAATATTCAAATATGATTGATCAATCAATTGGACTTTTTAATCAAATAAAATTCAGATTTGAAATTCCACGCATTCAAGGGTCTGGCCATCTAATAAAGAAAAGTGAAAAGTAAAACGTTAATGAAACGTTTTGTTAAATGAATACTTTTAAAAGGAAATAGCCTTTCTTTCCAAAATCCATATGTCAAGACTCCAAAAAGCTGTCTAAAAAGGAATAAAAAATGAAATCATTAATTATTATTTGTTAAAATAAAAAGATCAAAAAAAAATATTTCATAATCTATCTGAACTAGCCGTTTAAAAAGGGGAAAACGAAGTATTAGTGAATGTTTTCGTCAAAAAATACCAAATTTTCATATGCCAAAATATCTGAAAAACTGACCTAAAGAATAAAACGAAACTTCAGTAAATGTTTCGTTTAAAGATATAAAATTTTGAAGTTAATAATTAATTACCTTTGAAATGACAATTTTCCTTAGAAAATTTAGTTAATTATTTAATGACTATAAGAAAAATTCGCGAGAATTTTTCTAAAAAAACTAATTGTTTTTTAACAAAAATTGTTTAAAAAAAATTTCCCATTTTTTTGCATATGAATTTTGATAACCAAGTATACACGTTTGAGTAATGTAAAGAACAAAACATTTTGTTAAAAAAAAAACCCTCCCTCCTCTGAATTCCATGCGTTTAAAGCTGAAGTAAGTGTCTAAAAAAGAAAAGCTCTTTATTTATAGTAGGGAAGAATAAAAACGAAGAAGGAAAAGAAGAAAAAGTGGAGGATAAAAAGGAAAAGAAAGGGTAAAGGGGTGTTTTAACTGAAAGTTTAAATTTTTAAATTTAAACTTTTAATTGAACTACTGCAACTGAAATGATACGCGTAATGCTCAATTAATACGTGATATGCGTGATACTTAAAATACCATTCGACCATGATTCAACAATCCTGAATATATGTCTAGTTATTGATCATTACTAATTGAAGTCGAATTTTTTTAATTTTAGTCTGAATATAGGCTGAATTTCATTAAGGTTGAATATTCCTTTTTCGACTAGTGATAATGTTTTTTTTATACTAGAGCCTTGGACGCGTAGATTTTTGATTTCTGAATATATGAAAATTGGTTAGGAGTCTTTAACTAAAGTTGTCTGTCGTAAGTATTAATTACGGCATTTTGGATTACAACTTGGGTTGCAACCCTGATTTACAACTACGGTTTAAAGTTATAACATGCCATATTAAAGTTGTAATACGTAAATTATGCTGTAAATCGTAATTAGGTTGTAAATCGGCAAATTATAATTGAGATGTAAATCATAAATATTAGAATAAAATTAGTTTTAAAAATCAGGTTTTTGATTATAAATGGCATATTTTCACAGAATGTAAAAATTCTAATTTTTAATTTATTACTTGTGTATTTTCTGTAAATATTATAAAACACATTAACAAATAATTATAATAGAAAATATTTACATTTTTCTAATAATGCATTTTATTTTATTATGTTATACAAATATCTTAAAGAAATATTATCATCACTACCAAATATATAATGAAAGTAATATTACCAACGTTAAATTACTAATTATAGAAAATTCATGTATTTTATTTAATTTTTATTAGTACACTTTTCTGGAGTAATTTGTTGATTATAAAATACTTCTGATAATCTTTACTATATTGTTTTAATTGTTCAATTGAAAATATTTTTTTCTTCCTAAAATGACCAAACAAGAGCAAAGACAAAAATGGTTTAGGTAATACTGAAACTGAAAAGGAAAAAACAGGTCGTCCATATAGTGGTGTTTGGAAACACTTTGATAGAGGTGAACCCAAAGGTGATGGTCACTGGGAAGGAACCTATCAATACTGTGAGAAATTCTGCCCACGTGCTAAACCAAGTCTTTTTGCGTGCACATCTTGCTAACAATTGTAAAACATTTCTGAAGAGTGGCGTCATCATTTTAACTATATTTTAGTCAATAACCTGAATGATATTCCAACAGATGAGCCTCTTAATGAATCAAACATTATTGTTAATCTACCTCAAAAATGGTAAAAGTAGCAACTGATTAATCTGAACCAATAATTACAGAAGTAGATGCATCAATAATTGATGAAGCTATTACATTAGCATTTGTTATGACTGGAATTCCCTTTCATGTAATTAGTAATCCTTTTTTTGTAAATGCACTGAAAATCCTTAATCCAAGTTATAATGTTCCATCACGTGAAGTTCTTTCTGGATGGTTATTAGATAATCAAATAGCCAAAGTTAATGACAAAGTTGACAAAATTATAGAATTTGCTACTGACATTACCATTGGTCTTGATGGTTGGACTGCTCCAGATGGATCTTCTATTTGGAATTTCGTTCTTTTAACTCCATCATGACAGGAATATCTTTACGAACTTGGCAATTATTCTGATTAATCACATACTGTGAATTTCTGGCTCATCAGATTGAGTTGGTGATAGAACGCATTGGTAGCAAAAAAATTTCAGCAATTGTAACCGACAATGGAGCAAACATAGCAGCTGCAAAACGTTTAATTTGTTCAAAATATAAAAATATTATGAATATTAGATGCATTGCTCATAATTATAATCTAATTAGTAAAGATATTATTCAACATACATTTGCAGTAAGAATGATTCAGCGTGCAAATAGGATAGTTCAATTTTTCAAAAAATCTCATAAGGCAGCAGCTATGCTAAAGGAAAAAATCAAGCAACATAAAATTGGTGGTGGTGGCCCTAAAACATATATTGAAACCCGGTGGGTAACTGTACATGAATGTGTTTCTTCAATTGTACGACTTAAAATTTGTTTGGAAAAAATTTGGGATGATCATCCTGAAATTATTACAACTTCAGCCATTTTAACAATTCTGCATAGTCGAGGTTTTTGTTAGTGATATGCAACATCTTTCAGAAATATTATTACCAATTAAAAATGCAATCTTAGCAGTAGAAGCAGCTCAATCCACACTTGCGGACGCATATATAAACCTTCTGAAAATTGCTGCAGCAATTCAAAACCTTTCTACTGATGAATATAAAGGATTTCGTAATTACTGTATTGGAAAATTTAATCATAAGAATTTAATGATCCTGCTTACCAATTTGCATTTTTCCTTCATCCAGTATACAAGGGTGCTGGATTAAAATTTGGTACATTTCCGGTAATTGCAAATTATGCTGGACAATTATGGCAAAGAATGAGTGAAACTAAAAAAGGTTGTGAACAATTGATAACCCAATTACGCCATTACAAAGATCAAAACTGTATTGTAAATGGAAAACCAAACCCTTATATGGCTCCATATTCAATTGGAAGTGATATACCATTAATGTGGTGGAATACATGTGAAGTTAAGCCAAATCATCTGCAACGATTAGCAATTAAGCTCTTTTCCATTATACCAAGTTCTGCATCATGTGAACGAATGTTTTCATCTTTGGGGTGGCTATATGGAAAACGCCGAACTCAATTAAAAGTAGATAAATTAGAAGGGTTGGCAAAGATTTATTGGTTTAATCTATCAAATACTGCAGAACAGCTTTAGAAGAAATTCCTTCTGAAATGGTAAAAAATATCGCAGAAACAGTTTTTAATGAACTTGAGGAAGAGGCCTCTCCAGAAGAGCCAGTGAGTGATGAATTGCCAAATCCAGCTGAACACCTTCATACAGACGAGTTGAGCTTGAACTTGAATATTTCGGATATGGTTGGTTCCGATCTCCAATTTTTCACCCTAATGGAACTCATTTTAACAATAATGATGGAGAGGAATATGGTGACGAATCTAGTGAAAATGAAGAAGATTATGAATATGAAGTTGATGAAATTATTATTTGTAGGTTAGAAGAAATGAATGTTAATTGAATAATATCAATTATTTTTTCTTTGATAAAATATATCTTAATTAATAAGATATACGCATTTGTACACAATCATTTATAAATAAAGTTTTTTTCAATGTTAAATGATAAATAGTAAGCAATGATATTAATATTTAATACTTTTACAAATTAAAATCCTAAGAATTTTATTAAAATGTTCGTGTAATACAAAAAAATTATTAAAATATTTAAATCAATATTAATAAAATTAATAAACTGTAGTTAATTCTCCAAAATAAATTAAATTATGCGATGATATTAATAAAACAATTACAACTATTACGAATGTTACACCCATTTCGAACATTGCATCTATTTTAGACATTGCATCAATTACACCAATTACAGCTAGTTATAAAGTTACGGCAAGACGTTACAACTCTACGACATTACGTTACAACCTTTCAACTCTGTTACAACTATTACGGCACGCAACACTATACTTCACCAACAATCACTTCGCCAACACACGTTTCGCCGACACCGACAAACGATTCACTGACAGTCATTTCACCGACAGTCGTTTCACCGCCACCGGTGCAAATTAAAATTCTTTTTATAAAGCATTTTTTCCCTTTTTTACCCATTACAGCTAATATAATAGTTTTTTTTAAAAAAAAAATATTTAATATAAGAAGGTATAGGAAAAAAACCTAAACATTAATCTTATGTTCATTACTAATTGGAAGGAACAATTATATATATATATATATATTGGTATTTAATCTGAAAATATAAATTAATATTTTATATTTATTCTTATGTACACACTATTTCGTATTATATAATAACAATAATTTTGGCTGTCTTGTACAGAAAAAAAATTATATTTAATTTTATTGTGATATATGTAAGTATCGATGAAACGACTTGTTGGTGAGATGTTGGCGAAACGTTTGTCGGTGAAATGATTGTCGGTGAGTTAAACGACCCATTCAAACAAATCTTGGTCACTTGAACAATGCCTTCATGAATTTTTTATTTAAAATTTTTATTACAGTAACTAAGTTTGATATAACAGTCGAACAAGGTGCTATAAATGTTTTTTATCCTGCATTTTTTCTCGAAAATAAAGAAACGGGAAAATATTACTATGAAGGAATTGAAGTTGGATCAAATAAAATTGCAAATGATTGCAAAGAAACTATGGGACGTTTCTGAAAAAAATATTAAAAGATCATGGAACGATTCAGAAATAATTTTTTTATCATGACATTATATTTTATATATTTTACTTTATCCAAACAAATTAATTCCCTCGTATAAAAAGAAATAAATTCCAATTTATAATTAAAAGATTACGGATAGTCTGTTTTTATCACTTGCATTTGTACCTTCATTTATATTTAATAACTTATTGTCGTTTACGGTACGATTTACAGACACCATTTTGCTGACTTTGTTTCATCGCCATAGATTCACTTTACCGAAAAGCCATTTTACCAACAAAATTTAAATAAATTCATCAGTCTGCTGCGCAAAAAAAAAAAAAAAAAAAAAAATGATAGAGTGAAATAAATATTGTATAAAATTATTATTGACATAAAAGTATTACAAGATATTTATGAAGTTTCTTGTCATCCAGGAATTTTTCTATTATTAAGCAATGATCTCATTGATAAAATAATTATTACTTATTTGACAAAAACTATAAATAAATACAAATATAAAGATAGTTAAAAGCATGTCAATTATATGTTGATCAATGCCGGCAAAATGGCTATCGGCAAAATGGGGAATTCATTGAAATGGCTTTGGAAAAACGGGATGTCGGTGAAATGGCAAGTCGGTAAGTTGAAGTCGGTAAATTTTATATCAGTGAAACAGGTGTTGTTGTTAAAATGGGTATTGTCGTCCGGAAATACATTACTATTAATGGATGACAATTGCTATTTTAATATTGCGTAATGACTACGCCAATAAGTTCATCAATGAATTCATTTTTCAATCATACAATCATTTTATTATTGCATCAAATATATGAATATGACGAATTGATGATCTCATTCATTCAATGACAAAACGTGATTTCCGTTTAAACTTATTTAAATAAGCTCAATATTCTCGAGGAGAAAAAAATAAATTCCTTTAATCTGTCAATTTCAAAAAATGCCAGTTAAACCAGTTAAATTAGACAAACTCGATTTATCAAACAACGTTATAATCCTTACCGGCGCAACTGATGGTAAATATATATATATTTTTTTCTTAATATTAAAATTAAATATGATACTAATTATTTTTTTTTTTTTTTTTAAAATTAAGGCATCGGTAAAGAAATGGCAAGAATTTTAGCCGGGTCTAACCCAAAACGATTAATTTTACCAGCTCGTAATTTAGAAAAAGGAAATACTTTATTAGAATATATTAAATCTTCTAATGGAAATGCAAATAATGTTGAAATTTGGGAAATGGATTTAGCAGATTTACAAAGTGTAAAAAATTTTGCTAATAAATTCATTAACGAAGTTGGAGAATTGCATGTTTTAATTAATAATGCAGGTAAATAAAAAAAAAAAAAAAAGGAAAAAAAAAAAAATTAAAAAAATTAAAAATAATTTTTTTTAATCACGTTTACAATTTATCTATCTGATACAACTTCATAGGTATAGGCATAGGAAATCAAATCTTTAAAACGAAGGATAACTTGGAATTACAATTTCAGGTAATTTATTTCGTCTGTATGACATTCGCTTTTTAATTTGCCTTATCCTTCATCTTTAACATTTATGAATTATTTAGGTCAATCATTTAGCACATTTTTTACTCACTATATTGTTGTTGGATACTATAAAAAAATCAGTTTCTGCCGAATTACCTGGAAAAATTGCATTAACTAGTTCAGAAGGAAATAAGTTTGGAGAAATTGATTTTGACAATTTAAACCTTGAAAAAAATAATTATTGGATTCCTTTTAAAGGTTACGGAAATACTAAGTTGATGGTAAGTATATCAAAGTCTATTTAATAATGAAAGCTTTCATTTATTTATATATTCTTTTTATTTATAAAAACAAGAATGTTATTATTGCCAAAGAATTAAATCGTGTAATTCAAAACGAAAGTAAGTATTAACTTGTTTTTTTTCTATTGTGTAAGTAAAACATTTTTAATTCTTTTCTTTTAAATATATAGATATTACAACATATTCGATTCATCCTGGTATTATTCAAACAAATATTGGTCACTTGAATAATGCGTTCATGAATTTTATTATTAGAGTTATTTTTAAAGTAACCGGAGCTGAGATAACAGTTGAGCAAGGTGCCATTAATGTTCTTTATCCTGTATTTTCTTCCGAAAATAAAGATACAGGAAAATATTACAATGAAGGAATCGAGGATGAACCAAATAAAATTGCAAATGATTCCGAAATTGCCAAGAAACTATGGGATGTCTCTGAACAAATATTGAAAGATCATGGAATGATTTAAAAAAAAACAATAATTTTTTTAACGTTATATTTTATAGTATTGTTTTAAACCTTATTTAAATAAATTAATTCTATCGTAATAAATTCCAGTTTATAAATATTAAATATTAAAAGAAGTAATTACTTACTTAAATATATCAAACGGATATAAAATAAATCTATTACGTGTGAATAACTATCAAAAAACTTCAACTACAGCGTAATTAAGTGATTATAAATCATGATATATTAAAAGTATAAATACCCTCTCTAAAAAAACCTATCAACTTTAGGTACAAAGCTACTAACTTTGCATCTTAAAAATATTAACAATGCCTTGCATCAACTGTTGTCATATTGTAATCGTTCTATCAATAGTTAATATCGTTCAGCTTTGATTGTTCATTAATTATTCGTTAGAATTGAAAAATCAATCTGAGAAGAATAACAAAAAATTGGTAAAAAAATGCTGAAGAAGATATCATATCATTTTCATAATTATTAATTTTTTTACGATATTAAATAGGTGACCTGGAAGACGATATAGCAAAGTTTGAGAAGGAAATTGAAGAGGAATGATAAAAACAAAACCAGAAAAGAAAGCATCATGGAGATTTCGTAATTACTACTTTTTTTTTCGTATAAAAACAGGAGTTAAAAGAAATCATCACCGAATTAAAAGCAAACGCGAAATGGAGTAAAAAACTCTTAAAAACATTCTCACTTCTGGTATAAAAATTTACATACAAATGGCTACTTTTTTTTAATGCTTGATACTCCTTTCCTTTATTTTTTCTCCATTTTATTTTCTTCTAACACGATCATTATCTATTTTATTATGGACAGTATAGTAATATAATAATGCGACAATGAGATTATTGAAATAAAATTTCTTTGCTCGCGAAACTTTATTTCTTTCGACACAATGAGCCAATTAAGCAAAAAATAACACATGAATCGTTTAAAGGGAGGTGAAAAATCACGTAATATCAAAATATCATATTCTGACCATGATATATATAGCTCTTTCCCAGACCATCCACGCGTTCTTATGATCTATTGTGCTGATTTTACTCTAATAATTTTTCATTGTTTTTTTTGTTGACAACAGTCGTGAATATATTCCGTGATATTAACGTTCTTAAAACATACAGAGCTCAAAGATCAAATTTAAACCTTCGAGGTATCTCTGCTTTACAAACTGAGCAATTTCTTTTCGTTGGCGTATCATTTCGGCATTTTAAGATTTTTTGATATGCATAACAAATGACAAGAATATACTACAGAAATACTGTATATTCTTTGAACTTTTTTCGATATCTAATTTTTGGTAAGATTTTACAGCACCAATTTGAGCTCCTCCTTTGTAAAATTCAACTGCTTAGATTTCATTCGGCTCCTATTCAATCAGATCTGCCTTATAAAATTTAAACGCCTTAATTTATTTATTTCAATCTTCATTCCATTTTATATTATTTTCCAAATTCTTATTATTCAAAATAAAAACAATCTCTTTTTTTATTCAGTTTTATGTAATTTGAATAAAAGTGGAAGAAATGAAAAATAAGAATGGTAGAAGTGCGGATAAGAAAATAAGGAAAGGATTGTATGGAAAAATGTTGAAGCATTTACAAAGTAAACAACTTAAGAAACTGGGTTATTAATATCACGTGACATACAAAAGACACTACATGATTGGCAGGAACACGAGTGGTCTTACAATTTTTTTTGTTAAAATCTCCTCCTTAATTAAAAAACGATATATTTACCCTTTCCTCCGATATCTCATTCTCCCTTAGTTTACTATTTACATACTGTATCAACTTATAGGCGCGTTCACATACTCGCTTTATGGATCATCTTTTTTATTGATATAGTCATATATGAACCTACGAGCTGCGGGTGGAATAGTTTGTTATATGTACAGTTTATGTAGATATTTTGCATAACTTCATTATTCATGTTAACCTTTCTTTTATGAAAAATAGAGAATTTTCTAAAGTATGTTGTAAATCCTCTAAATAGACCATCTTCAAATTAGGGCAGTTATTATATGTAATACTTAATCGATGGTCGGAATATTATAAGTTAAATATGTAAATCAAAGCAGAGGATGTAATGAAACGTTTTAACAAGCCAAAAACTATAGCTCTGTATTTGGAATTTGTAAAGATTTTATTTATCTTAGAAAGTCTAATTTAAGGTAATTTTGATAAACTGCCTTTTTTTTTTATAGTACCCACTTTACAAAGCATAACAATATCTTTAAAATACTCCATAAAATCGACATTTTAACTAAGCCTTAAAAATACAATCAAAGAGTTGAAAATCACATGATTACGCGAGATAGAACAATATTATTTTAATAAGAGTGGCTTGTACGAGTTTCACTATGATATAATAAATAATTTAGTCTGGTTTCAGAGATGGAACTAGAGATTAATTATGTATTTTAATCTGATAAAATTGTATTTATGGCTTATTACAAATAAATAAATAAATAATGAGAATGGCTTGGTTTAGTCAGGCTTATGATAATCATGATTTAGTCTTAGAATTGTGATTTTGTGGCTTATTGTTTAAACAACAATTACCCAAGAAATTAGTATTATTCGACATTGTTTAATAAAAAGTATTTTTAATCGTGCAACCTAATCCATTATAAATACAGCAGATCATCTTGTTAAATTATTTTCATAATTCATAAAAAATATTTTATTTACATTATTTTCAACATTGCAGTATACCCTGAATCATTCAAACCTTTTTTTTTCCATCTACTATCACATAGCAAAATTGCATAAAAAAAATAAAAAAAAAATTATTTTTAATAGACTTGAGCCAGAATTTTTTATTCATAAAATTTATATAAAAGCTATTGATTCTTAAAAGTGGAAGAAATATCACAAATCTAACGAAGTAAACAACTCAACCCATAATCTTTATATTTCAATCTTTACACTACCTTTCACCTATACTTCGGTATAATAGGAATTTACTCTTTGTTGCTGAACCTCTATACTTTTATCGATTATTCAATGAAAAGAAGATGGCTAGTAACCAGCAAAATCGTATCTTGGGATCAGCTTAAGCCAATCAAGCCGATATACAGGCCTTAACCGCTGCGGTACAAGCTTTGACTGGGCAGTTTAAATTTGCTAATCTATATTAATAATAATGATATTGTATTTTGTATTTTAATTAAGTCAAAGTTTTAGATAGTATTCATAAAAAATCTTTGGTAGTTACAAAGAATTGACAATATGAATTAAGTAAAAATGTTAAAAATTACAAAGTTTTATTAATTATAATAACTATACTCACAAATATTAATAGGATAAAACACGTTTACACAATAACTAATAAAAGGACATTATTATCAAAATTACATAATGGATGATATAAGTTACAAACTTTGCAATGAATATTATAAGAGAATGCCTTCAATGCCAATGATCAAGGATACGTGTAATAGTAAATCTTAAGCAATTAGAGCATATATTTCTCAATTTAAACATCATCATAATTAAATCTATAAAACTGAAAAATGGTCATTAATCTACAATACATATAATAAATCTGATTTAAATATTACATGATTAAATAGACATATTGATATCCATGTATTAGAACTTAATTCAACTTATTCAAAAATATTTCGGGTCAACCCGTCGGGTCACCCGAATTGACCCGACCCGTTCGGAACACTAGCCGATCATAGTCTTCACCACACTTTACAATCAGCTCCAAATTTGGTATCAAGGACTTACTTAAATATAGAGGATTTATTAGCATTAGAATTATTTTTACATAGGGAAAGAATAGAGAATAGAGTTTACTCAATCAATTCATTATATGATGGTCATAATTTTCTACATAGGAATAATTTTTTCTTTTTATATATTGGATTTCATAATATTAATGGATTATTATCAAGCTTATAGGACTTTTAGAATGGTGTATAGATGATCAATTTGATTTTATAGGATTAGCTGAAACCAATATCAATGCATCAGATGTACATTTTAATTTTGACTTTAGACACACAGATGGAATACCATAAAAGTACTAGATAAACTATTCATCCAACTAATAACCTTAAATAGTGAATTGCTACATTCAAACATTAAAGAATACTATTGAAATTCTATTCAAACACATTTTATTTTGCCATAGAACCTCATCATATGGGAAAAAAGATATGGAGTGGAAGATTTATAATATTTTCTATTCTGAAATTGATCATTCTACAGTATATAAAATGTCCTATATTTCCATGTAAAATTATAAAAATGAGATAATTAATTCAATATTATTTATTACTTGGAGAAATTGTGATTATTTCAATAAAAAATTAATTCCTTCAGTTGTCAAACTTTACCAACCTACAAATACATACTATACAAATTATTAAATTTATTACATTATTAGCAATCTTCTATTAATAGATTTATGCGAAATTCTGGCAAAACATTCACGAAAGGATAACTAGGATTTACTAGTTAATGTGGGCACAAATTGCAACTTAACAACATACTGATTGATTTATTTGTAAATATTATTGTTTAGAAAAAATGGTAATGAGCTATATAAGAAGGATGATACAGTGTTACAAGAATTAATAGGCTATTAAGCAGCATTTACTTAGCAATAGAATTAATATAGTATTTTTATTAGATTATTTTATTCAAGAATTCTTTCATTTAAAGGACTGCCACAATAGATCATTTGCAAAATTCAAAAGATAGATTAATAATTTGACAAAAATGATTTAAACAAAATTACGAGCAAAAACACTTATCACAATCCTGACTGATAAAAATAGTATTGTTTCGAGACAATTGATCATGTGATATCAATTAATATTAGTAATGTAAATGTCAGAAATGTTGGATATGTTGGATAAATTACATGAAAATTACAAAGATACTAAATAAGACTTAAAAAATTGTAATAGTATTGGATCATTAAGAAATTATAAAAATACCATATCCCTAGAAAATCTTGGGTAGAATTATTCCTTCTAGAAATGGTAGAGAGCTTGCCACCACATTCAGAGAATGACACAGAGGTGCAGAAATTTGACTTTACATACAGGGTATTAATATGAGCAAAAAGGATGCATTTAAGATCTTATAATTACTTTATACTTACTTTTTAAGGATATTATTGGAAAATGATATGAAAGTTGAAAGATGAAAATGTATGAAAAAACTGTCATATCATTATCACTTGCTTTCGTGTGTACTTTTTGTTTGAAATGTTAGGACCATTTTTAATCCTGAAAATGAAAAGGATATCTTTAACTGCTTATAAAACTTACTGAATTTCGAATAAAATTCCATTAATTTTCAGCGATGCTGAAAATTTCTGAATAATATTACAAGTAAATTGATCATGTGATATTAATTAATATTGGGATGGATACGCTAAATAAATCACACATATTACCTATTAAAACAAGTTATAATGAGACTCAACATCCCTTTAATATTTAATGACTTTACTATCAATTTATTTAAAGGACATCAAAACAGAGTCATGATCCCAGATCATTTCACTAATCCATTTGATCTTATAACAGGTATTATTCATATCCCCATCTTATGGATTATTTACTATGACCCATTATTCCAAACTATTAACTGAAATAACATATGGAAGAATCAATCTTACCACTACTCATCTGAAAAATATACCAAGAATATATAACAATAATAATGATCTCACTATCTCTACTAATATAGATGACACAACATGGCTAGACTATTCGCTCATCACACTTAGCCAGCATTTGGCATTAGCAGATGAATTTTATATTTTCACAAACATTCAAATCAACAAATAAAAATGTGCTATTTTTATCAATGATAAATAATTAATTGAATAACAAACTATTATTATTCAATTTAAATAAGATTCAATTAAAGTTCTAATTGTACAAAAATCAGACAACTTTCAACATGATTAGACAAATACAGAAAAATCTATTGTATAAGTAAAACTTAAATATATGATACAACAAATCATGATCCTTATACATATCAGACATTATATTTTGATTGCTTTTCAAAAAAATCACTAATTTACCTAAATCTTTTTATAATACAATTCATAATCCAATTTTTCCACACATTATAGATTTTCATAATCTCCAAATTAAAGTAAAATTATCTAACTTTTATACTCAATCATTTAATCTTACAACCTCAGATTGTATTAAAATTCTTTTATTAATTTCACAAAACAAATTTTGGTATCCATACATCTTCATGAATCTTATCCAAATATTCCTAAACTTCCCAAAAGTTTTAATTATATAAAAACTTTATTCATTTATTAGGGAATTATAACTTATCCTTTTCCACAAATTTTAATTTTACTATACAAGAAGATTTATACTGTGGAAAGAATACAAGAATGATTAATTTGTAATATAGTAATAGTTAATTTTTGGTAGAATGATGATCATTTTTAATTTTTCATATTTTTTATATTTTTGATATTTTTATTATATTTATTATAATTAATATAATTATGATTTTTATTATTTTTATGATAGTATTTTATTATAAATATACTAAGATTTTACTAAAATGAGAGGTCAGATCATTAGAAAGTCAATTAATTATTGAGATAGTTATCAAGTAATCTTACTACAGGTATATTGAAGTAAGATTACTTAAGGAGGACTAATTTTGCCAACAAGAAATTATTCCTAATTTCATATTAATTGTTAAACTTCTTTTTAATAAGACTTTTCTTATTAAAATAAACTTTAGTTAGTTTTGTTAAAGTGTTAAAGTTTTCAGTTCTTTAGCATTGATAACTGAAGCTAACAATTTGGTATGAGTTAGATGGATTCATAAAAAACCAACTTCTAGAAATTAAGTAAATGAGCAAAAAGTATTGCTTAAAAGAATATCAGTATTTAGTAAAAGTCACAAAGCATAAGTTATTCCATAATCAGGAATTAGTAGAAAAAATGATCCATCATGTGAAATTTGTTGGCCAGTACAGCAAGAATTTATTTGGCTTATAAACTGAACATTTGCATAATTTAAAGATATACTGTAACTCAAAAAAAGAAAGTAACCTGTAGAATTTATAATAAGTTAAAAATAGTTATTATAAAAATGCTAATTTTGAAAAACAAGAATATTTTATATGATATATAGAGATACATATAATAAGATATTTATCACATAGTATTATTTAATAATTTAGTATTACATTATTTAAATTAGAATCAACAACTGATGGCTGATCTAATGCATTCTTAAAATTTTATTTAAGACCATATTTTCTTCGCAAATAATACTAATACTGTAATAATTTGCAAAGATTATTAGAAATGCATAAATATACTCTTAGTATTTTGAAAAATCAATTGTCAACATTAAGTATCATTTCCTTGTTATTATATAATGTAACTTATCATTTATCAATGATGCTAAGACCATCTTCATTATCAGTAGTACTGCAGGAATCTTTAGAACTACCATTAATATTTTCAAATTCAGTACTATATTCTCTTTTATAATAATTTTAAAATCTTTTTCATCATGGTGCCATACGAAATTATTCTGCAAGATCTTAATAGAAAAGATGAAGCCAATATATCACTTCAAGCAGTTCTATATACTATTGATATAGATATAAAATATAAGATGAAAGTAACCTTTAAGTATCTACTTAGAGTATATAAATTTAAGCATCATATTTCAGCTTTTATTTTTGTATTTTTCTTAGAACAACTTATTGAAAAAAAGAATTGCCAAAGAAAGAAATATGCCAATTCCTGTCTGAATATTATTATAGAGTATCTATATAGGTTTACTATCTATTTGAAATTAATCCAGTGCAAATTTATTTTATTCAAAATATTAGTATTACAATGATTAGTTATTTGAAATAATATGGCATACCATAGAAGTCAAAAGGTTGTTGTAAAAACAACAAGTTAGTTGTTGCAAATTAACAAGTAAGTTGTTGTAAATTAATAAGTTACTTGTTGATTTACAATAACTAACTTGTTGTATTAATCGACATGGCGAGGTAACAAGTAACTTGTTGCTTTTTATGTCGATCACATTTTGATTTCCATTTATGGAAAATGATCCATATATATAGCGGATTACTGATTAACTGGGTTATTCGATTATATCACTTCACTCCCGTTATAAGATAAAATAAAATATAATAGAGCAGAATAAAGCAAAATAAACTAAAAGAGAAACTTTAACTTCTTATTATAATTACAATATTTAACATTGTAATGAGGCAAAAAAAAATTTTTCTTTTTGCAATTCCATTAATTTTATTATATTTTATTTTGTTTTATTTTTTTTTGTTAATATTAACATGAAAATTGAATAGTTACGGCAATATGAAAAAAAAATTATTTTATTGCATCATCATTAAATGGCTATTAGGAAGATAATAATAAGGATAATGTATAATAGCATTGTTGCATAAATTTATTATATTTAACATGCATACATAAAAAAAACTATAAAAAAAAATTTTATTAAATAATTAAACAATTTAAAGAACATTACAAAATAGTACTTTTTTGTTAAATAATTAAAAAGACTTTTTTTTATTAAATTAATTTTAAAAATAACACTTTTTCATTAAAATGACCAAAAAAAAAGAATATTTTTTTTATTAAAATAGTTTTTTAGAAGTTTAATAAAAAGATCGTGAAAATCATTATTTTTTATTAATTAAACGATTGAAAAAATTTTTAAAGTAAAACAATTTTAAAAAAATCATTTTTTTAAGTGATTAAAATCTGTTTTTTCTTTATGTAAAGTGATTTAAAAAAATTTAAATCAATTTAAAAAATCATTTTTTTTTAGATTTAAACGATGAAAAAATCATTTTTTATTAGTTATAAACAATAAAAAAATCATTTTTTTTTAGTTAATATAAATGATAAAAAATGATTTTTTTTTAGTTATAAATGATAAAAAAATGATTTTTTTCAGTTATAAACAATTAAAAAATGATTTTTTTAAGTTATAAACAATTAAAAAATGATTTTTTTAAGTTATAAACAATTAAAAAATGATTTTTTTAAGTTATAAACAATTAAAAAATGATTTTTTTGAGTTATAAACAATTAAAAAAATGATTTTTTTGAGTTATAAACAATTAAAAAATGATTTTTTTAAATTATAAACAATTAAAAAATGATTTTTTTAAATTATAAATGATAAAAAAATGATTTTTTTAAATTATAAATGATAAAAAAATCAATTAAAAAGATTATTTTTTAGATATAATGAATAAAAACATCATTTTTTAAATGTTATGATTAAAAAATTGTTTTTTTTAAAATGTAACTAGGGCAATTTGCATATAATTAATGAGCTTTAGAATACTAAAAAAAACTGTTTGGTTAATTCAGATCCATTAGGTTTGATTCAATTTACCCGTTTAACCTAAAATTAAAAAAAAATATTGACACTAAATGAAGCATTTTGGTATTTTTTTTTCAGAAGTTTATGTGAAAAAATGCCAAACCATTTTTCTTATAATGCAAAAAAACCAAGGCTTTTTTTGCCAATTTAATTTTATATTACTAAAAAAATGTTAAAAGACAGTTTTAACATTTTTTATTATTAAACACTTAAAAAGATATTAAAAAAAACATATTTTAGTGTTTTTTAATTAAACACTTTAAAAATATGCTAAAATATGTATTTTAGCTTTTTTAATTAAACACTTTATTTAACGATTTTTTTTAAAATTTTAAAATGTTTGAAAAAACATTTTTTAAGTTAAACGCTTAAAAAGGCATTTTAAATGTTTTTTTAATTAAATTCTTAAGAAAAATTTTTTAATGTTTTTTAAATTAAATGCTTAAAAAGCGTTGATAAAATTGTTTGATTTTTTTATTAATCGTTAATTATTTTAACAAAAAAAATGATTTTTTATATTCGTCTTAATAAAAAAAAAATGATTTTTTATATTCGTCTTAATAAAAAAAATGATTTTTTATATTCGTCTTAATAAAAAAAATGATTTTTTATATTCGTCTTAATAAAAAAAAATGATTTTTTATATTCGTCTTAATAAAAAAAATGATTTTTTATATTCGTCTTAATAAAAAAAAATGATTTTTTATATTCGTCTTAATAAAAAAAAATGATTTTTTATATTCGTCTTAATAAAAAAAAATGATTTTTTATATTCATTTTAATAAAAAAATATGATTTTTTATATTCATTTTAATAAAAAAATATGATTTTTTATATTCATCTTAATAAAAAAAATGATTTTTTTATTAATCTTCTTAACAAAAAAAAATGATTGTTTTTAATTAATTGTCTTAACAAAACAAATGATAAATTTTTTTTATTAATCATCTTAATAAAAAAAATGATAGATTTTTATTAATCATCTTAATAAAAAAACAATTTTTTTTATTAATCATCTTAACGAAAAAAAAAATTGATTTTTTTTATTAATCGTCTCTAACAAAAAAAATTGATTTTTTTTTATTAATCGTCTCTAACAAAAAAAATTGATTTTTTTTTATTAATCGTCTCTAACAAAAAAAATTGATTTTTTTTTATTAATCGTCTCTAACAAAAAAAATTGATTTTTTTTTATTAATCGTCTCTAACAAAAAAAATTGATTTTTTTTTATTAATCATCTCTAACAAAAAAAATTGATTTTTTTTTATTAATCGTTTCTAACAAAAAAAATTGATTTTTTTTTATTAATCGTCTCTAACAAAAAAAATTGATTTTTTTTTTATTGATCATCTTTAACAAAAAAAATGATTTTTTTTTTATTAATCATCTTTAACAAAAAAAAATGATTTTTCTTTATTAATCATCTTTAACAAAAAAAAATGATTTTTCTTTATTAATCGTTTTCAACAAAAAAGATATGATTTTTTTTATTAATTGTCTTTAACAAAAAAAAATGATTTTTTTTTATTAATCATCCTTTAACAAAAAAAAATGATTTTTTTTATTAATCGTCTTTAACAAAAAAAACGATTTTTTTTATTAATCATCGTAATAAAAAATGACTTATTATTAATCATTTTAACAAAAAAAAAATAACTTTTTTTTATTAATTCTTTAACATTATGTACCTCTTAGCACGAATAAAACACTACTACATATGCAGCTGCATTTACCATTTCTCCATTAACACGAGAATTCTGGTATGGTAATATTCAGTTAATTGTTTTTTTACAAAAAATATTTTATTAGACGTATAATAAAAAAAATGATTTTGACTATTTTTCTGTCATTTAGTATAAAAACCATTTTTTTCCTAATTCGTTTAATAAAAAACCATTTTTTTCTAAATCATTTAATAAAAAACAATTTAAGCATTGTTTTTGAGTCATTTAATCATTTTTTTTTATAACAACAAAGCTAAAAATGTCAAAACCCCATTCATTTTCTAGCATCAAATATTCTACTCTATTATATTTTATTTTATCTTATAATGGGAGTGAAGTGATATAATCGAATAACCCAGTTAATCGGTAATCCGCTATATATATAGATCATTTTCCATAAATGGAAATCAAAATGTGATCGATATAAAAAGCAATAAGTTACTTGTTACCTTGCCATGTCGATCAATACAACAAGTTAGTTGTTGTAAATCAACAAGTAACTTATTAATTTACAACAACTTACTTGTTGATTTACAACAACTTACTTGTTGATTTACAACAACTAACTTGTTGTTTTTACAACAACCTTTTGACTTCTATGGTACACCATAAAATAAATTAATATTACTAGATTTGCTATAGAATTTTAACTTACAGGAGTTTATTTTTAAAGTATTGGAAAGGACATAAGAATGATTAATTTGTGATATAGTAATAGTTAATTTTAATAGAATAATGATCATTTTTAATTTTTCATATTTTTGATATTTTTGATATTTTATTATATTTATTATAGTTATTACAATTATTATTTTTATTATTTTTATTATATTTATTATTTTTATTTTAGTTATTTTATTTATTATTTTATTATTTTTTATGATAGTATTTTATTATAAATAATACTAAGATTTACTAAAATGTGAGATCAAATCATTAATTAGGAAGTCAGTTAATTATTGAGATAGTTATCAAGTAATCTTACTACAATATATTGATAGAAGATTACTTAAGAGAGACTAATTTTGCCAACAAGAAATTATTTATAAGACTTTTCTTATTAAGTTAAAACCTAATTAGTTTTATTAAAGTATTAAGGTTTTCAGTCCTTTAGCATTGACAAGCTAGCAATTTAGTATAAGTTGGGTGGATTTATAAAAAACTAACTTCTAGAAATTAAGTAAATGTGCAAAAAGAATCGCTTAAAAGAATATCAGTATTTAGTAAAAGTTACAAAGCATAAGTTATTCCATAATCAGGAATTAGTAAAAATGGTCTATCATGTAAAATTTGTTGGCCAGTACAGCAAGAATTTATTTGTCTTATAAACTGAATATTTGCATAATTTAGTAAGATATACTGTAACTAAAAAAAAAAAAGTAACCTGTAGAATTTATAATAAATTAAAAATAGTTATTATAAAAATACTAATTTTGAAAATCAAGGATATTTTATATGATATATAGGGATACATATAATAAGATAATTACCACATAGTATTATTTAATAATTTTAATAATTTAATATTACATTATTTAAATTAGAATCAACAACTTCATGGCTGATCTAATGCATTTTTAAAATTTTATTTAAGAACATATTTTCTTTTCAAATAGTACTGATGATGTAATAACTTACAAAAATCTATTAGAAATACATAGATATACTTTTAGTATTTTAAAAAATCAATTGTCAACATTAAATAACATTTTCTTGTTACTATATAATATAACTTGTCATTTATCAATGATACCAAGATCATCTTCATTATCAGTAGTACTGCAAAAATTTTCAGAACCATTATTAATATTCTCAAATTCAGTACCATATTTTCTTTTATAATAATTTTAAAAAAACTTTTTCATCATGGTGTCATACGAAATTATTCAGCAAAATCTTAATAGAAAAGATGAAGCCAATATGTCACTTCAAGCAGTTCTATATACTATTGATATGGATATCCGACCAGGTAGAATGGACAGATGAACATACTGCTACTCTCATTGAGCAGCGGAGGTCACGAAATTACAAATATTATTACCAAATTCCAGGGCGCAGTAGAAAAAATTTCTGGAGATCAGTAGCAGAAAATGTTAATAATACTTGTGGATATAACTATATAGGACAACAATGCCAGACAAAGTTCAATGGGCTTGTTACTAACTATCATGTGAGTTAAATATTAATAAATAAAATTTGTGTAATATTAATGACTTTAAAATATTTTAGGATCAATTATTGGTCATTGCAAATGACTCTAGAGGTGTGAGGAGTCATCCAGGAGTGGTGTTCTTCAATATAATGAACACCCGCTTCTGGGAGAAACTGGGTAAGAATTCTAATTGCTTTATATTTATTTAGAATTATGTATTCCAATATTATTTAATATGTTTCTAGATGATCAATTTGTACAAGCTTCAATCAGAGTTAGCCAGACTCAAAATTGAAGAAATCGAAGGAATAGAAGATGTATGTAAATCATAAAAAAAATTTAATCAAATTATAGATTTTTTTATTAATTTTCTTAATCAATTTATAGCCCAAAGCAAACAACTATAGCCAGAATACCATGGATAATAATGATACTATTGATAATAGTAAGTACAAAATTTTTTCCTTTTTTCACCTATGAAATTTTTCTAAAAATTTTTTCTTTTATTTGATGCTAAACCTTAACTGTTAATAGTTTGATATAATGCTAAACTTTAATAATTTGATACAAAAATAATGCAAAACCTTAATAATTGATATAATAAAGCCAACATTTAACAAATAAAGTTTACTTTATTAATTCGTTATTAATAAAATTTTAAAGTGATGAGAATTTAATTGTACTTGTGTGACCAACTCAGTGAACTTGCCCTTTAAACATTATTGAATTCTACACATTAAATTACGTTATTTTTCTATCATCGATTTTCTCTAGCACATTTAAAATTTCCAATTTAGTATTTTTTCCATTCTTATGATGAAAGAAAAAGTTTTTCCTGGTATAATCCTTTAGTCAAATATATTTTATATCTTCGTGAAATGGATTCATAAAAGGTTCCTTTCTTCATATTAACGTATCAGGCTTATTTCATATAAATATTTCTCCTTTTCTTAAAACTGTTTCCACTTTTCCTCTCCTCTCTTATAGGTTTGCATTTCTCTGCATGCAGAGATTATGAGTCATGATTTATTTTCTGAAGTAACGATTACAATTATTTATCTCCTTTATTATATCTTATACAGAAATATGAGCCGTCACAAGCCTCACAAATCACAGGCCACAAAGGCAAAATTGGTATATTGTTTCAGAACAAAAATATTGAAGAAGAAGTGAAAGGGAATTTATGAAACAGGTGGGTGAATACCACAGCTTTCCGTACATAGTCTGGCCTAGGTTTAAGCTTCTAAAATGGCTACTGTGAACTCGCCTCTTAGGTTGATGTTCTTAATGGTCCTGTAAAATACCTGAATTGTTGAACTGTCAGGTGCCTAGCCTTTGCCTTAACGTGGCTCTCCTGCTGGGTGAGTTGATCATAACTGACCCCATCTTTTACTATTCCTCTTTAATCCCTTCCCTCTGCAGGTTATGTTGAGGCTCTTGAGAAAAGAATCAATCAACTAGAAGAGAAGGTAAAAGCCTTGGAAGAGGAAAAAGATCAGCTTTTTTTTGAAAGAAATGAAGCAATATCAAATATAAATCAAAAAAATACCAGAATCAGGGCTTTGGAAATGGATCAAGAGCTAACAAGACATATTGGATCGAGAAAGAAAAGGAATTAGGTTTGTTATTAAAGTCTATTATCAAATTATATATAATTCTTTATTAAAGTACCTGACGAATCCTAACCAATTAATTAATTATCAAATAGCAATCTATCTATGAAAAAATTAAAATTATAAATAAACTTATAATAAATTTCTTATCTTCAAATATAAGTTGATACTTTTAATTGATAATATAAATGCTAATAAGTGCGAAAAGTGTTTCAATATAATCAATCGATCCTGTAAATAAAGGAAATCATGTATCACATCCTAAATAAGTTTGTATTACCTAATCATTTGATAACTTGCATGTGAAAACCCAATCAGACTTTTGAATACTTAATAGGTCTCGCCGAAGGAAATGACAAGGTTGATTTATATATATTCATTTTCGCTCTTAAATTAAAAAATATTTAATAAATAACTAATAATCAAGTTTATTACTAAGATAGCATAGTAATTTAATTATTATTAGAGAAATTGTTGATTTTATAATTTCTTATTTTAGCATTAACGTAAATAATCTTTAAATCATTAAAATAACAACTGAAATTTCATTCTTTTTTAAAAATTCATAAATGTCTTCTGGGTCTCGCTTTCACCAGTAGACATAGCAAATATTTTGTGTAATGAAGAAATAACTAAAATTTTGGTTAAAATTAACCAATAAAATTACATTGATCCTCATGCATAATGTAATAAAAATCGCTTTGATTACATGCATGTGATATCTAAAAATAGCTAAAATTCAGTTTATTAATGCATGATTTTTTTTTTGTTTATTTTTCAAAAATACACTTCTCTCTTCTTAAAAATATTATATTTGTCTTATATTTTAACACTTTACAGTATTTTCTTCTTCTCTCTTTTATCCATGTATACTTTACTTATCTTTTACAATATTAACAATTCTTTGGCATATTAGTTTATATATTTGATATAGCCACCAACACGAAGACTATTTACCAAAAAACGTATAAGACAAAAAAATAAATAGTGAAGCCAAATATTACTATTTAACACTTTACGGTATTTTCTTCTTCTTGCTTTTATCCAAGTATACTTTACTTATCTTTTACAATATTAACAGTACTTTGGCATTTTAGTTTATATATTTGATATAGTTACCAACACGAAGACCATTCACCAAAAAACTTATAAGACAAAAAAACTACTTTTAAATAAATAGTGAAGCCATTAAGCAGGTATGAAAATGTGATATACGTATATTTTTCATATTTTTTTGGACTCTACCATATTCGTAAAGTCTACTGGTTCTGTAGGAGGGATTGGTTATGTACTTTCTTTACAATAGGGTGTAGTTTAAGTCTTTCTTTGTTAGACTGTAATATTACTTAAGGGAGTTAAAATGTATTCTCAAATGCTATGTTCAAATTGCTGAATATATTTGAAGCTTTCTTTTGTAATATTTGCTTAGCCTAGAGGAAAATGTTGTGAAATAGGGCTAAATATTTTATGATATTTTCTGCCACCAATTACTTTGTCTGGGGTGGCGTCAGTCATAGCAGCCAGCATTTTTTTTTTATAATATTATGTTTTAAGAATTAACACTTTCAAAATTTAAAGAGCTAACATTAAAAATATTATTATTTTTATTTTTTCTCAAAATCCCAGAGATTACCTGCTCTAACCATTATCCCAAGGTTATGTATTAAATTTAAATTTTAAATATATTTTATAAAGAGTATATTATATTAATCATAATTGTTTTTTTTATATTTTTTATTTTTTTAAATTTACCCTTAGCAATTGGATTCTACTTATGTATAGAATAAAAGGAATAAAGATGTATTCACTCATCACATGAAAAGAAAAAAAAGAAAAAGGAAAATATGTCCCCCTTTCATTCACCCTTCAGTTTTTGTTTCTTTTTCCTTTTATTTCTCTTTCTTCATCTCCCTTTCTTTTTGTTTCAGCTTTTTCTATCAATATTCTTTATCATTTCTTTTTGATCTTGTCTCCTTTTTTCTTTTTGCCTTTGTTTCGCTTCCATTTTGTTTTCATTATTTATCATATCTGACCCATCCACTCTATCCACATTGAATATTACTTCACTTCTCAGGTATTGTTATTCTGTTAGGTGTGCGCCTTAGTAAACGTTAGTAAATCTGTATGGTGAAAGCATGATCAGAAACTCTAGGGAGAAAACTAAAACTAAAACCAAAACTAAACCAAAACTAAAACCAAAACCAAAACCAAAGCTACTAAAACTAAAACCCTAGAGTACTGCGTAAGGATCTACTAGGAATCAGTACTTAATGTTGAACAGACACCTTTATTTTGTTATTATTATTATTAATGTAAATTATTATTATTATTATTATTAATGTAAATTATTATTATTATTATTATTAATGTAAATTATTATTATAATGTAATAAATATAAAATCATTTTTTGTGATATAATTTATGAAATTACTATAATGTAGTTATGATATCAAATAAATGTTATAATACTTTAGCAATATTAATTCAATATTAATATGATATTTCTATAATATAGTTATGATGTCAAGTAAATGTAAAAACATTTTCATAATATTAATTTGATGTTAATATGATATCGCTATGATATGATTACAATATCGAATAAATGTTATAATACTTTGCAATGTTAATTCGATGTTAATATGTTATCTTTATGATATAGTTACAATATCGAATAAATGTTATAATACTTTGGCAATGTTAATTCGATGTTAATATATTATCTTTAGGATATAGTTATGATGTCAAGTAAATGTAAAAACATTTTCGTAATATTAATTTGATGTTAATATGATATCTTTACGATATAGTTATGATATCAAATAAATGTTATAATACTTTAGCAATGTTAATTTGATGTTAATACATTATTGCTACAATATAGTTACAATATCAAATAAATGTTGTATAGTGATCGCAGAGATATCAAACCAATCAATATCGAATAAACATAATTAAGACTAACTTAATAATGTCAATTCAATTTTTTAAAATATTGCAATGATATCATAATGACATCGTTATGATATTTATTCAATATCAATTGTAAACTTCAAGTTTCAGCAAAGTATTACAATAAAAATCCTGAAGGGTTTTTTGGCCATTTGTTTAACTCCCAAAAAAACTTTATTTCAATGGCATATGGCGAAAACTCTAATCCAGAACATTCTAAATACCAAAAAATGGCTGCATACTTAAGGATCTCAGCTTTAAATTGCTCTTTCATGTATCAAGTGGCACTAAGGGTGATGGACCATGCGTATAGAATCCACTTGTTATCAAGTCACCCAGATGATGACTCAGAGGATGGCACTGACACTGATATTGACATCAATATCATAGAAGACTCTTGACCAACAACTCCAACACTACAGCAACCATTTTCGATATCACAACCACATTTCATACCAGATTCCAGAATAACCCTAACTTCAGACACTACATGGATGATAATGGAGAATATACCTGAAATCGATGCCTCTTCTAGTAAGATTGCTGATGATACTACTAAATCAGGAAAAAAATCACAGAAATCATGAAAGAACAAATCATCAACATCAGATAAATAAAAGAGTAACTAATCAAGTTAACCTACATCCTCCGCAGTCAACAACAACAAATCCAAGTCACATGAGAAATCGTGTACTAAGGTCATCGAGAAAGTAGTAATCCCCAAGTATCGGTCACCATCAGAGGAAAAAGTAAACTCAATCTGGGACATTTTAATTTATGACATACCAGCACATTGGTCCAAAAAAGAAATTCTTAACCACTTGACAGCATGGGAAAAGCCGCTTACTATGTCAGTCAAACAGCAACGAAAATACCAAATGGTTAAAGTATATATTATTCTCAACATGTTTGTTAAGACTAGATTTGACCGTAACTATTGATATTACACCTTTGGCAATGAATCAGTTTGCTGGTTCCCTGGGAAGTGGACATTAAAATAGCAAAAGCAACAAGAAACATTCACTACTGTAGTTAATGATATACCTGAAAGACTACACAAGAAGTCACTACTTGTCCAGGACTATGATACCCAGATCCATTTTTCAAAGAATTCAAGTTTAAATCATAAAAAATGATCAAGTATGGAGACAGATATAGGTTAATTGCATTCTTCAAAACTTATGATGATCTTAAAATGGCACTAGAGACACGCTTCCACCTAGATGGAAAGGATTACTGTTAGACTCGTCCACAATCCATACAACTAAAGAAGAAGAGTGGTAAGAACTCTTCAGCACAGGATTCACAAAAAGCAACTGGAGAGAAGAGCAGTTCATCAAAGCGATCAAGCCACAATACCAAAGATTTATCTAAATTGGCTGGTTTATCCAAGGCACTTAATCAATCCTTAAACCTTAATGCTAAAGAGCTAGCGGGGATTAAGCATTTATTAGGATTATTAAAGGAGTTGATTTAGACATTTAGTATACTAACCATTAGATTTCTTTTTTTAGAATCGACCTTTGGCTCTTTTTGGGAAATTCTAACTGTTAGTTTTTGTTTTGTTTCTTTTTTCATTTTACCCTTTTTTCATTATTCATTTAAAGTATCCTTTAAAGGATCTTTATTTATTACATTATCGGCACCAGGGCCTGGTTCTTTGGGATTGGGTTATATTATTAATAGCTTAGATCTAATTCTGAATCTGTAATTTCTTAATTTTTTCTATAAATTTAATAATGACTCAAGACCTCTAATAAATAAATAAATAAACCTGTTACAATAAAAATTATCTTCCTCCCTCTTTTCTTTCCCTAAAATGTTTTTTATTAATATACACGTTTTTTGTAAACTTTACAATATTAATTTAAAATATTTGTGAAAAAATGGATATTTTCTGAATATTTTTGTATGTATAGAACTACAGTTGGGATTATTATGCATCACTGGTTGTTTTTCACTTTACAGCATAGGTTTGGCTTATTATTTAATGAAACAAGTCTTTGAAGATTAAATAAAACCATCAAACAGTTATAGAACTATTTAAATATTAAACTGTTAGCTTTTTTAGATAGTATACTCAAGAAATGTTTTTTTTTATGTATTTTTTTTTTTTATGTATTTATTTTATTTATAGTAAGAGACTTCTTTTTACACTAATAAACAAATAAATAAAGTAATAAAAAATATATGATATTTTAAAGCTTAAACATAAAAATATTCTTTTTTCTCTAAGTGTTTTTTTTTGTTTTTTTTTCTAAGATAAATTATTACATGCGAAATGATGAGATAATTTTTTCATACATGTACAGTATAATAACTTTTCCATACATGATGGTAATTTTTCTATAAATGTATGGCAATTTTTCCGTGCATGTATGGTAATTTTTTTTATACATGTATGGTAACTAAAAAATGTATGTATGCAATACATAAAAAAAAATCAAACTATACAATACAGATTTATCTAACCGTACAATACATATTTTTGTAACACCCGTTTTTGTAACCTTTGCACTGTGGTTCAAGAATTTTAAATTACAGAAAGATCTCATTTGGAAACAACGATGTGATGAAGTAGAACGAAGCATGGGTATAACGAAAAAAGACAAAAAGATAAGGGATTTGAATGGCGGAAAATTAAATAATACGCAAAAAAAAAAATCATATAATGAACAAAAAACTAAAAATAGAAACAGACAAATATAAAATTATTGGTAATTACAGTACATAACGTAAATTTTATTAGAATAGTATATATTAATGTAATTTTTAAAAATAGGATCATAAATGTTAATTTAAATCTTGGTATATAGCGAAGTTTAACTTTTCTAATGTATATAATATTGTAATTGTTCTTTATTTTACAAAATATCAATAAAGTATGCATTTACCAATTAAAAAAAAAAAAAATTAATAATTGTACGAAAGATTAGAAATGTACTATTAATTTGAATATTATTCATTTTATTGTATTAGAAAAGAAAAATCAGAAAAATAGAACAGAATTTTTATTAAATTATTAACAGCACGTTGGCATTCTAAATCAGTAATCGAATAAAATTTTTTTTACTAATAAAACACCAAAAGATTAGTTGGTCATTGGAGGAATATAATTAGCGTGTTGAAAAAAATGAAAAGCCATTTTTGAGAAAATGAAAAAATAATGATTGGCATCTTTTTTTTGTTTATTTCGTTAATTTAATCTTTTTTATAATTTGTCGTAGAATTGTTGTAAATCAGGTTGATCACATGAATCAATTGAATCATCATTTTGAAATTGAATATTACGATCGTCAGTTATTGAGTTTCCTTTTTAAACTGATTCTTTGATCTTCTTGATTTACCTCATGTCCGAAATTTCAAACAAGTCCAATTTCATGTCGAATTGTAATGTATGTGATAAAGACAATATTCATTTTATAGGAATAATTATAATAATTATTGTAACTATTGTCCGTGGAATAACCGAAAGAATTGTTTGTAACGTACACCTTTGTTGACCATTAAACGTGGCTATGTATGTCATATTTTGGATCGATCGAAGAACATTATTCTGATCTTGAAATTAATTATTTTAATAATATAAAGCTAAATTATTTTTAAAGCTGAAAAAAATACTAATGTTATAATTATTATCGCTCCTCCAGCATGTTGAATTTTTATAAAGTAAGGATGATAAAACAAGCAATACTAAGACGAAAATTAAGATAAAATTATGTATGTAAAAAATTTTAATATAAATTATAATAAAACAAACATTTATCTTATGGATAATTCATCAATTTTATATTTCCTCAGTATTATTCTTGTTTTATCACATTAATTGTATAATATATATATAAAAATGAAAAAAAAAATTGGCGTTAGCTTATCGCTTACCGGTATTATCAATAATATGCTAATGGAGCACTATAAAAAGAATAAAGAACAAATAAAATGAAAAAAAAAAAATGAAAAAAGAAAATTTAAAAAAAAAAAAAATCAAATACTATCACAATATTTGAATCGTCTTTATATGACATGATCAGTCCTATCAGTCTGATCCTGTCGGTCTGATCCAACATCGTTCCGGGTCTAAAATCGGTTCTAAGTCAACATCCCTAGTTACCGATCATCCTATTACCTATTCGTATATAATCCTTGTCGAATTATTATTATAAACGAATTGAATTTCCTGATCCTGGCTGATTATAACTGTTTTTTGTTGTATCGGTCGCTACGGGTGCGCTAAGAGAGTCAGTATTAACTTTGCAGAAAGAAAAGAAATATTAATTATATGGATACTCGGCATTTTTACCTCTTGCTAAATATAACTCGGTTTTACTGAAGGCGCCGAGTTGTCTCGACTCTCGGCATACGATTTTACGTTGCAATAGTAAAAATTCTAAAAATAATTTTAGGAAGTCATTTAAATATGACCAATAAAACAACTACTTGGCACTCGGCAATCTTGGCTCATAACTGCGGTACTTTTGTGCATCATATAAAAATCCAATCCGCCAATCATATTGCTTTTGCAAATACCGCAGTTGCTCCTACATGAAGTGCCTACATATTGTACACATGTCGATCACTGCGTAGTTTTCTTATATCTCCATTTATATAAAGCTCAAAAATTTTCCGAAAAAAAAAAAATTCTTCAATTCGTAAAAAAAAAAAAGAAAGAAAATGGCTGTTAAATTAGATAACCTCGATTTATCAAAACATGTTATAATCCTTACCGGTGCCACTGATGGTAAACATTTTTTCTCAAAGTTAAAATTACATTATACTTAAAATAACATTAATTCTTTTGTTTTTAAGGCATCGGTAAAGAAATGGCAAAAATTTTGGCTGGATTTAATCCTAAACGATTGATTTTACCGGCTCGTAACGTAGAAAAAGGAAATTCTTTATTAGAATATATTAAATCTACTAACGGACATACAAACAACGTTGAAATTTGGGAAATGGATTTAGCTGATTTACAAAGTGTAAAAAATTTTGCTAACAAGTTCATCGATGAAATTGGAGAATTACATGTTTTAATGAATAATGCAGGTAAATAAAATGAAAATAAAATGATATTTTTTAATCAAATTTATATATTTATTTATTTAATATAACTTATAGGTGTAGGCGTACAAAGTCGAGTCATTAAAACAAAAGACAATTTTGAATTACAATTTCAGGTAATTTTATTTGTTGAAAATCGTTTGTTTGTATGACGTTCACTTTTCTTTAACAATTACACATTACTTTTAGGTCAATCATTTAGCACCATTTTTACTCACTTTATTGTTATTGGATACAATGAAAAAATCAGTTTCTGCTGAATTATCTGGAAAAGTTGCGTTTACTAGTTCAATATCCAATCAATTTGGCGAAATTGATTTTGATAATTTAAACCTTGAAAAAAATAATTACTGGCATCCTTTTAAAGGTTACGGAAATTCTAAATTGATGGTAGATATATCAAAGTCTGTTTATTAAATATAAATCTTTTATTTATGTATATTTATATATATATATATATATTTTTTTTTTTTTTTTTGTTTTTATTAAAAAAACAAAGAATGTTATAATTGCTAGGCAATTAGGTCTTATGGTTCAAAACGATAGTAAGTATTAAAACTATTTTTATTAACATGTAAGAAATAGCTTTTAACCCTTTTTCTTTCAAATTATATAGATATTACAACATGTTCCCTTCACCCTGGTACAATTCAAACAAATATTGGTCGCTTGAGTAGCGCTTTCCTGTTTTTTTTACTTAACATGTTTGTGAAAATAACTAGAACTGGAACAACAATTGAACAAGGTTCCATCAATGTTCTTTATCCTATATTTTCTCTCGAAAATAAAGAAACAGGAAAATACTACAGCGAAGGACTTGAGGCTGAGCCAAATGAAATTGCAAATGATAAAGAAATTGCAAAGAAACTATGGGATGTTTCTGAACAAATATTAAAAGATCGTGGAATGATCTAAAATTTCAATTTTTTTTTTCTCATAGAAATATTTTTTGAGGCAGCACTATTTGTATCGAAAGATGATAATTTCGAATTCTATAATCCCGACCAGAAACCCCGAAACCTCGACAAAAAAAAAAAAAAAAATTTTTTTATGTTAGTTACCACATGATTGCGGTCAATATTAAAAAATTTTTTTGTTAGTTACCACATGATTGCGGTCAATATTAAAAAATTTTTTAATATAAAATTTATAAAATTATTTTATAAAGGGAGTGGGTGATTTAATCAGATGGGGGCAATATTATTATTATTAAATTTCATATTAATTTCATATTTATAAAAAAAATTATCATTTTCTGATAAATAAAGAATATTTCCGTTTTCTTTTTGACATTTTTGGTTTAATTAAAATTCTTGTAAAACATTATCTAAAATTAACTGACTTCAATTTTACCATTTACAAATGAAGTTGTTGAAAATTTAATTGCCTTTTTGAGAGCAATTTTTTTTATTACACGTACAACGTAAATCAACTAAATCACGCAAATCATCAACATGTTCGTCACATGCGTGCTTGAATGACGGACAATAGAGTATAGACTGTTAAATGTTATATAAGGTTCAAAACACCGTTAAAAGTTAACTTCAAAAAAAAAAAGAATAAAAAATGGTTGTTAAATTAAATAACTACGATTTATCAAGACATGTTATAATCCTAACTGGTGCAACTGATGGTAAATATACCTTCTCAAAATTTAATATATACTATATACGCTTAAATATGATATTAATCACGTTTTTGATTTGAAGGCATTGGTAAAGAAATGGCGAGGATTTTAGCTGGACTAAATCCAAAGCGATTGATTTTACCGGCTCGTAATAAAGAAAAAGGAAGTAATTTATTAGAATATATTAAATCTACTAATGGAAACGTAAATAATGTCGAAATTTGGGAAATGGATTTAGCAGATTTACAAAGTGTAAAATGTTTTGCTAATAAGTTTATCTATGAAATTGGAGAGTTGCATATTTTAATTAATAATGCGGGTAAAAGAAAAAAAAAAATGAAAAACAATAATAGTGACTTTTCTTTACGCTTATATATTTATTTATTTAATATATTTTGCAGGTATAATCGTTCAAGATAATCTGGTCCTTAAAACGAAGGATAACTATGAGCTACAATTTCAGGTATTTGTTTTTTTTTTCTTTCGCTTGTCGTCATCATTTTTTTTTTTTTTTTAATAATTACATCAGTTTTTAGGTCAATCATTTAGCACCGTTTTTACTCACTTTACTGTTATTGGATACGATGAAAAAATCAGTTTCTGCTGAATCGCCCGGAAAAATCGCGCTAACTAGTTCAATAGCCAATAAATATGGAAAAATTGATTTTGATAATTTAAATCTTGAAAAAGATAGTCATTGGCATCCTCTTGTAGGTTACAGAAATACTAAATTAATGGTAGGTATATCCAAATCTGTTTATTTAAGAATGAAATCTTTTATTTATTTATTTATTTTTTTATTTTTTTTTTATAAAAAAATCAAGAATATTATGATAGCCAAGCAATTAGGTCGTATGGTTCAAAACGAAAGTAAGTATTAAAACTATTTTTACCAGCATGTACAAAGACACTTTTAAACCTTTTTCTTTTAAATGTATAGATATTACAACATATTCCATTCACCCTGGTATAATTCAAACAAATATTTATCCATTTAAAGGTTTAATGCATTATTTGTTTAAAACTTTTATAAAAATAACTGGAGCTGAGACAACAATTGAACAAGGTGCCATAAATATTCTTTATCCTATATTTTCTCTCGATAATAGAGAAACAGGAAAATTTTATAATGAAGGGATCGAGGAAGAACCAAATAAAATTGCAAATGATAAAGAAATTGCAAAGAAATTGTGGGATGTTTCCGAACAAATATTAAAAGATCATGGAATGATCTAAAGTTCAAATTTTCTTTTATCTTAATAGAATGGTATTAATCTTATATTTTCGAAGTCCTGTTCATCGTCAAGAGCATGTAAATTTATAGTTTTTTTTATGTAACATATTAATGTTATCAATATTATCAAATAAATAAATCCGCAATTTCACAATAAATGATGCATATACCGAATTATTATAGTTAATTATACTGGATACAATGAATTTTTATAATAAACTCCTATATTCTCATTCAATATATTAGCCATGTATTCGTTATACAGAACAGTCACGTGCTCATAAACTAAATCTGGGCAAATTTATAGCGCTGACCAGTATCATCAGTAATTAATAAACAAAATAGCTGTTACTTATGATTGGTTCATAAAAATTTCCCTGCTTTATTTTTCCTGGTAGTCAATAATAGTCAATGTTCATTCTCTGACTTCCAGGGTTGATCTTCCATCATGAAATTATCGGTAATATCGCCTTTGTGTCATTTGTAGTTATAATTCTGGCCGATACTATAAATTCGGTCAGAATTATCCAGGGCGGTTCGGTACGAACTTACTATATACCGCCAGTGACGACTGTTCTTACAACTTAATACATTAATTGCTGTGATGTCTAATCTCATGCCAAAAATACAAAAATTACGCAAGAGTAAAGATATTTTCCGGTTATGTTGTAGAACTTTGTAATTCGTACATCTATAATGCTTGATCTTGATGTTTTGTTAAATACCCAAATGGTAAAATGGTAAAATCCAGCATCCGACGGCTACACGGTATAAGTAAATAGCCGCATTCCATATGAATCGTCGATCATCCAAACTTGAATTTATAAAACAGGTCCGGAACCGGGAATGCGGATACGTTGACCACATCATGATGTCATTTTTTTTTTTTTTTTTTAAAAAAAAAAAAAAAAAAAAAAAAAATTTGCATTTATCATGCTTTTTGCAATAAAGTAATTATACCAAACGCACAATTCAAAGGGATTGCCCTTATAGGCCCGTAAGTAACAATAATTTGATATCTGTCATTAATGATCTTCATTTTAGTACTATTTCCCATTTATTCATTCTTAGAAAGATGTTGGGCCAAGAACCAACCAGATAAAGTCGCAAATGAACAATCAAGAAGTTGTGCAGAAGTTGTGGAATGTTCCCTGAACGTTAAATACAAATACTAATGATACCTGAATAGGAGATCTACTAATCTCTTTTAAATGAATCACTTTCCAAATTTTTCAATTTTTGAATAATTTGTAACCAACTTTCCGGCTTAATTGCATTTTGGGTGCAAATTATGTAAGTCAATAATCAACAAAAAAGCATAATTAATAAATTACGCAGCTAGTTTGTGACCAAATAAAAAGCTTATATAAGGTTCAAAAATACCTGCTTAAAAAAAAATTTTAAATCCTCGAACAAGTTAACTTTAAAAAAAAAAAAAAAAATGCCTGTTAAGCTAGATAACCACGATTTATCAAGACATGTTATAATTCTTACTGGTGCAACTGATGGTAAATATTTTTTTTTTTTTTTAAAAAATTAAAAATTTTGATTATTATAATATTAAATCTTTTTATTTTATTTTAAGGCATCGGTAAAGAAATGGCAAGAATTTTGGCTGGATTTAATCCAAAAAGATTGATTTTACCAGCACGTAATAAAGAAAAAGGAAATGCTTTATTAGAATATATTAAATCTTCTAACGAGAACGTAAATAACGTTGAAATTTGGGAAATGGATTTAGCAGACTTACAAAGTGTAAAAAAATTTGCTAATAAATTTATCAAAGAAGTTGGAGAACTACATATTTTAATTAATAATGCAGGTAAAAGAAATAAATACAATGATTTATTTATTTATTTATTTATCGCGTATTATATATTGTTTATTGATATATTTCGTAGGTTTAATCGTTCAAAATCAATTAATTAAAACGAAGGATAACTTGGAAGTACAATTTCAAGTAATTTATTACCTTTTTTATACACGTCATTTGTTCGTACAGAATTACGGAATTCATATTTTAACATTTATACATTTTTATATATTATTTTAGGTCAATCATCTAGCACCATTTTTACTCACCTTATTGTTATTAGATACGATGAAAAAATCAGTTTCTGCTGAATTACCAGGAAAAATTGCATCAACTGGTTCAGAGGCCAATAAACTTGGCGTAATTGATTTTGATAATTTAAATCTTGAGAAAGGTGCTTATTGGGTTCCTTTCAAAACTTATGGAAATACGAAATTAATGGTAAATATTTCTTTAATTTAATAATAAGTTTATAACTTTTTTATTTTGATTATTTATATATATATTTTTTTAGAGTGTTATTATTACAAAGGAATTAAGTCGCATAGTTCAAAACGAAAGTAAGTGTCAAAACCATTTCTTATTAACATGTAAGAAAAATATTTTAACCCTTTTCATTTTAAATATGCAGATATTACAACATATTCGCTTCATCCCGGACTTATTAAAACAAATATTGGACACAAAAATAACTTTTACTTAAATTATTTCCTTAATATACTTTTAAAAATATCTGGGGCTGAAAGTACGATTGAACAAGGTGCCATCAACGTTCTTTATCCTGTACTTTCTCTCGAAAATAAAGAAACGGGAAAATACTACAATGAAGGAATTGAGGATGAACCAAATAAAGTTGTATATGATCAAGAAATTACGAAGAAACTATGGAATGTCTCTGAACAAATTTTAAAAGATCGAGGAATGATTTAAATTTATCATTTTATTTATTTTCTAATATTTATATTGCGATATTGTATCACCACAGTTTTCATCCTTAATAAATAAATTATCATACAATATTTATTATACAAATGATTGAAACAGACTTCCAAAAAAAGAATTATATTGCCGCAATAAATTGACCAACTAGACCACGATTGTACGTTATTCACATTCGTGATCATTGTTTAGTAAGTGTATTTGAGATCGAGATCAAGAAACTACGACGTAATTATTAATAAGTTATTTAATAACTTATCCATGGTATTACTGTGATATTTCGAGGATATTTTCACAATAAGCCGAATAATTTATAAAGCTCTAAAAATAAATTAGGTAAGTATGATGCGTTATAATGCTACGTGCGACTGATGATACTTTTGGAATTAACCATATAAAAACAAGCACCGTAAAAATTTTTATATTTACTTTTAATTTAACGTTTTATGACATCCTAAACGGTTAAACGATCTCACCAGTTCGTAATAAAGAAAAGACAATGTTAATAAATCTTTTCCAACGAAAATGTAGATAACGAGAATCGTTCTATTATACAAATCGTTAAAAATTAATTGCAAATAAATTCATCAATAAAGTAGAAGAATTACATTGTTAATTAGTAATGCAGGCAATAAAAATTAAAAGAAAAAAGTGATTTTTAATTACATCAGTATTAAGTTTCATTTACTTATAATTATACATTTGATTTATATAATAGATATGATGATAACACTGATAACACGTATCATTGTATTCATAAGAACTTTTTTTTCATCCAGATATACTGTAAAGACAGTACTAAGACGCGGTAAAATTGTAATAAAAGTAAGAATTTACAAGTATTTAAAAATTAAATATATACAAATTTATTATTTAAATATTTATTATTGTTTATTTACTTAATCTCTGACTTTTACATGAAAAGTTTTCTAACAATAAATACTTTTCTCTCGAAAATAATAAAACGGGAAGTACTATCATGAGGGCATTGTTGTCATAGGACAGGACATGAACAAAATTTTTTAACGTCTGGGACATTCAGTTGGGACATTTATTTCACGTAACTTATCTATTTATTTATTGTTTGAAAATTTTTCGTATAACCCTTTACATTACAACATACAAAGAGCCATGATCATATAAATATTGATAACTAGAAGATATTACGTGAATGAAAAGAGATATTTCTTAACTGATGATTAAAATATCATGTGAATCAGGCTATTATAAATAAACTGATGGTTACATCAGATAAATCACACATTCGCGAAATCTATTGATTATCATTAGTGGTTTACACTTTTTTAACCAGGATAAACATTACGAAATAGTATATTCTGCAATGTAATTATAGCTATCAAATAATTGTTTTTGCGAGGATATCTAAAGGATAAATTTGTTAACTAATTTTTTTATTGTGGGATCTTTTTTATTGTGGGATCGGAGCGTCATAAATTAGTTTCTATCATAAGTAGTTAATTGATATTGAGAATATTTTTTTTGTACTACATAGTCGTCTATTAAGTATTACCCTCAACAATTTCTATATTCATAAATAAATGATCCTATATCCTAAGGTCAAACCCGGAAAAATTAAATTAGTCTGGTACGAAATCCGAAGCTTGAAATCCTGACGTTACATTATCCCGACATTCTAAATCCTGAAACGTCATAATCCTGATTTAAAAGAAAAATAATCTCATAGGCAATTCCGTGGAGATAAACTCGAGATTTTGTATTTCGGTATTATGAAATGTCTCGGGAACTTGATTTTGTCGGGACCTTAATTTTGTCGGGATTATGAAATTTGGAATTACGAAATTTCGTGATTTAGATTACCATCGGGTTTTTGAGCTTCCGGATTTCCAAATTGATGCTATCAGGATATATATCGGCCCCTTCATAATTTTACTTGAAACAAAAATTTTACTCTCAATTAGTGTCACCCTTTATATAATAACCAGTATCTCAAAATAATGAAAATACCCCGGCTATTATTCAAAGCGAAAGTAAGTATTAAACTATTTCTATGCATTCCTGATCGCCAATCATCTAGACTCGGGTCCCAGGCTCATTTCAGTCATTAAATAAAAAAAGAAAAAAGTATATTTTGCGTTTATCATCCGCTTTTTATCAACCTTAAAATTTTGTAAAACATTAAGAAATAAAGGATAAAATTTTTTATTTGAATTCAAAATAAAAATTTCGTGAAAATGAAACTTTTACGACATTTTAACGGATAAGTGTAAATAATTTCCGTGATTCTTGATTATTCATTCCGATAAAAATGAGACTTTTACGGAAAAAACATTGAATGTTGAAACATGGATTAAATTTTTATGGGCGTATAGAATTTAGTAGTCACGCTTTTTTTTTAAAGTGCCAAAATCATGAAAATAAACTTTTCCAATTTTAATGTTGAGAGTCTTTGTCCATATTACATATTAAATACACCAAGTCTTAGTATTTGTCAGTAAGGTGGCTTTCCGGTAAAACGATTTAATAATAACTTACTATTTTTGTAAGGTACAGAATTAGATTTTCAATGTACTGTACAATACTCCCCCAGGAAGTGTATATATCGATTTGATTATCTTTTGATTGGTATAATTACATGCTTATCTTCACATGTGTAGCCAAAGAAATAATTAACTTATATAAAGTTCAAAATACCCAATTGAAAATTTAAAAAACAACCAACTTCAAGAAAAAAAAGAAAGAAAAAAATGCCTGTTAAATTAAATAACTACGACTTATCAAGATATGTTATAATCCTTACTGGTGCAACTGATGGTAAATATTTTCTCAAAGATTAAAATTTTGATTAATATGTTATTAAATCTTTTTACTTTATTTTAAGGCATCGGTAAAGAAATGGCTAGAATTTTATCCGGATTTAATCCAAAGCGATTGATTTTACCAGCTCGTAATAAAGAAAAAGGGAGAAATTTGTTGGAATATATTAAATCTACTAATGGAAAAGTAGATAATGTTGAGATTTGGGAAATGGATTTAGAAGATTTACAAAGTGTAAAAAATTTTGCTAATAAATTCATTAAGGAAATTGGTGAATTACACATTTTAATTAATAATGCAGGTAAAAGAAAGATAGATGAAATAAATAAAGTGATTTATTCATTTATCAATCGCGTTTATATATTGTTTATGATATATTGTGTAGGTTTAATCGTCCAAAATCAAGTAATTAAAACGAAGGATAACTTGGAATTACAATTTCAAGTGATTTTATTACTTTTTTTTAAAAGTCATTTGTTCGTACAGAATTATGGAATCCACATTTTAACATTTATACATTTATATATTATTTTAGGTCAATCATCTAGCACCATTTTTACTCACCTTATTGTTATTAGACACGATGAAAAAATCAGTTTCTGCTGAATTACCAGGAAAAATTGCATTAACTAGTTCAGAGGCCAATAAACTTGGTGTAATTGATTTTGATAATTTAAATCTTGAGAAAGGTGCTTATTGGGTTCCTTTCAAAACTTATGGAAATACGAAATTAATGGTAAATATTTCTTTGATATAAGTTTACAACTTTTTTATTTTGATTATATATATATATATATATATTTTTAGAGTGTTATTATTACAAAGGAATTAAGTCGCATAGTTCGAAACGAAAGTAAGTATTAAAACCATTTCTTATTAACATGTAAGAAAAATATTTTAATCTTATTCATTTTAAATATGTAGATATTGCAACATATTCTCCTCATCCTGGAGCCATTAAAACAAATATTGGACACAAAAATAACTTCTACCTAAATTATTTCCTTAATATACTTTTAAAAATATCTGGGGCTGAAAGTACGATTGAACAAGGTGCCATCAATGTTCTTTATCCTGTACTTTCTCTCGAAAATAAAGAAACGGGAAAATACTATAATGAAGGAATCGAGGATGAACCAAATAAAGTTGTATATGATCAAGAAGTTGCAAAAAAACTGTGGAATGTTTCTGAACAATTATTAAAAGATCGTGGAATGATTTAGATTTATTATTTTATTTATTTTCTTATATGTATACGCGACATTGTTTTTTTTTTATTTAGGTTAATTTATGATCTTTAATCATGCTGATGTCGTTTAACCTATATTTTTAATAAATTGATGATGATATTGTTATTTTACAATATTATTGAACGGTAATAGTTTATTTGCGTACAATATTAAATGCATGATCTGCATTAGCCGTACGAAAATACAGATATTGTACGGTGTTGTATTTATATTGGTTAACGTCACAAAGTGCCAATGTAAATACCACCGTGCAATATCCATAAATTATGGCATTAAATATATGTTACCATGCAATATCACACAAAAGAAATCTCTGGAGACAGAATTAAATTATTTTAGTAACGATTGACCAGCTTAATCTCAATTTTAATATCGATTTTTTTTTTTTTTTTTTTATTTTTTTTTTTACCAAACTGAATCGCAAGTTTGAGATAGACTACGTTATTTACATTTAATCATGTTTGATACTGAGATTATAGTGTACTGTTTAGAGCAACTTGTAAACTATCTAATACCTATTTATGTAATAAAGTGATAAATTTGTTCAACGGATTAACGTCTACTCATATGGTAATATGGGGGATCACGGATAGCAATCCAATTGCATCAAGATAGTCAAATTAATTATGAACAATATATTAAATTTACCGAAAGTGATTACTTAATTTATAGTTGATTTAAATTAATATTTTTTTTCGTAATTATATCGAACGTGACCTACAAATAATTTTTTTCACAATTTTTGCCTTTGAAACTTTGCATTATTGTTCATATTAATAAATTATTTTATGATATTTCTTTGTCCATAATAATATTAATCAACAACAAATTTCGAGCAGAAAAGAAAGATGACTACAATTAAGGATCTGGCAATTGAATTTCTTGTCAAATAGATGAATTCAAGAATTGTACTATATAAAAGAAAATATCTTCGTGACGGTCACCTACAATAAACTACAATCCCCAGTTCTATAATAAAATTTTTGTAATGCAACTATAGTAGGTCATGGAATACTGCAGCTGTATTACCATCTCTATTAGACACGATAAAGTAAATTAAAACTATATCTGACATAGTACATAATAAAATTTATTCATTTTATTTATTTCAAAAAATATCAAATGTTGATGTTTGATGTAAATGATTTTGCGTATTTTTTTTTTTTCTTTTTTTTTTTTACAATATAGTACTTATAATATTTATATATGAATTTCTGCCTTATACATATCGTTGTAAATTTATATAAGAAAAAGTAAATAAAACGCAATCCTAGCAGAATTATTTCACTCCGTGACCAATCTCATCAGAATTGTTTTAGGAATTATGAATAAGTTATATTCAAATAAAAAATGAGACGGACATATAATAGTGATTTTGCACATTATCATGTAGAAATACAGAATAAATTAATTCTTTTTGTTAACAGTTAACTTTATTCATCAAATCCACCTCTTGTCCACAAGTAGAATTATATATGGCTTAACTTTTCAATACAATCATTATTTTTCCTATCAATCCGCTTCGAAATAAGGTTCACTAATAAAGACTCCACAATTTCTAGAAGACTTGAAATTAAAAAACATCAGAATAAAATTTGGAATCGAAGAATATCATAAGCAAATCTTGATTGAAAAAAATTGAAGATACCATAGAACTTTATTGAGAAATATATATATCAAATCTTCTGAGTTCTGATTACTATGTATCTTTAATGATTTTAAGTAATGAATGAAAAGCTATCTAAGAAATATATCAATAGTCCAGTACACTAGTCCATTTTCCAAAATCTTGTTGAAGACGTTTTGTCGCACATTGCATCACACAAGTAACTCTACCATAATCCAGTACTTTCTCTACAATCCACACACATAAGAATAGTTTGTCTATTATTCAAGAAATCGCAAACCTTATTTACTACGGAAATAAAGGTAAGTATCAATTGCGATAAAGAATTTTTTTTATGATCCAAATCATAGCACTGCCTTTGGATTGGAGCATCGTGTGTGGATAATTTCAAATTTCTATACAAAGATTATATTAAAAAAAAAAATTTACTAAAAATAAATAGTTACATAAAAGCTCTTTCATATTATTATTAGTCACATTCAACATTTTCCAATAAAATTAAGACCGTTAGAGTATGAATTTTTTGGTTGGATCGAACCTCATTAGTTTCAAAGACTTTTCATTTATTTCTGTCATTTCATTTAAGCATAACTGACATTTTATTCGGGCTCGACCAGATCAAATTTTTTCTTGACAAAAAATTGTTACCATTGGTAACGATAATAATCATGTGACTTTGAAATATACCTACTATCTAGTATCTAGTGATTTGGTTGCAGCTGCAACGACACGGCTTTTTTCTTGATCGAGGTTATATAATATACAGGATGAAATGCAGTGCATAATGAAAGTTTTAGGGGAATTGATAATTATAATTTTGCGTCACCTCAGCCGTGGAGTTCACTATGCCCTATCTGCGATGGATAGCATGGGATAGAAATGGAACAGAATATTGTCTTAGCTGTAACCCTTCAAGCAAGTTAACGATCGTAGCCACGTGATGCATGCATTGTTGATATTATTCCGCAATATGAACAAAAATATATATTTTTTTTTATTTACAATCAATAAAGCAAAAGCGCATTAAGCGCAATATATGCACATGTTGATATCTAGTATGTATTGAGGAGAATGTAGGATTGTGTTTGTATGCTAATATTTCTCAATCAGTTTTTCATCCGGGGATCCGAACTTGACACGATCCTAGTGTCTATTATAATTTTAAGGGTCGCGTTTAACTCATTTCACCGACGACCATTTCACCGACAAACGTTTCGACGACAGGATCATCTCACCGACAAGTCGTTTTACCGACACTTACATTATATCACAATAAAATTAAATATAATTTTTTTTTTATACAACTGTACAAGACAGCTAAATTATTGTTGTTATATAATACGAGATAGTGTGTACATAAAAATAAAAATAAAATGTTTAATTTATATTTTCAGATTAATTCTCAATATATATACTGTATAGTTCATTGTACCTTCCGATTAGTAATAAATATAAGCTTAATGTTTTACAGCTGATTTCATAATGTACGGGACACATGACAAAATTCGATGCCGACTGCCGAGAACTTGTCAGGTTACCAGTTGTCGTCAAAAAGAAAATAAAAATGAACATCATGGATATAAAACATAACTATAGTATCTACTATTATTTTCCAACAAGCCGGCAATCTGAAAGTCTCGGCAGTCGGCATCAAATTTTGTCATGTGTCCCGTACATTATGAAATCCGCTGTAATGTTTAACGACTTCATGATTTAAGTTTTATTTTCCTATACCTTCTTATATTACTATTGTATTAGCTGTAATGAGTAAAAAGGGGAAAAGAATGCTTTATAAAAAAAAATTTTAATTTGTACCGGCGGCGGAGAAATGACTGTCGGTGAAACGTTTGTCGGTGAAACGACCCTGTCGGCGAAACGTGTATTGGTGAAATGGTTGTCGGTGAAGTAATTGTCTGTGAAGTGAACCAGACCCAATTTTAAGAAGTATCCGTTAATCTGATTTTCATGATGAATCATAATAACGTATTTTCTCTAAAGATTATTCCAAAAATCGATCCTTAGACGTACTACAAATCATATAAAAAGGTGAGGACTTAGTAGGTAATCCTTTTATCCGCCTTGTGCAAATAAAGCAAAAAGAAATCAAACAGAATACAAGCTTACCATTATTACATCATCGATATCATTAATCAATTTATTTCACAAAGAATAAGAGAAAGATATTTTGGATTTGATTCTAGGAAAACGTCATCACGGTGCTAATTCTAACTCTACAGACATTTATAAAATTTTCTCTTCTTGTTATACCGAGAAGATCTTTGACCATCATCATGCGTACAATAGACACAGTGAAATAATCTAAAAATTTTATCTTATATAAGCATCTTCACGTGCAGAATTATTGATGTTTGGCGCAGTATCGTCCTATATTGGTAAGTGTGAATTGGAAATATTATTTTTATACTTCAGTTGCTAATCTCCCGAATATATGCTGTAGGTTCGAAATTATTTAATTTCGGAAAGGTTTTCTTGCGGGGAATATTATCTTACATGGTCTGTGCTGACGGGAGTGATATAGATAGACGAGAATTCTGTAAATATGGGTGGGATAATTTATTTCTGAGATCTATTGTAGTAAAAGAGTATGGGTGAGAGTGAGAATCTTGTAGTTAGTAGCGATAGGAACAAATTAGTTATAGATATTTTTCAAAATCTTGAGAGAACAACGAAATAATTTGATGTTGGGATTCACATTAAATGGCCTAGGATCCGCGTACTCCCTACCTCTTTGATAGCATCATATAATTCATTCGCATTTCTTTATATATCTAAAAAATTAATAAAAATAATTTGAATTTTCACATAATCGGGCTTTGTATATGGTGCGAATCGGAAAATGAAAATGTATATCTGTAATTCTGTATTTTATATTCATTGAGAGAGTTGAATTCCAAGTTGACTGTGATTGCTGAACTTAGAAAGTAGAATGCTGAACTCAGGCTGAGAATCTCGCTCTCATTTATTATCTCATGTAAAAGTTAAAATTTACACAGGCTGAAGCTTGAGTTTGTATAGACTTTTTATCTCATTGATCACATGTAAAAGCTTGTGTGTGAAGTCATGCGAAAATATTTATTCTGACGTAATGATCTATTAACCGCTCGGTTCACTACTACTACTCTATGCTTACGAAGTAAATATTCACATTATATCCACTTCCGATTCTGCACCAGTTTCTGGCCACTCTAAACTCGCTACTTAGAATTGGGATATGAGACTCTTGTCGCTTTTCTTAATAAACAAAACCGTAATAAGCTCGAAGAGAGGTACTTCGATATTTTTCGCAAAGAAGATTTTATTGGTATTAATGACCAAATACTTGGCTCTTTCTTTTATAATAAATTTCCTTATATAATGTAAAATGTTATCGCTAGTATCTTTTTATTTGATTAACAATTTGTTAATAAAAGTATTTGTCTCTCATCCCTAAAGAAAAATTTCCAGAAAAAGAGACTAAAGGTCCTCAAAGAAAAACTAAAGCGTCCTTTCTCTTCATACCTCAATTTGGAGAAGACGTTGGAAAAAATAATATGGCTTATACTCAAACGGTATAGACAGTATCCCTCAAACCCAGGAATTCAAAGACGACAATAAGTTTTTCAAGCACTACATGGCGGAGATTCTTATTAGGTTAGGTTCCTACGGCACATTACAGCTGGACAATAGAATTTCTTAAAATAGATTTTACAAAAACTCATTCTTAATCCTGAAGGTACTTGTTATACAGTAAAACTACATATCAGCTCGAAATAAAGGGAAAACAACTTATTAGAAAAATGGTTAAAAGTCCCGAAACTCAGTCCCGACGAAATCTTAATCCCGAAATGTTATAATCCTGATAACACATAATCTTGACACTCTATAACGATAATACCTTTTTATTAATGAATCACAAGATTTTCATTTTGGTATTTTAATTTTTCAGGATTTAGGTTGTCGGGGTGAGTTTCGGATTTCGTACAATGGGAAATATATAATTCATCACAAGTAGAAAAATGAAGAATATCACATTAATTAATAATGCAGGTAATAAAAAATTAATAAACAAATAAAAAAAAGCAATTTTTAATTACGTCAGTATACGTCCTCATTTTTTACATTTGTGCACAATTGGTGTAAACAAGATAACTTGGATATATAATTTCAAGAAATTATATCATTTTTTACAAATAATTTATATTGAAATTCACTTTAACGCGTGTAATAAATGTATTCACAAGAGAAAACTGGTATTCTCAGGTATACCAAGTGAGCGCACTACTTTGAAAAAGACGATAAATCGTGATAAAAGTATGTATTTAAAAATTGTTACACGCGCATATATACTTAATTATTATTTAACATTTATTATTGATTATTTATGATTTATACTTAATTATTATTTAACATTTATTATCGGTTATTTATGATTTATTTATTTATTAATTTAATCTTTTCTCGAAATAAAATGCGTTAAGAATGAATCAGATAAAATTGCAAATAATCAAGAAATTGCAAAAAAAAACCGTGAATTAAATGTTCAGATCGTAGAATGATATGTATTTCGAATTTTTTAAACAATTTTTCTTATTTCGCTGCCGTGCCGCTGATATAATAACTTCATGACTCCTCATACTACTACCTACATTATCAAATTATATATAGGAGGAATGTGCACATGACCAAGAAATTAAATTTTGCTTTGTTACTCTTTATCTCAATGTATTACATGGTAAACTTTAGTAAGATATTATTATTTTACAAACCTTTAAAATCTCGACATTCACGATCTCGTTAAGCTATGGATGATGGATCCATTATGTTTATAATTCCTCGAAATATGAAAACACAAATAAAGAAATTTTTATACCTACTGTACTTACGATGTTTTTTTTTTAAAAAAAAAATTCTAACTTTATAATTTTAAACGAAACTTTTTAATATAATAAATCCTTGTCTTCCGTAATTCGAATTCTTGTTGATCACAAGAAGGCTTATCTATGCGTTTTGTCGAGTTGGTCCAAACCGGTCCGTATATTTATTAGTGATCAATCTAATTTTAAATAATGAAAATTTATGTATTAATTCTAAAAATTCAATAACACGATTTAGCCCATCTATGAGTTACCGATCACATGAACAAAAAAAACACGTGTTCACAAATTTTTTATTTGTAAAGTCCTCCGCAGAAGACGCGATATCAAACGTCATTAACTCTCGATTTAACAATTCGCGTAAAAATAACTTATTTGTTTACTGAAAGTTTTATATACAATATTTTATTAGAAAGAAATTTAATCATAAAAAAATAGCAGCTCTTTTTTTTTTATTCTCAAAAATTACAACTTCAATCTATCAAATAAATTGAAATTTAAAAAACAATTCCAATAAACACGATGGTGTAACTGATGGTACATAGTAATTTTTTTTATTATCTTCCAGTGTACGACAATAATTTTTGCATTTATTAATAAGGAATGGCAAGATTTTAAATCTTAAACGATTGATTTTAACAACTCATAATAAAGTAATATGAATATTCTTAGAACAAAGAATGTTAAAATTTTCTAATGGACAGCGAATTATATTTAAATTTGGAAAGTGGAATTATTCATTTACAGTGTAAAAGATTACCTGATAAATTCATTAAAGTTGGAGAATTTATACATAATTATGTTATTTCATATAGTCATTAAAACAAGATATTATATAACTTAGAACAACAATTTCAGATAATTATTCTACAATTGTAATCTGTTTATTTAATATACATTTTTCTACTTATATTGCCGAGAAATTCTCAAAGTATTATTTAAAAAAAGACATTAATTTCTTAAAATATGTAAAATTTAAAACAAATGCAAATAACTCGCCGGATAATTTTATTACGATAATAATAATGAAATTTGTAAGTCCAAGTGAGCAAAGTGCTTTTAATACTCTTTATCCTGTACTTTTCTCTGAAAAAAAGATAAACTTTCATGGAGTCAATGAAAGAGAATCAAATAAAATTTTAAACGGCTGAAAAGTTATTTTATTTATTTTTCGTATCATTTTTTATAATACGTTACTATGCGTTACACAATAATTTTTCAACTTCACCGATTATTGCTGTTTCTTTAGTATTTTTAATACCACTCATGCGAAAAAAAACCAATCATCTACTTGAGAACAATCATTTTTTATGGAGTAATGGATCAACTCGGTCCGGAAAATTTAGCCGATTTTGCGTTTACGTAGGATTAATTATTAATCATTTTTTTTCCAATAAATTGTTTCCAGTGCTGTTTATGGTAAGATGAAATATAATTGAGAAAATTCATTACAAATAATTTTTTTGATGACGTATGTTGTTTATGATGACAAGATAATTTGCTTATCATTTTTGTCATATGATGAAAAAAGTCTATATAAAGGCTTCAATTTTAATAATTAAAATCTTTTCAAATTTAACAATCAAAAAATCTTTTTAATAATTATAATCTTTTTTAAATTTAAAATATCATAAATTCTTTTTTATTTTCAGTAACTTTAAAACAACTACTTGATAAAAAACCAATGCCAGTCAAATTAGATAGCTACTACGATTTATCGAAATAAGTTATAATCCTTACCGGTGCAACTGATGGTAATTGTATTTTTTTTTTTATATTTCCACGAAATCACGAACACTTTTACGCTAAATCATTAAAAAAAAAAGGAACAAATCCATTTTTACAAATGGTGAAAGAAATCGCGGGAAAACTGGAAGATCGATCATTAAAACATTCGTAACCATCTAATAAAATCTGTTACATTATTATTTAAAAGGCATCGGTAAAGAAATGGCAAGACTTTTATCCGGATATAATCCCAAAAGATTGATTTTATCATTTTAACAGCTCGTAATAAATCAAAAGGAAAAGCTTTATTAGAATATATTAAAACTTCTAATGGAAATGCAAAAAATGTTGAAATCTGGGAAATGGATTTAGCGGATTTACAAAGTGTAAAAAACTTTGCTCATAAATTTATTAAAGAAGTTGGAGAATTACATATGTTATTTAATAATGCAGGTTATGTTGGTGGTATAGATATCGTTAAAACAAAAGATGGTTTGGAACAACAATTTCAGGTAAATTTATTTTAATTATTTTTTTTTTTTTTTTTTTTTTTTTTTTACAAATAGAATGTTTTTTAACCTGTATTCATCATTTTAGGTCAATCATTTGGCGCCATTTTTACTTACTTTATTGTTATTGGATACGATGAAAAAATCAGTTTCGATCGAATTACCAGGAAAAATCGCATTTACTAGTTCAGGATTACAACGCATTGGTGAAATTGATTTTGATAATTTAAATCTTGAAAAAGGTGCTTATTAGAACCCTTTTAGGGCTTATGGAAATAAAATTGATGGTAAGTATTTCGACCAATCTAATGATAGAGATTTTCAACATTATATGTCTCTAACTTGATATTTCTTATTTAAAGAATATTATCGTTGCCAAAGAATTAAGCCGTGTAGTTCAAAACGAAAGTATTATAAAAAATAATCAATTTTTTTAAAGTATTAAAAATAATTTAACTTTTTTTTTTTTTAAAATATGTAGATATTAAAACGTATGCACTTCATCCTGGTATAAATAAAACAAATATAAAAAGTGGAGCTGACTTTATCTCATCATGTATAATTACGGCGTTGACGTATTTTATTGCAGCTCCAGTTGAACAAGGAGCTTTCAATACACTTTATTCTGTACTTCCCCCCCAAAATAATGATACAGGATAATATTATCATGAAGATATTGAAAGTGAACCAATCGAAATTGCAAAAAATCGAAAAGTCGCAAAGAAACTATGGAATGTTTCTGAACAATTATCAAGAGAACGTGAAATGATTTGAATTTTTTAGTGTAATCAAATTTTTAGTGTAATGTATTCTTTTAATATTATACGTATCATATTGTAACTTCTTGTATGTTGCGTATGCAAGTATGTAACAAACAAACAAACAAACAAACAAACATCCTGTATTATTTATATTAAAATATTTTAGTATTATTAATCAAGAATATGTATAAAATTTTATAATTCTTTTCAATAAAATTTTAATAAAATTTTTCGTTGAAGATTTCTGCTCTAAATTAATCATTTCAACTTATAATAGAATTAACAGTCGTTTCTAAAAAATTCTTTGCGTGTGTCCAGGAATTAATATACTAAGATTACTTATTTGAGCAGTTCCCTTTCTTGCATTATTAATAAAGTTTTGTGTAATCTCTGTGATTATGATGATTAGTTCAAAATAAAAAAATTACGCCTTTTTTGAATAATTTTATGAACTTTAATTTAAATGACCAAGTTGTTGAACTTCATCAAGTTTAAACATGATTTATTATCAAATAAGCCATCAGTAAACATTGAAGCGAATAAATAAAACAGTAGTAATACTAAATAAACTTTCAATACAAAAACCAAAAAGTAAACCATCTTTTATATAATTCCTTTTTTTCTTATCTTAGAAGGTAATTTAAATTTGAAATTGATTGTGTAAGAGAATTTTTATTCTTTTTGTACAAAAGATTTATGAGCCGGATTGTTTTTGTAAAGTTACTTCTTTTAAAAATATGCAGATTATTAAACATATTCACTTTACCTGATATAATTAAAACAAATGTAAATAACGCGTCTGACCTTTTCGGATAATTTTATCATGACAAATTTGTAAGTCCAGCTGCTTTTAATACTTTCTCCAAAAAATAAGGAAACTGGAAAATATTATCATGAAGGCATTGAAAGGGAGTCAAATATTATTGTAAATGATCGAAAAAGATATTGACGCATAGTAAAAATGACATGAGAAAATAAAATAAAAAAAAAAAAATAATAATACATGACAGATAATAAAAATAAAAATAAAATAAAAGAAATAAAATAAAAAGCACACATACATATACAATTATTTTAAAATATTATATTAATCGTTTCGTTCCATTATCTATCGATATTCATTCAGAAATATTCCCATAAATTCCTTCACAATTCCGCTAAACGGGTCGATTTTTATAAGGAAAAGAATTTTTTTTTTTTTTGCAACAGATTCTATTTCTTTGGTATTTTTGACACATCATGTGAAAAATTTACCCAATCATTTATTCGAGACCAAATGAATTTTTTAAAAAATTCTCGGACATCCGGACCAGGAAAAAAATCACATTATTTGCTTAACCTAATACAGTATGATCGGAGTGGGCATGCCGATTCTTTCATTTGCCAAGTTTTCAAATATTTTTGTTTATGGTAATTTTTGCTTCCAATATTGTTTGTGTTAGTTAATTTGTTCATCATGATATAACAAATAATTTTTTTTTTATTTATGATTATTCATCATGATCATTTTATCGAGATAAAATTATGAAACAAAAAGTTATATAAAGGTTTCAAATTTTAATGGTAATAATTAAAATCTTTCAAATTTAACAAATAAAAAATCTAATATTGCAGATACTAAAAAAAAATAAGACAATGCCAGTCAAATTAGATAAATACTACGATTTATCGAAATATGTTATAATCCTTACTGGTGCAACTGATGGTAATCAAAATTTTTTTTTTTCCCTAAAAAAAAAAAAAAAAAATGTTTCATGAAATCAATAATACTTTTTACTTAAAATCATTTGTAATAATATTTTAATTATAATTTTTTTTTCGAAAAGATCAAAATCAATTTTAAAAATTGTAAAAGAATTCGTGAAAATCAATCGTTAAAACATTCAGAATGTAACCATCTAATAAAATCTTGATGTATTATTAATATTTAAAAGGTATCGGTAAAGAAATGGCAAGACTTTTATCCGGATATAATCCTAAACGATTGATTTTAACAGCTCGTAATAAATCAAAAGGAGATGCTTTATTAGAATATATTAAAACTTCTAACGAAAATGCAAAAAATGTTGAAATTTGGGATATGGATTTAGCAGATTTACAAAGTGTAAAAAACTTTGCTAATAAATTTATTGGAGAAGTTGGAGAATTGCATATGTTATTTAATAATGCAGGTTATGTTGGTGGTGTAGAAATCGTTAAAACAAAAGATGGTTTGGAACAACAATTTCAGGTAAACTCATTTTTTTTATAAGCGTGAAATACCGTATATTCCTTTTTTTTAACATGTATACATTATTTTAGGTCAATCATTTAGCACCATTTTTACTTACTTTGTTGTTATTGGATACGATGAAAAAATCAGCTTCGGCCGAATTGCCAGGAAAAATTGCATTTACTAGTTCAGGATTACAACGTATTGGTGAAATTGACTTTGATAATCTAAATCTTGAAAAAGGTGCTTATTGGAATCCTTATAAAGCTTATGCGAATACTAAATTAATGGTAAGTACATATCTAATGATAGAAATTTCTAACGCTACAACGTCTCTAGTTGATCATGAGCGATGACCATTTTATATTTTCCTATTTGAAGAATGTTATCGTCGCCAAGGAATTAAGCAGTATAGTTCAAAATGAAAGTAAGTATTATAAAAATAATCAATTTTTTTGTTAAAATATAATGACCTTTCTTTTAAATATGCAGATATTAAAACGTATTCGCTTCATCCTGGTGTAATTAAAACAAATGCAAGTAGTGGAGGTGACTTTATAGTATATTGCATAATTTCGGTGGTGATGATCTTTGCAAGTCCAGCTGAACAAGGAGCTTTCAATACACTTTATCCTGTGCTTTCTCCTGAAAATAAAGATACGGGAAAATATTATCATGAAGGTATTGAAAAAAAACCAAACGTAATTGCAGAAGATCGAGAAGTTGCCAAGAAACTATGGGATGTTTCTGAACAATTATTAAGAGAACGTGGAATGATTTGAAATTTTAATGTAATGCATTCATGTATCATGTTTGGTCAAATTTTAATATAATGCACATGTTGGATTAAATTTTTATTGTAATGCATTCTTATATATTATACATATCATGTCGTAACTTGCTTATGCAAGTATGTAACAAGTAAACAAACAAACATCCTGTGTTCATACATATATTATTATTTATATTAAAATATTATTAATCAAAAATATGCATAAGAATTTTATGAATTCTCTCAATGAAATTTTTTAATGAATTTTATGATAATAAAATTTTTCAAGCCAAATATTTTTTTTTTTTTCTACCCTAATTAATCGATCATTTAACTCGTAATAGGATTAATAGTCATTTCATAATTATCTAAAGAGTTCTTTGCATGCGCCCAAGAAATTAATATTGAATTTACGCTAAGATTACTTATTTGAGCAGTTCCCTTCCTTGCATTACTAATAAAATTTTGTGTAACAATCATGTGATTATGATGTCTGTTCCAAAAAGTTTCAAATAAATTTACGCCATCTTTAAATAACTTAACATTATCCATAACATTATCAATATATTGAGAATTTTGATTTAATTGACCAAGTTGTTGTTCTTTAATATTAACTTCTTCTCTAAGTTTAAAACATGATTTGTTACCAAAATACCAACCCAATATACCACCAGTTAATATTGAAGCGAATAAAGTCAACCCACAATCATATTGAGGTACGACTAAAACAGTAGTAGCGCTGGATACACTTCCAATACCAAAACCAAAAATCAAACCAGTTTTTATATAATTCTTTTTTTCTTGTCTTACAAGGTATTTTAAATTTGAAATTGATTGTGTAAGAGTATTTTGTTCTTTTTGTATAAAAGATTTATGAGATTGAAATTCTTTAGAAATTTTTTGTAAAGAAGTAGAAATTTCTTTATAACCACTTTTAATTAAATCATATTCTTTTACTAATTCAGAAATCATTAAATCTGGTTTAATATTTCCTAAATCTTTAGTTTTTAATTTTTCAAGTGATTGAATAATATTTGATGTTGATGATAAAAATGTTCCTTGACATTGTGTTAAACTTGCTTTTGTTAATAAACGAAATGTACGACCTTGTACTCCTACTTCTCCTACTAATCTTGAAATTATTTCATCTTTTATTGTAGATTCCGGATAATTTGCGAACCTCTCAAGTGTAGATTCTAATCCATTTAATTCAAGATTTGTAGGATAAGCGAAATTTAAATTTGTTTGAATCATTATTAATGATAGGTGGTGATTTTAGGTGATTTTTTTAAAGTGATTTTTGAGGGTTTTTTTTTTTTTTAGGATATTTTGTAGTTTTGTAATATTTATAATATTTGTAAGAGATTGACAAATCAAAGAAATCTTGTTATCTAAATTTTAAAAAAGAAATAAATTAACCTTTTCAGTTAAAATTTTTTTTAAGAATAACCATTTTACATTATGATAAAAATATTCTTACCTGTAAAAAATTGGTTGAATATGAAAGAAGCCGCCACACTTTATATATAATTTTTTACAATAAAACTTGATGTATCCTGACATGCAATTAATGTAAATATGCATGAAAGATGCTATATTTAGTTGTAAAACTAAACAAAGACAATCATACGTGCGTACGCACGGCTATTATTTATTTATTTAAAAATTTTATCCGATACCAAATATCGGATAACTTTTTTTTTATTTAATCGGCCGACAAATTTTTTCTTAAAAAAAAAAAAAAATATATATATACAAATAAAATAAAAATAATGAAAAAAAAAAAAAAAAAAATCTTTTTTTTTAAAAAAAAAAAAAAAAATTTATAAGAAAAAAAAAAATTTTTTTTCATAAAATCACTTTTATGTAAAAATCACTCATATTTTCAACAATATTACATTCTTTGCGTCATTCTTTTTTTGATTTAGTTAAAAATGAAAGTAGGCGTTTCATGTATCGACATTTTTATTTACTATATCAGATAAATCAATAAAAAAAAAAAAGAAAAATTAGATTAGATTTATTTTGTCATAATTTCTCGGGGCCTTTTTAAAACAAAGGCAAGATTATGTGTATTAAAAAAATGATTCGGATCTTTGAGATAAAGAAAAATGCTCAGCGTAATAAAAAAAAAAAAGTCTACGATTTTTTTTTTAAACAAACAAACAAAAAAAAAAAAAAAAAATAATTTTATAATTTTCTAGAATTTTCTAATTATTATTTATTTTTAGTCATTATTTAAAACTCTATTATATTGTGATCAACAACGATAGAAGTACTTTTTAGAAAGGAGATACTAAAAATAGAAAACAACATTACTAAATAAATTCAATATTTACTAAAATAGATTATTATACTTACCAATTAAAGTATATTTATCAATTAGAGTATTTATTTAAAAAGAAAAACTTCTAAATGTTATCACTTATTCTTAGTGGAATTTTTTTTGTTCTTGTTATTCGGAATGAACTCCTTTTTATAAAATTTCTTATTTTGTTAACTAATATGAGATTTTGGTAGGTAACAAACAAACACTTTATTTAAACGTTAAGACAGGTGAAAATCATATATTAATTTCACAAATTGCGCAGATCCACATGTTTTGTTTATATAAAGGCTGAATATATCGCCGATTGAAATCTAATACGGAAAAATAATTATAAGCCGTCATACCGCTATTATCAGAAAGTACAAAGAACAGGAACAGGAACATGACAATCAGAGCGTGTGATTTTTTTTTACGACTTACGAGATTGAGAATAAATATGGTGATCCCCTTCTGCGGTCATTTGCTTGGCGGTTCCACTAGATTGTTTTTGTGATTTTTGTCCGAGATTTGACAATTCTAAATTATTTATTTTTTTTTTTTTATTAGTAGCCATTCTATTTCCAAAACCTAACTGAGTTGTTTCTGTGTTGATTTTTCTGGGTTGACGATACAGTCCTTGTCGGAAGTACAACAATCTTTCATTATTTAATTGCTCGTTCAGCGATTATATATTTGGAAATTTACACATTATCAGCAGTTATTAGCGATTATATATTTGGAAAATTTACACATTATCAGCGATTATATATTTGGAAATCTATACATTATCAATTGTTGGCGATTATATAGTATTCGGAAATTTATACATTATCAGTTATTGACATTCCCACAAGAAATAATTTATGTTATATATAAAACAATTGGCCAACCGTCACTAAAATATGCTGTGACAAATATATCTAGCCAAAAATATCGTTGAAATTAGGAAAGCCAGAATTATATACCATATGCCTCTTACTTTGTAAAGGAGAATATTACGCCACATGCAAGATTTGTAACGTATTTAATTATTGGACTTGGTAAGTGAAATATTTTATTTACTATAAAATTCAAAATACACAATTTTGTATAATTATTATTTTTTTATTAAGTATTTACTATTAAGTTCAAAATACACAATATTGTATATTAATATTATTTTTAAACGAATACTTCATCATCTACTGTATAGAACACGCGACCGATGGCAATACTGTATTTTTCTTATCGTGAAAATTCATTATTAAACAAACTAATTTCTTATATCTTTTTTTCAATTGCAGGTTTACCCAATTTTGGATGATAAGTGATGTACAGATTAAATTTAATGCATATCAATTATATAATTGCTGTAAGTGAATAAATTCACTCGGCAGTTGCAGTTTCAAAAAAACATTGTGTAAATACTAGAATGTCTAACATAATGTAATATGTAAATGGGGCTTGCTGATTGAACAATGATTCTCTCACTTTCTATAATAGAACAGGATACAATATACCAAAACAGATGTAATGCAGGTAATATTTAATTTTTTTTTTTTTTTTTAAAAAAAAAAAGAAAAAAGATTTTAGAATATTTAAAATTTTTTAACACCAAAAATCATTCAAGTTCAATTTATTTATACAGGTAATTAATTACGATAAATATTTTTCTTTTTTAATTAATTACTACAAAATGGAAAATATCTTTGAATCCTTAAAAAACAAATAAATTTTAAAACTAATACATAAATTAAAATTAATACATAAAATTTCATATTATTCTTAGATTAATTAAATATTATTGGAGAACGCATTTACAACAGGAATATGGAGAATTGGGTATGGATAAAATCTCATACGTTAAGTTGATTCTCATTCATTTTTAAATTCGCGTTTCTTTTTATAACTTCCTCGTTTATCTATATATTTTCATAAAATTAATTAATTAAATTATAAATGATTCATACATCATTCGTTTAACTTACGTTCAAATAATCTACGTTTTTGATTGATAACACTCCCGGCATCTTCGCCTTTTCTGGCATCTTCTCGAGTCCCTCCTTTAATAGACAAATTTATGATCGTTAGAATTTATAATAATGATGATGATGATGATGATGAAAGAACGAAAGAAAAAAGAAAAATTTGAAATGGATATTTACTGAATAATCTGGTGGCACTGAATTGAGAGGCATTGTGTTGAGTGGAATTTAATTGAGTGGAATTGAATTGAGATTGTACTGAAATAACCAAGAGGATCATAAAAAAGATAACGAAAATTTTATTTTGAACCATTTTTATAAATTGAAAAAAAAAAAATTGGGAGGAGCGAAAAAAAAAAAGATTTATTTGAAAAAAATCGGAAAATGTTTTCTTTTCTTTTTTTTTTTCAAAAAAAAAAGTTTCATAATGATGGCGCCATTTAAATAAAAAAAAAAAAAATTTTTTTTTTTTTTTTTTTGAAGACAAATATTGTTTTAGAAGTTTTGGAAGGTTTATTATCACCAGTAAAAATCATAAAGGTAACGTATGACCGTTATATGCAGTAAACAATTTTTCCTTGTTTTCTTATTTAGTCGCACATCACGTGATCTTTGATTTTTTCCCCCTCAAAAAAAAAACAGGTTTTTTTATTCGAAGAAAATTATTAAAGTTTATGATCAAATGATTTTGCTCAACATTCCTAACATCATTCTAGAAATCTTATTAATATTATTGTTTTGCAAATGAACAAAAGAATTAACATTAAATGTTATTGTTAACCAGGTTCAGAATTAAAAATATTAAAAGTGCATTTGTATAATAATTAGTGAAAGAGCAATATTAATGTTAGTATTATCATTATACTGATTTTTTACTTATACCGTCAGATAACTACTAAGGCATTATCGCCGGATATATTATTTTATTCATTACGTAGTAAAGCGCACTGAGTAATTTACGTAATTTTTTAAGGAGAATATTTATATTTCTTCCGCTTTGCATATTTAGGCACCTCTCATATGTAAGCATCTCTCCTTATTTTGGACATCTATATGTTTCATATCATGGCCCAAAATTTTTCAACTTTTCAATTTCTCGTTATGCAAATTAATGAACACAACATATACGCACTCCATTTTAACTTTAACTTTTTTTGCAGACAATATCGAAATATCTAAATATCGCTATGTATTTGTTGTTGTAATTATAATTTAAAAGTGCATTGTTAGTCTATACGAGAATTTATAATTCACATAATTACCTTCATATCGATTAAACTGAATTAACAAGATCGTTGTGTAATAATTTAATAAAGAATATAGAAGAGTTGATAAATATAATATATAATTTATTATGAATACATAATAAATAATTGAAAAATAATAATAAATAATAAGTTATTCAATTAAGGAAAAATAAATACCTTTTTCCCGATATGTTCTACCGATGAATATTTGTTTCCCTTTTTTTTGTAGGGAAAATAAAAAAATTGATGATTGTTTTCTAAAAATATTATAAAATAAGGACCTTTTTAACATATCTTGATTAAATTGTTCTACTCAAAAAGTAAAAAAGCTATCCAGAATAACTAATAGATCATCATTTAAATTTCCAATGATCTACGGACTACATACTGTGCATATTTCATGACGCGTCTAATTAAAAACTTGATATCTTTTGTCATTTTTTAATATTGAATTATCTAATCTAGAATCAATTATATCAATCGAGAAATTTTTCAGTACAGTTTGTGCCATTTTTTATTAAAAATAGATCACAATTGTGGTACAACCTTTCTCCTCCTTGTATTAATTACTGAAGGTACTGAAACCTATTTAGGATTTCACAAAATGTTAAAACTGATCATGTGCCAATTGTGCCATGTTCTAATCAGCGAAACCTGGCGGGCCTGTTTACTTTGCGTTATTAAATTACTAAATCGCTATCACTTGACTAAATAATAAGTTGAGTAATAATCATTTGCTAAACTTAAATTATTCAAAGTAAAATAGACGCAAAAAAAACCCATTTTGCAAACAAAAAACCTATTTCTCTCCTACATTATAAAATGTTTGTCCGATAAATACTCGGAACGGGGTCAATTTTCCGAACACTCGCACGTTATTACACAATATTTATACAAGATGCGGAGATTGAGAATTTTGACCACATAAATTAACGTACAATATCATGATAAATATCCAATAAATGTCAAGTAAATGTTTGGAACGGGGTCGATGTTCTGAACAAAATGGTTGGACAATATTTTTTATATGGCTACATAGTAATTGCAATATGTATTATTAAAAAAGTAAGTATGATTTAATAAATCAAAAAGTAAATTAAAAATTTATATAGTCAATGCGGCTATGGATATTATAAAGTATTAGTATTTCAAGTTTCAATGAATAAAAATAAAGAAAATTTTTTTTTTTTTTTTTATAAAATTGTCTTTTTTTATATTTTTCAAAATATACAATTAATTCACATTTATCTAATTGCGCATAATATAGGAACTATTATATTCAAATTGATTGTAAGCACACATATTTTCAATATTACTAAAAAACATAGTTTTTTGTATTTTGATTTAAAAGAAGTATTTATCAAATTATTGTCTTACTGTAATATTTTGTGCAACAAAAATCTCACAAGGGTAAACAAATCCGCCGATTAATTTTTTTTTTACAATATTCGTCCTGGATCCTACTACGTTTTATGTAATATTTTGTGCGCCTTTTGCAATACTTTATGCACAAATCCGCCGATTCATTGTTTGGTTTAAATCATTGTATAATAAAATCAAATTAAAAATATTGACTCGAGTCTTACTGCGTCTTATGTAATACTCTGTGCAACAAAAATATTTTATAGGCTGGAAAACAAATCTGCTGATGTGTTTTAATTTCTCGGCAAATTCTTTACATTTTATTTATTCTCCCTTTCTGTTTAATTTATTCATTATATAAAATGGTATAAAAGGAGTTATTTAAGTTAGTTTCTCTTCTCTTGAACTTCGTTCTCACAAATAAAGTGCATAAATCATGCGTTTACCTGGAAAAAAAAAGTTAGTTTCTCTCGTAATCATATACAATATGCAATATTTTTAATTATTCCATTATATAGATTGATATAAAGGGAATATTAGTTACTTTCTCGTAATAATGTACTTAATATACTGGGTAATTTATTTTTTATTACGTATGTTTGCCAATCAACTTTTAATAAAAGTAAATTTGATCATGATAATCGTTCTTTTCTTTTATTAATTTTTATTTTTTCAAAAAAGTTTTCACGAAATAATTGAATTTCTTAACATGAGCAACTATCCACCAAAATAATTGATCAAAGATATTAATCCTACAGATTCCAAAATTTTAAGGCTTCTATTTGACTCTTCTACTGAAATATTAATGGAAGGTGATGAAGGATATGAAAAGAGTCTAGTAAGATGGGCTGATAACGCTATTAAAAAAGCAGGAATTGTCGTTCAAGCTACTTGTCTCGATGATATCGTTAAAACCGTTAAATTCGCTAATGAAAATCATTTGGATTTTGCTGTATGTTGTGGAGGTCATGCATCTTCCGGTAGTTCAAGTTCTGAAGGTGGTGTAGTATTAAACGTGAGAAAGTTAAATAAAGTAAGAGGTTGATACTTAAAAGAAATTAATTTATGCTCAAGTGGTGCTATATTCGGTGAAGTTGATAATGAAGCTTGGAAGTATGGTTTAGCTACTGTTGGTGGTATAGTTGGATCATACAGGAATTGGTGAATTGACATTAGGTGGTGGTTTTGGTCACCTGACAGGCAGGCCTGGTTGGTGCCACGATGGTCACTGCAGATGGCGAAGTGAGAGTTAAGAACGAAGATTTATTTTGAACAATTAGAGGATGGCAATTAGAGGATGTGGTGCTAATTTTGGAGTTGTTTATGAATTTATTTATAAAGCACATGAACAAAAAGAAGATGTTGCCGGTATTATTTCGTATCCTGGTGAAAAATTAGATACAGATTTTGAAGCTGTTAATACTTGGCTTAAAAGTTGTCAATCAGAAAATGAAAGTGTTTTCTTTGCTCCCTTCGCCGGGAAATCAGATATTTGATCATATTATAGGATATTCATTAAATAATAAATATTAACTATTTATTTCTTTTTTTTAAAACCAGTTGTTGTAATTTTGTTATTGATCCATCAGAACAAGTTTTTAGTCAGTCATTTATAAATGTGGTGATCCTATAATGGAATAAATAGAATGTATGTCATATCCTAAATTAAATACTTTAGCAGAAGGATTCACGATTTTTGGAGATCGTAAGGCAGTATTAAATGCACAAATTACTCATTTAAATATTAAGCATTATGATTCTTTCGTTAAATTTACTGATGAAAATCCAACTGCTGGACAATCAAATATTATATTTGATTTATTTGGAACCAAAAAATTTTCTTCAGTACCTTCCGATTCTACGGCTTTCTATTATCGTAAACCTTTTTATAATGTGATTATAGGTCAAAGATAGTTAAATGAAAAAGATGATAAAGTTGTTTATGAATGGACAAAAAAGATACAAAAAATTCTTAGTGAAGATGGTGAAAATACTTTTTATATAAATTTTGTTGATACAGCCGATGATATGGGATATAATGGAGCAAGATTAAAAAGTACTTTGGGTGAAAATCTTGAAAAATCGAAAGAATTGAAAAGAAAATATGTTCCAAATGTTTTCTTTAGAAAAGGTGCCGTCATTTGGCCATAAAAAACAAATTTGATGTTAAATTATTAAATCGTTAAATCGTTATATTATTATTGCTTATCACATAGAGTTTGCGTCAGAGTTAGGTTTAGAGGGCTATATAACTGAACGCAATTGACACATTATAATACTCTATCTATCATGCGATTTACGTGATAGTAGTTCTAACATATATAAAAAATATTAAACTTTAATAACTTGAAATTTTTCGGTTATTTGTCATTCAATTACTTGCCACATGAGCAATTTATAAAAACAATAAATTGACTTTTATTGGACTAAACAGTTAACGAAATTATTAAATCCAATAGTCCATCCAATTGATGGAGTCTTGATAAGTCCGATTAGTCCAAAGCCACCATTGCACATGAATAAATTTTTTAATGCCACTTGAATTTAACCAATAAAAGTTATTCGCGGTTTATATCAAAAAAAGAAAAAATATCATTTTTATCAAATATTTTAAAAAGCCAATTAATTAAAAATTTATATCCATCCGCAAAGAATTTTCACTAATCCAATTTGTTAAGTGAACTAAAAGTGGACCCGGGTTGGCTATAATCCGGGTCACCCGTGGCCACCCGGATGAGTCAACCTGCCAGATCATCTGCCGAGTCGGTCGTTTGGTCACCTATTGTTAATAATTTTATATATAATATGGTTTATTAGTTTAATAAAAGAAAATAATTATTATTTTAAAAATTTTTAATTATACAATATATTGATCTTTTTTCATTGTAGACGAGAGTGAACGTTTATTTTCTGATGCAGGAAACCAAATTACTTCTAAAAGAATTCGTTTATCACTAAAGTAGTAAGTCAATTATTATTTATTAAAAGAAATAGTTTGCATGTTAAAGTGTAGAGTCAATAATAATAATTTTGATTTTTTGATAATAAAGCTATTTTGTAATAAAAAAATACATAATCATAAATGGTAGGTGGGTGATTGACCCGTCTTTCGTCCGGGTTACCTGCAAATTCATCTATCAAGTGACCCGGATAGAGATTTTTTTGGATGGGTCCAATCTCTATAAAAGATAATCAGTCAAATCTATATTGACGCCGTGCTACGTTGCTGCAACTAATAGTGTAATCTCCTATCGATATTAAGTTATTTAAGTATTACTAATAATTCATTTAGGACGGATTTTTCATGTTCATTCTTTTAAATGATAAAAATTGAGATTCTTTGATTCTCACGTTTAATGAATTACATTTAACAAATCGTATAGATTCAATATTTGCTGATTCTTATAATTATTCCCATTGACTAATAAAGAATATAGTGAAATATCTAGTCATACGAGAACATGTGATCTTTCAAAACACCTATGATTTCATATCGATAAAAACTTAGTTTTTCCCGATATGTTTATTATGATGCCTGTTTTCTAAAAATATTATAAATTATTAAGTATTAAGTATTAAAGCTATTCTGAATAGTATTCCGAATAATAACTAAAAGATCATCCCTAAATTTCTTGATCTACGGGCTACATAACATATAAATTACAATAACCTTTTATAGTGTAGCATAAACTGAACTATGTTTCTCTTCATTTTTTAATCGTTACGTGTTCAACTTGCAATTAAAAATTGGGTTTATAATTATCTATCTAGAATCAATTGTATCAATCGAAAATTTTTTTTCAGTACACGTTTATGTTAAAAATATCGTTTTTTTAATTAATAATAAATTACAATCGTGGTACAATCTGACTCATTATTTTTTTCGTACTTCTTATTTACTGAGAGTTGTATTTCGGCTGTAACCATATATTTTCAAATCGATAATCCTTGAATTTTTCCTTTTTGTTTAATTTTATTCATTATATAGATTGATATAAAAGGAGTTATTTGTTACTACTGTAATCTTTCTCGCATAATTATAATGTGTAAAAGATTCATTGAAAAAAAAAAGTCATTCATTCAATGGATGAGTAACAATCAAAATCCAAACAATTGTAAATTTTGATAATGATAATCGTCAAAATTTAAACTATAAATAATCCTAAAATTTTAGTGGAATTTTTTAACCTTTTTTCAAAAAAAAAAAAAAAGATTTAACTAAATAATTGAATTTCTAATCATGAGCAACTATCCACCTAAAAAATTGATCAAAGATATTAATCTTATAGATGTCCAAAATTTTAAGGCTTCATTTGATTCTTCTACTAAAGTATTAATGGAAGGTGATGATGGATATGAAAAGAGTATAGTAAGATGGGCTGATAACGCTATTAAAAAAGCAGGAATTGTCGTTCAAGCTACTTGTCTTGATGATATCGTTAAAACCGTTAAATTCGCTAATGAAAATCATTTGGATTTTGCTGTATGTTGTGGAGGTCATGCATCTTCCGGTAGTTCAAGTTCTGAAGGTGGTGTAGTATTAGATATGAGAAAGTTAAATAAAGTAAGAGTTGATGCTGAAAAGAAATTAATTTATGCTCAAGGTGGTGCTACATTTGGTGAAGTTGATAATGAAGCCTGGAAATATGGTTTAGCTACTGTTGGTGGTGTAGTTGATCATACAGGAATTGGTGGATTAACATTAGGTGGTGGTTTTGGTCACTTGACAGGTAGACATGGATTAACGATCGATAACTTGGTAGGTGCCACGATGGTTACTGCAGATGGAGAAGTGAGAGAATTATCGGAAAATAAGAACGAAGATTTATTTTGGGCAATTAGAGGATGTGGTGCTAATTTTGGAGTTGTTTATGAATTTATTTATAAAGCACATGAACAAAAAGAAGTTTTTGCTGGTGTTATAGCGTATCCTGGTGAAAAATTAGATACAATTGTTGAAGCTATTAATACCTTTCTTAAAAATCGTCGATCAGAAAACGAAGGTATTTCCTTTGTTATTGTTAGATTCCCTCCAGAAAATCAGGTATTTAATCATGTTATATAAGATATTTGCTAAGTAGAAATGTTAAAAAAAAAAAAAAATTTTTTTAAATATTAGATATTAATTATTTGTATTTCTTTTTTTTTTTTTTAGCCAACTATTGCAATCTTGTTATTTTCTAATGATCCGTCAGAACAAGTTTTTAGAGAAAGATTTTCAGTTATTTATAAATGTGGTGAACCTGTAATGGAACAAGTAGGATGTATGCCATATCCTAAATTAAATACGTTAGCAGAAGGATTCGCAACCTTTGGAGATCGTAAAGCAATGTTAAATGCACATATTACTCAATTAAATATTTTAAGCATTCGGGAAGCTTATGATTCTTTCGTTAAATTTACTGATGAAAATCCAACTGCTATTCAATCATATGTTGCATTTGATTTATATGGTACCGAGAAATTTTCTTCAATACCTTCAAATTCCATGGCTTTCTATTCTCGTAAACCTTTTTATAACGTAGTTATACTTCAAAGATGGTCAAATGAACAAGATGATAAAGTTGTTTATGATTGGGCAAAAAATGTACAAAAAATTCTTAGTAAAGATGGTGAAAATACTCTTTATATTAATTTTGTTGATACAGCCGATGATATAGGATATAATGAAGCAAGATTAAAAAATACTTGGGGTGAAAATCTTGAAAAATTGAAAGAATTGAAAAGAAAATATGATCCAAATGTTTTCTTTAGAAAAGGTGCTGTTATTTGGCCATAAAAAAAAATTGTTACCGTTAAATTATTAAATCGTTAAATTGTTATTTACCTTTATTTTCATATTACTTATTTACTTTTTTTTTTATACGTATTACTATTTATATGTAACACCTATTATTATTATTTGTATTTGTATGATTGTATCATCGGAATTTAACCAATAAATAATTATTTGCAGTACAAACTGTTTACATTAAAAAAAAATTTGTCAAAAGCCAGCTAATTAAAATCATAACCGAAGATATTGTACTGTATAGACTTCGAAAACCAAGAACTTTAAATGCCGTGACCTTGTGGACCTGTTTGCGGTTGATGTACAGTATGTAACTATGTAACTATGTATGATCAACAAATGCTGACGTGAACAAAGATAACATACTGCTTTACCATTTTAAATGTAATTCATTAATTCAAGCATGCTTCATATTTCAAGTGCTCACTTTTACCTACAAACAGAGTTATATATTTTAAGCTATGCTTCATTTGCCCATTTATACCTTGTAAAATACTATTGAATTAATAAACAATAATTATTGAGAGGTGTTGAATATCACTTTTGACCATATCGTTCATCTTTTTCGTGTTAAGAAATTTACTACAATAAATTAAGGTAATTTTTATCACAAAATCATACTTTATTTGCATAAATAATTAATATAGGGACTGATTTTTTTCGTGTTTATACTTATAAATTATTTTTAATTTTGAAATAAAACGAAAGATCGAGTTTCACTTCATTCCTCACGCACATTTACATGCCATCGGACCAACTTGGCTCGACATAACATGTCACAAATCGGGCTTAACGTATTCTTGGTCTATATAATAAGCGGTATAGAGTATAGACTCAATGTTTTCGATCTGATACGACCCAAATTATGACATGTTATTATTTCTATTGAATAAAAGAATAATACGTAGCATTAGTATTATACAAACCATTCAATGTATTCCTCCACCTTTCGCTTACCATACACGGTAAAATTTGTCTTAAGCTTCAAAAGAATTTTACAAACTTAGACTAAACTAGTTCTTACTATTTTTATAAACTAGCTGTCTCTTCAGAGGCTCCTTCACTTGCTTCAATATCCTCCTCAATTGTAAGCACCCTTTCCCAATTATGTCAAGATCTTTCAAGAAATAACACTAAGAAATTCCTTTAATCGAAAATACTCTTTTTAATAACAATTTATGGGAGATTTGACAAAAGTCTTATGCGGTGCTAACTTCCTCAAGGTATTTATCAATTTTTTACAATTAACCGTCAATTATTGTAATACGTAGTATTTACAAATTCTAGATATATAAATCTCCCGCAAGATCATAAGATATGAGTGATTTGATTGCTCCAAGGGTGTTCTACAATATGACACTCATTTATGGGTATGTCATCTAACGGTAACCGGTTATTGATTGTGGTAATACTATGTTCACATAATTGTTTATTGTTATCGAATAAGAAAATTTATTCATTTTGAGCTTCTTCAATCATTGGACAGAAATTTTGGGATTTACGACTAAAATTGCCGCTCCTAAAATTATTTTAGATGCTCAAATATCTTTTTAGTAAATTTTGACTGATTGCAACGATAACTTTATAGACATCTTGTCTGGCTATAAAATATAATGTCCACAGGAGACACAACTTTCAAGATAATAGTAATCAAATGCAATTAACAACATGTTTAGTAGTCATGTTAGGCAGTGTTGTCATGGGAAGCGGACAGGGACGAACTTTTACAGCTGATTTCATAATGTACGGGACACATTTCTTGCCGAGAGTAACTCGGTAAAACTTGGTAGAGATCAAAATAAAATAAAAGCTATGCTCCGAATCTAATGATATAATTTTTACCTTATTCTGAGTTTTACCGGGTTTTTCCGAATGTAAATGTGTCCCGTTCATTATGAAATCAGCTATAATGCTAGGTCCATGTCTGCGGACACGGACGTGGACACAGACTTTCGGACGTCCCGGACAATGTTTCATGTACAACACTGATGTTATAACCGGACAAATTAATTAGAAATACGAATCTGATAAAATCATCTAACCTCGAACAATTAATTTTATACACGAAAAAAAAGAGAAGCCTTGATTTGCTATGAGAAAGCAACAGCTCCAGAAATGATGAAACAACAGTTTCTTAGTATCAACGTCGAGGGTGACAATTGCAGACATTGCAGTATCAGAATAATAATAATTTGTGGGTATCTTTTAGGTAACTGTCTAGAGCTGATATCCTTGAAGGTGACATGTGAAAATCAGAGCGTGTCTTTATTTCAGTTACAAAGCACCCCAAAAACGAATAATTATATCAAACTGTAATTATTCTTTGCATTATTTTTTTTGAAACCAAAAGTTGAAAAGTGTTGACAAAGATTTTTTAATCATTTACGTGGTGAATGTGACGCATCAAAAAATAAATTTGATGTATATGTTTAAATGGATTGGAAGAGCTTCGACTTTTGTTAACTTTTAAATAAACATCCTTTGTTAGAATTTTTTAAAGTATATTAAAACCCCCTAGTTTTTCCAAAGAAAATTTTGTTTTTTAAGATTATTAATAAATAACTTGGTATATATTCATATTGTTTCGAATTCTATTTCAAATAGAATTGGTAAAAAGCTAATAAACACCAAGAAACAAGTTCCGATGTTATTAATGTGGTTTTATTCGATAATCAATCAATAATTACATTTGTCCCATAACATAGAATAATTCTCATCTTAAATAGTTCAAGCTTGACTTTAAATAATTAATATTTAAGTTAAGCTTGAGGTCAAAATGTTAAGGTTAGAGTTTAGGAATACGGCTGAAGTATATCAAAGAATTGGAGAAAAGTAGCCAAAAACGCTAAATGTGCTTCTGATCTATGGATTTAAGGGTTAATAATTATTTTTCACACGACACGCAGAAGGAATCAATTATAACAATCTCTTTTCTAAACTACTTATGCAAAAAAAAAAAAAAAAAATCATTGACTCTAAATCGCCATTTTGGGGGTTAACGGGCTGATGAAATCAGTGATAAACTACGTAAAAAAAGTTTTTTTTTTTTTTAAAAAAAAAAAAGAAGTTTTGCATTTCAATGTTCAATTTATTCTATCATTGATACTGGTTTCTTCAAATTATGTTTGTCAATTATCGGACTGTCACGTGTATAACACGCTAAGAAATTGCAGTAAAGAGTAATTAATTAACCGAGGCAAATAAGAAAAGTTTGCTTCAATTTTAAAAGAAATAAAATGGTCTATCATCATCACTTTCATTTTCATTATCTCCTATATCACCATTATATTCGTCGCTTTCCTCCATTATTTTTTCATATTCACTAAATTAGAAGATCTCATTTTTTGATTGATCAACAAAATTAATTTTCAAGAAATATTTATCCTCTATTTAGTTCATCTTTGTGAACATCTCTGTTTCGTGCTGATTTATAGTAAATTAATCTTTCGTCATCATTTTAAATTTCTCGGAAATATTTAAAATTTTAAATTTTTTTATCGGCTGGTATCTATCAAAACGCCGGTCAGACAACATTATAAACTTCCCTAGACAAGGACAAGTTTAATGATAAAAAATATTTATGTAGGATTAATGCACGTCTTGACGCGTTTTAAAATAAATACATTTAGAGTCTGATATTAATAACCAAAAAAAAAAATATACAATTAACAATATGAAATAATAATTTAAATCATACAAAATTTAGTTTGGTGCGTGATCTACCTTCTCCTTGCACATCTACTGATTTAATATTTTCGTGAAATAATGCCATACATGGCAACGAACAACAACTGATGATTTCGCTTATAAATCAACTTCTGTCCTGTTTGCAATCCGATTCCTTTATGATTTACGACTTTACAAATTTCTGAATTCTATATATGTTTTACTTAATCATCTATTTAACCTAATTTTAATTTTTTTTTTTCGGGTTAAATTTCTAACTTCTGTTAATCAATTTTTTTTTTTTTATCTACTTTTTACAAAATCCATTAGTTAACCTATTTATAATAACAATAATTTATATCATAATATCGTGATAATATTTAATTGAATTCATCTGGTTTTATTAGCTTGAACTTTAATTCCATTGTCTTTTTTTAACATAAATATTTTGCTAATAAATACTTTATGGGAGGTGGAAATATTAAAGTAGTCGTTAGGTGTAGACCTTTGAATTCTAGAGGTAAATAAAATTATTATACATTTACGTATTAAATTTTATTTTAATTTATTCTTTGATATTTTAATTAGAAATTGCTCGAGGAGCAAAATGTCTCATCAGAATGGATGGAAATCAAACGATTATTACCAGGCCAGATATAAATGACCCTGGAAATGTTAGAGTTGCTAAACGAAATGGTGTTGAAGATATGAAATCGTTTACGTTTGATGAATCATATTGGTCTTTTGATAAGAATGATCCAAATTATGCTACCCAAGCAATGTTATATGAAGATCTTGGTGAAGAACTTCTTGACCACACCTTTGAAGGTTATAATACGTGTATTTTTGCTTGTAAGTTACTACACAATTTATTAAATATAATCAAAACTCTGTTTTGAATAAACATAATATATTTATCATTGAATTTATTCTTAGACGGTCAAACTGGTGCAGGGAAAACTTATTCTATGGTATGTGATGTAAAAATGTTATATGCATTAGTAACAAACTTCTAATAATCTTTCTAATATTCCATTATGAAAAGATGGGTTATGGAGAAGATAAAGGCATTATACCTCTCACTTGTTTTGAATTATTTAAACGCATAAATAATAACCAAGATCCTGAGCTCACATATCAAGTGCAAGTCTCTTATATTGAAATTTATAATGAACAAGTTAGAGACTTGTTAAACCCTAGAAATAAAAAAAGTCTTAAAGTCAGAGAACATCCAGTTTTAGGTCCGTATGTAGAAGATTTATCAAAATTGGTCGTTAACTCTTTTGATGATATTGAGAGTTTGTTGGACGAGGGTAACAAGGTAATTTGAAATCAATAATGATGTTGTATAATTTTTAAGTACCTAAAAATTTTATGGATTATTAGTTAAGAACAGTCTCTGCAACAAATATAAATGAAACATCAAGTCGGTCGCATGCTATATTTACCCTATTGGTAACACAAAAAAGACATGATTCTCGAACAAATATAGATACAGAGAAAGTGTCTCGTATTAGGTAAATTGATTTATGCACTTTTTTTTTTTTTATTTTATTTTAATTCGTTTAATTAATAATTTCATGAATTGTGTATTAGTCTTGTGGATTTAGCTGGTTCAGAACGTGCTAATTCAACTGGTGCAACTGGAACCCGGCTGAAAGAAGGAGCAAACATCAACAAATCATTAATAACGTTTGGTAAAGTTATTGCCGTTTTAGCTGAACAATCTTCTGGTTATAGAAAATATTTTGTCCCATATAGAGATTCCGTATGTTATTTTCATAACCAAATCTCTTAATTTATCGGTGAAATTTTTTTTTTTTTTTTTAGACTAATGCATTTTTTTTATATCAAATTTTTCAATATTTATACATTCAGGTTTTAACTTGGTTATTGAAAGACAGTTTAGGTGGTAATTCTAAAACTGTCATGATTGCTGCCATTTCTCCAGCTGATTATGATGAAACGCTTAGTACCTTACGTTACGCTGATGCAGCTAAACGTATCAAGAACAAAGCTGTTGTTAATGAAGATCCAAATGTGAGACTTACTCGTGAACTTAAAGTAGAATTACTGATGTTGCGCAGTAAAGTTGGAGGCGGTGCCTCCTATGATTCCAGTGCTCCTTATGACTCCAGTGTTCCTCCTTCTCAACAACTTGTTGTACTTCAGGATAAAGATGGAAATACTATTAAGAAGACGAAAGAAGAATTAACCGATCAAATCCAAGTTACTGAAAAATTAATGAAGGAAATTAATGAAACTTGGGCGGAAAAACTACGAAAAACTGAAGAAATCCAACAAGAACGTGAAAAGACTTTGAAAGAACTTGGTATTATGGTTGAGAAGAATGCTTTTGGCATACATCCTCATAAGAAAGTACCACATCTTGTCAATCTCGACGAAGATCCTCTTTTGTCAGAATGCATAGTTTACCAAATAAAACCTGGAAAAACACGAGTTGGTCGCATCGGGTCTGACGTTCCTTCTGATATACGTTTAAGCGGTGAGAATATATTAGATGAACATTGTTATTTTGAAAATGTAAAGGGAGTTGTTACTCTGCATCCTCACGAAGACAGTATAACAATGGTAAATGGCATACGTATAAATAAAGCAAAAAAACTGAGATCTGGATATCGTATCATTCTTGGAGATTTCCATGTGTTCCGTTTTAATAATCCTGAAGAAGTTAGAATTGAACGAATGAAAGCGAAACAACCCAATATTAGTATTAATGGACCATTAATTCCAAGTGGAAATGGAGAAGATAGCGCTAAGGCATCTGATTCTCCTACATCTACAGATTCTTTGATTTCAGAAGCAGTAATAGATTGGAACTTTGCAAAGAGAGAAGTAGCAATTAATAGTTCGAGCTCCGGTATTGATACTAACTTAAATACGCTCGGGACTTTACCAGATGATGATCATCTCAAGAAAATTCTAAGAACTCGAAGGACTCGACCTGATAGCAGAAATAGTGCTTTTGATGATAATTCATACTCTCCAGAAATACCAGCAGCTGAATTAGAAGATAAACTTAAAGCGATTAAGGAAGAAATGCAGCAACAACTTGACTTGCAAAAACAAGAATATGAAGAAAAGGTAAAATTGATAGAAAAATCTAACCAAGAATATGAAGAAAAGATAAAATTGATAGAAAAATCAAACCAAGAATATGAGGAAAAGATAAAATTAATAGAAAAATCAAACCAAGAATATGAAGAAAAGGTAAAATTGATAGAAAAATCAAACCAAGAATACGAAGAAAAGATAAAATCTATAGAAAAATCAAATCAAGAATATGGAGAAAAGATAAAATCAGAAGAAAAATCAAACCAAGAATATGAAGAAAAGGTTAAATTGATAGAAAAATCAAACCAAGAATATGAAGAAAAGGTAAAATTGATAGAAAAATCGAACCAAGAATATGAAGAAAAGGTAAAATCAATAGAAAAATCAAACCAAGAATACGAAGAAAAGGTAAAATCAATAGAAAAATCGAACCAAGAATATGAAGAAAAGGTAAAATTGATAGAAAAATCAAACCAAGAATATGAAGAAAAGATAAAATTGATAGAAAAATCAAACCAAGAATTTGAAGAAAAGGTAAAATTGATAGAAAAATCAAACCAAGAATATGAAGAAAAGATAAAATTAATAGAAAAATCAAATCAAGAATACGAAGAAAAGATAAAATCAATAGAAAAATCGAACCAAGAATATGAAGAAAAGACAAAATCAATAGAAAAATCAAACCAAGAATATGAAGAAAAGACAAAATCAATAGAAAAATCGAACCAAGAATATGAAGAAAAGATAAAATTAATGGAAAAATCAAACCTTGAAGTCGATAAATTAAAGGCCGAGAAAACTCAAATGGAAGAAAAACTTAAAATGGTTCAAAAAGAAATGCAAATGATTCAAGCTCAGGAATATCAGCACAAATTTTCCTACAATCCTCAAGAAGAGGAGGTAAGTTTTAATAATTCCTTTCAATCTCATAAAAATTGTTACTTAATGTGCATTTACCTATAATTAGGAAAGGATCAAAAGGTTAATAGAAGACAAAGATATTAATTATTTTGAATATAGTAATTTTAATAAAATTGAAAACATTGATGAAGGAGGATTTGGTATTGTGAATAAAGCAAAAACTAATGATAAAAAACAGGTCGTATTAAAATGTTTCATCGAAAGAAAAAATTCAAAAATCGAAGATGATGACGTAAAAAAATTTGTAAAAGAGGTACGAATTCTACTGTAATCCATAATATTATATGATGGGTTCTATATAAAAGACATTAATATTTTATTATTCTAGTTAAAATTACTTCGTACAATTAGTTCTCACGACAATATCAACAGCTTTCTTGGAATAACAATAGGTATGTATTAAGATTTTAAATAATTAAATAATCTGTTAAATTTATCTAATAATTTTACTGAATAGATCTTGCTGGAAATTATATTATGATATTGGAATACGCTAATGGAGGAAATTTAAGAGATTATTTAAAGGAAAATTTTGATTTATTATTATGGGAAAATAAGATTCAAATGGCGCTAGATATTATATATGGATTAAAATATTTGCATTCTAAGGGAATAATCCATAAAGACTTGGTAAATCAGTGTTTAATCCATTTTATTTGGAGTGTTATTTCTTTTATTAATGTTAAAAATTACCTTTTATAGCATTCGAAAAACATTCTAGTGAATAATGATAGATTGTTAATTGCCGACTTTAGATTAACTAAAAAATTAACAGTAGCGACATCTAATTCGACGGAAAACAGAATTGGAATTATTGAATATGTAGACCCACAATTTTATAAGAATATAAATTACGAAAGAGGTAAAAAATCCGACATTTATAGTTTAGGTGTTTTATTGTGGGAAATTACAAGTGGACAACCTCCTTTTCATAATTTCTCAAAAGATGTAATAGAACGAGATATTTTACGTTACCACATTAGTCATTTGAATCTTAGAGAAAAACCAATTGAAGGTACCCCTTCAAAGTATAAACAACTGTATCAAAATTGTTGGAATGATGATCCAAGAAAAAGACCTGATATTAATCAAGTATATGATGAAATTTTAAATCAATCAAGTCAATTTAATACCGATGATACCAATACGCAACATGAAGATTCCTTGGTGGTGTCTAACAGTAGTAATAAGTATAATTTAAATTTGCAACCAGGCCATTCAAATTTATGCATAGAAATCAAATTACTTAAGGAAGAAGCTAATTAACCATATCATAACTTAGGTTATATATTATAATCAAAAAAAAAAAAAGACCTTGTAGTAATTAACCATTTATCACACATCAATTATTATTATAATAACTGAAATTAATTTAATCAATATTTTACCAAAAAGAAATTTAATAGTTTAATTATAATATTTATTAATATTATACTTTAAAATACTTTAATATTATTTTTTTAACTTATAAAATAATTAGATTCTATTCAATTTAAATCCAAATTTATATTCAAAATAATTATATAATAACTTATAAATATTAAACTATAAAAACAATTAAATTTATTTTAATTAATTCAAATTCAAAAACTAATATATAAAATTAATATTATTAAAATTATTAAAATTAATAAAAATATATTAACTTTAAATTTTATTAAATAGTTTTTGTATTTTTAAAGATTTATTATATGCTATTTATAGTATAAAATATAAAAATAATAAATTATATATTAACTAGCCAGTACTTTTTCTCCAATACCCATGGAAATTGTAATACTGATAAGGTGTCACAACATGGAAGCATTTGGGAAGACAAGATAATATCTTGTTTCGGTTATTTTAGCAACAAACCGTGTATACAAATGACGAGTCATGTCATAACAATATGGAACATTATGCTAGTTCAGAAATATTCATATATTTAAGTGTAATGTAATTAATGCTATTTTAATTAATTTGGAAATTTTGACATAATAATAATAATATTATTAATAATAAAAAGCATTTTATTTGATATATGTGAATTTTTTTAAATAATAAATAATAAATGGAAAAGAAATCAAGTTAAAAGAGTAAGGAGGTATTATTTTTTAAAGTGTGATAAAGATGTTAATCATTTATACATTCATGATTATGGAAAAAGATTATTAATCATGAAAATAGGTGAGGATTAGTATTAGAAATGGTGGTTAACTTTTGATATTCCATAACAATATCCTGATCAACCATGAAAGCCAATCTATCAAGATGAGATATTTCAATATTATTTCAAGAAGAACACTTGTTAAGTGCAATATATGCCTGACCAGATAAGAAAATGTTTCCATCCAATGCTAAACATACCCTGGGTAAGGTTAAACCTTGAGTTTTATATATGGTAAGTACAAAACAGTTCTGTAAAGGAAATTGTGTATGATTGCAATTAGTGTCATTAATATTAAAATAATGAGTTTGCTTATAAATGTCAATGTCGATTATGGAACCTCTAACAGAAAAGGCAATTCTAGCATACTCTTCTGTTAGATTTACATCAGTAACTACACCAATCGTACCATTGCAAGTACCATAAGAAATAAGAAAATTGTTAAGATACATAACGCAAGCACCTGGTTGGAGACAAACAGAGAGGAGGAAATTTGTCTTAGGTTTAAACATGTTATTTGAAAATAAAGGATCAATTGTCTTAATGGATGTTGCATTAACCTTTGATATTTTTATTATTTAATTTAAATAAATTTATAAAATTTAAAAAACTTTTAGTTGGAAAACTTTTATTAATAGTAAGTAAAGAACACTGAGAAAAAAATACATACACTATACCAACTAGCACAAGAGACGAATTTTTCTTTTAAGAAAACAACTTGGCCATTACTAAAATCTTCAATCTGACACAGAATATTTTGATCTACTGGAATAAAGACCTTTACTCTCAAATACACAATTTTTGTTAGGTCCTTATCATCCAATCTCGCAACTGCTGTAATTTCCTTTACCGTAAATTCCTGAATAAGCCATTCAGTGAAATTATGAAGATAACAAATCATAGAGGTTTTTGCAGGCATATGGGGTCTTTGCAATAGAAAGGGTGGAAACTCGGATAAATATGATTTTGAGATAATTAAATTTGAAAGTTTTTAATCACATGTAAACAGATCGATAATCCGCAGTAGTAAAAATAGGACATTCTTATTATGGCAATTACTTTGCCAATCTGTGAATTTAAAAATAGATTTTTTTAAAATAAATTTATTAGTATAAATTTTTTATAAACTTTCTTTGGCCTTGAAAGCTAAGCAGTATTCCCTTTAATTTTTATAATGTACTTTTTTTCTTACTAATTTGACCTGGTCTCTTTCCAAGTAAAAAAAGAAAATTTCTCGCTTTTCCTCATAATTCACAATTCCAAAGTCCAAGTCCAGCAATACCATCCCTAAAGAAAAAAATAAAAAGAGAACGTTAGCAATACTCCTAAATTAAAAAAAAAACATTTTTATTAATAACGAAATAGAACCTCTCCTCTTCTATTTACTTCATTTCTAAAGTCCAGTTTGTAGTACTCGTCTGGCAACCTACAAAAAAGAAAAGAAACATTAGAAATGTTTCTATTAATGCTGAAGAAGAACTCCCACCCTCCATTTACCTCATTTCTAAAGTCCAGTTCGTAGTACTCATCTAGCACTCTATAAATAAGAAAAAAAAATTATTTTTTTAAAAAAAAACGATAAAAAAATTATTTTTTTAAAAAAAAACGATAAAAAAATTATTTTTTTAAAAAAAAATGATAAAAAAAGTTTTTTTAAAAAAAGGAAAACAGTTTTAAATAACTGAAAAGGAGATAAAATTTTTAGAGAAAACAGAAAGTTGAAAACTAACCGTTTTTTTTGTAAGTCAGTTTTGACCTTTTTCTTATTGTACTTTTTTTTAAAAAAAAAAGATTATTAACAATCAGTAAATCAGTTTTATATCAAAACTGATCAGAAATCTACAATCATAGGCAAGCAACTTTATATTGTACCTAAAAAAAAATAATAAAATGTTATTTAATAAAAAATAATTAAATAAAAAACTGTTTTTCTTTTTGCTTCTCGGTAGAACGTCTTTATTAAAAAATATAAAAAATATTATATAAACCTGCTATACCATTTAGCTAACTGCTAAGCCATTCTACATCGAAACAGATTGGTAAGTAACCTAATGCAATATCCTATTACTCTAACAAGTCTACATTAACTATCTATTTATTTACCCTTCATTCAAATTTTTAATATTTATTTTTTTTCAGCTACAATAGTACAGCTTCAGACTTAGGGTATACTTGTAATGGGGGATTGCTTAAAGAAACGTTCTTTTCCTTTATTTTGTAGGGAATGGCCTTGGAGACAGCTTCAGACTTAGGGTATCTAACGTTTCTTTTTCCTTTATTTTTAGAGAACGGCTTTGAAGATGACCTCAGACTTGTAATGAAAGAGGATTCAGTTGGAAATTGCTTAAAGAAACATTCTGACATTTCTTTTCTTCTTTATTTTGTAGGGAATAGTTTTGGAGATGGCTTCAGACTTAAGGTATATTGTAATGAGAGAGGGCTTCAGTTGGAAATTGCTTAAAGAAACGTTCTAACATTTCTTTTCTTCTTTATTTTTGTAAGGGGTTATGTAAGTATATTTTGATAGGGGGAATTTATTTAAAGAAATGTTTTAACGTTTCTTTTCTTCTTTATTTTTCTAGTGAATAGGTTTGGATGCGATATTGCAGTAGGGTTTAATTGAAATTTACTTAGAAAACAGTTTAATAGTAATGCGTCTAATGTTAGTAATATGTTTACTAATGTAATTTAATAAAATAAAATAAATAAAAATAAATAAAATTCACCTATACATAAAATATTTTTTTTAATAATAAAAAATAGCTTAATATGATTGAATAAGAACTACTGCTCTTTCTATTACAAAAAAGTTTGTGTTCCCATAGTACTAATTTTAGTTTAGTATAACTTATCATTATTTTTAGATGTAGATCATTTTGGTATAACATTTGCAATTATCTCGATTATCTCAATTTTTTATTATGTAAATCGACTTTCATTTATAATTGAAAAATGTAGCCTATATCAAAATCTACCTGAATATAGCAAAAACTCATTTTCATTTCTGGTGTAGTTTCCACCCTTTCTATTGCAAAAACCCTATATTGTGGTTTGGATTAAGAGTAATTTTTTTTTTGGTAATATACACATGGGATATATATATATATTTTTTAAATTAACATTTCCCACCAGGTAATTTAACAATTTTTTGATCTGCAAAATTCAATATTAAAAAAAAAAGCTAGTGACTCAATTAACATATAGTTTAAAACTTTTTTTAATTTTAATTAAAAAAATATTCTTTTATTCTTTTATTCTACATAATCAAATAATAAAAAATTTTTTTTTCATAATTCCATATTTACATGTATATCATTTTTTTTTCTATAATTGTGTATTTTGCATATTACATAAAAAAAATAAACAAAAAAAAAAATAATTTATCATCCTTAGATTACATCATATGATGAATAAAAACAATAAGATATTGTAGTAAATCCAGTAGTAAATCCAGTCTAAGGATGACATCATTAAGCCTTAATATTTCCTAAAATGATAATAAACAATTTGCCTATCAATCAACTTTTTTTTAGATATAATTTAATTCATCAATACATTTTTTTTTAACACGTATTTGGTAAAAAAAACTATTTTTTTTTCAGTTTCACAAATTTATTTTTTTTTTATTTTTTTTTAAGATTATTACATAAAAATATAGGAGTAAAATTCAATATTGCTTAAGACAGTAATAAACAATTGCCTGTTGATTACATTTCTGGATTTAATTTAAATTATTTAAAAACTACTATTTTTTTTTAACATGTAATAAATTTATTAGTAAAAAATTTTTTTTTTTTTACAGTTTAACAATCTATTTTTTTTGTTTATTATTTTATCTAAATGTACGAGTAGTTGAATGAATGAAAATCATTGTGACAATGAAACTATTGCGATCTAAGGATATCATGAAGTCTCAATATTCCCTAAGAGGATAATGATCAATTTAAAATTAGTCATAAGAGGTTTATTGATTACCATTTTTGAATTAAATTAAATTTTTAATAAAATAAAAAAAAAATAATTTTTTTTTTCTCACATTTCATTTACAAAAAAAATAATATAAAAAAAAATATTATAATTTATTTATAAATAAGACGTAAACTCGTAAGGTGGAAGGGTGGACGCTACTTTGCCAAATAATCCAATAATCAACAGATTAACGAATAATGATTAATGATTAATGATTAATGGATTAATGGATTAATGATTAATGATTAATTAAATTTTCACCCAAAATATTTCCTTAAACATAAAGTAGATCATGACCAAAAAAGAGTATTTATTGCAAGTGTTTTGAAAATCTTTGGATGGGAACTTCACAGAGTATATATATATAAAATAAAATAAAAGATAGAATAACTATTACTTAAATAGCAATTGCGTTACAGAGTACAAATAAGATGGAATAGGCAAAATATAGGACTTGTTTTCTATACTACGATAATTAAAGTAAATTTTTTTTTTAAATTAAGAAAATAAAACATTTAATTTATTAAATATTTATTATAATATTTAATATACTAAAAATTAATATTTTTAAAAGTTTATTTATTTAATAATATACTTATAAAATTAAAATTATAATTTTAGCAGTAATTAATAATATCAAATTTCACATTTTACAAAATAAATTTTTTATTACATATAAAATATACTTATTATTAAATTAATTTTTTTTTTTAATTAATTGAGATAAATTTTAGGAATATTCAATTATTACACTACTATTTAGACTTTTTATAACAATATTAAATATTTTTATTATTATTGTAAAAATATTTTACATATATATAAATAGACTGATAAAGAAAAAATCATAAAGTCTATATATAATAGTCTTAAACAAAAGTCTTTTCAAATTTTTCTGAGAAGTGTTCTAAAACCATTTCAAACCCTTTAAGAAGTTGTTCTTCTTTATCTTCTAAACCATCAGAAAAATTTCTATTTCTTAAGGCAATGACTATTGATGATATAACTCCATAAAATTCATTTAAAACCTAAAAAATAAATAAATAAAAAATAAATAAATAAAATATGTTATGTTATTGATAAAAATAATCATCATTACAATAAAAATATATATATTATGTATTTACCCGCCAAACTTCACCACGTCTTATTCCATTTGCTTCAACAAGTGCCTTTTCTTGACCATGAGAGAAAAAATCGTTAATATACGCATTAAGGGTTTCATCTGTTTTGATGTAAGGGATACTATGAAGATCCAAATATATTTCACTATGAAGATGATTAGTTAAATCTTCTAAATTATTGAAAATATCACCAAGAGAACTACACATTGCAATAAAAGGAGATCGAGCAATGAATGAAATAGCCGTAGATTCAAATTTTGAAATTAAAGGATCTTTTAACGAATTTTGATCTAAACTTTTAGAAGGAATTTTAATTGATGAAAAAGGTAAAATATTATCAAGTCCCATTCTGGAGGCATTGTTTTTCGCATAAGTTACAGCATAATCGGCATATATCTCTAAAATACGCTCATTATGTTGTTCTAAAACCTTCTTGATATTTTTTGATAAAGGAGGTAGGATGACCTTAGAAGGAGTTTCATCATTCTTATACCAATCTCCCGAAAATTTACGTAATTTAACTCTATTAAATAAGTGAGAAAGAACTAAGACTAAGTTATTCATAATTTCTTCATTCGTTCTTGATTCTGAACAAATTCTGTGAAATACACCATGCATAAACAAAATAGCAAATGCAAAGTTGCTTGGCTCATTATAATTTAAATGCGAAGTCACGGCAGATAAATTGATTAATTTGCCTTCTGAATTCAGAAAACTTTCGTGTCTCAAGTATTCAACAGAAAATCTTAATTGATATTTAATTTGTTCAGGTAAAAATTCTTTACCAAGGAAAAAGAAAGATTCACCAAATAACCCTTTGATAGTATCTTTGGCATAATTATAATCATCAGCATTTCTAGCTTTACATGAATTAAGTAGATTAAAGGAACGTAAAGTGAGTGTTGTTGTTAAAGGAAAATGACGTGAAAGATTTGGTAATCTTGACATTAGGAGTCTTACTATCTTTGTATGCGTCAAGCCAAAGAATACTACATGACCGAGGGGGTCAAAGCCTCTTCTTCCAGATCTTCCAGACATCTGTCTATATTGTAAAGCAGTAAGAGAAATTGAGTCTCCGACAAATACAGTCGTTTTGCATGGCATATTTATACCAAGAGCTAAAGTGCCAGTTGCAATGACTACTTGTAAATAACGTCTTCTGAAAAGAATCTCAACTGCACTTAGATATTTTCTTGGAAGATCTGTATGATGAATTCCGATACCTCTTTCTAATGCTGCTAATAATAACTTGGAATGATTATCATTCGTTTTCTCGAGTTGTTCTGTTAATTCTTCGAATTCCTCTGAGGTAACTCGACCTTTTTGATTTACGAAAGTAAAATTAGGATCGTGAGCTTCCCAATCAAAAAAGGTTGGAATTTGTTCTTCTACTTCTGCATCTTCATCTGGGGCAGAACTTTTTTTATCTCGTTTTCTCTTCGAATCTTTTTCATAAATCTCTTTTCGCGACATTGTTGCTTTCTTTCTAGCTTGATATTCTGGGTCATTATCTCTCTTTTCTTTTTCTGCTGATTCTAATTGTTTCAAAATATGGAATGCAAGATCTTCACATCCTTTTTCATCAAAATGGAACAAAATAGCGGGGAGCTTTTCTTGAGCTGATAGTTCACATAGCAGTGGTACAATACCCTCTTCAAGAAATTTATCTCCATAGACATCATATTGTTTAGATAAATCACTAGATGTTAATGCAAATTTTGCAAATCCATTTTTAATATAAGACCCTAGCTCTTCGATATCCGATTCTACAGTTTCATTATCTTTAAAAGTCAGCTTAAGAGTTTGTTCATACTCATCAACGTCTTTTCTCGCAATATGATCAATATTTTTAAAATAAATACTAGGTTCTAATTTGCCAAGTTCATCAGGTGGATTATCACTAACACGTCCTTTCAATACATCCCAAGGTTGAACACACTTAATAAAAACTCGCTTAAGTTTTTGTTCATATTTATCAACATCATCTCTAGCAACATGATTAATATCTTTAAAATATATATTTGGATTTAATTCATCAAGTTCGTTAGATGGATTATCACCCAAATATTTTTTTATTACATCAAAAAGTTGAACACAACGAGTTGTATTTGCTGTTGATTCTAATTCTGTAAATCCATTTTTGATATCATTTCCTAATTCATCTATGGTTGATTTCACAATATGATTTAAAGATTCATCTTTTACATAGCTCATAAATACTTCCTTAAGTTTTTCCTCGTATCCATCAGCATCATCTTTAACAATATAACCGATATCTTTAAAATAGATGTCAGGATCTAATTCTTTAAGTCCATTAGGTGGATTATCACCAGCGTATTTTTTCATTACATCCCAAAGTTGAACACATTGAGAGGGAACAAGTTTCATATCACCAGGAAATCCAGATTCTTTTAAAATACTCATTGATAAAGAAAATATTGGATTAATAGGAATTATACTCTTAGTTTGCCGTTGATTTTCTTTTGGATATACTGACGTCTCAATAAGTGAAGTCAATGGAAATTTCGGCAAATATACATATTGTTGTAAATCTGAAAATCTCTTCTTCGTTATAATAAGTTTCATCTTCTGTTTACGTACTTCTTTAGATTTGGCTATCCATTTGTTAAATGGTTCCGGATTCCCGACTGTAGCAGAAAGAGCCAAAATTGGAATGGATTTGCTTAATAATAGTAGACGATCATAAAACTCGCCACCTTCTGATCCAATCATATGAATCTTTAATTTAAATGAAATTATGCAATATTAGTTAATTACAATTAAAAATAAAGAATGCTATGACATATTTATATACCTCATCGAAAATAATTCTTTTTATATTTCGAGCCCATGATGCACGTTGTGGAGAAAAAATTAATGTTTCAAGCATTTGCGGAATTGTTATAAGGATTTGGCATTTATCATGATTTTCGCGATATTCTCTAGTGTATATACCCCAAGTGGTCTTATCACCATGATCATAACTTTTCTCGAAACGCCCATAAACCTCGGCCGTTACTTGATTAACCAAAGCCTTTGTAGGGGAAACATATACCAAAATCCCATCATCACTTTCTCTAAGAACTTTATCCATTGCATAGTATGATATAAAGGTTTTCCCCGATGAAGTTGGACAGCAAAGCAATGCAGATTCTTCTTTGTCTATTACATCCAAAACTTCAACTTGCCATGCATCTGAAATAAAATAAATATTTTGTTAATAATCAAATTGTATGTAATGTATATTTATTTAAAATATTATAAGTCAAAATTACCTGGCTTAAAATGTGGGACTCGAGGATCATCAACAGAATTCGTATTTCGGTCCATTAGATGACCCGCATGTATCATCTGAAATCTCGCGTCAGACATCCCAATAGATAAATCAGTCCATTCGCTGGGAAAATCAAATTTAAACAATTTTTCCTTTGATTCAGTTGTTGTTAATTTCTTTAGACGTTTTTTACAATCATTTAATTTAAGTCGGCTTAAAACTTCAACTAAGATTTTTTTCATTTTATCGTCTAAGTAGGGTTGGAAATTTTTGTTTTGCGCGATATAAAACACTTGATGTAAAATATCTATAGGAATAGACCAATCCTTTTTCACCTGAGAATTCATACAATGTTCGGTCCAAAGTTTAAACAAGAACTCCAACTTTTTGAATTGTCCTCTGAGCATAGTAAATGGATGTTTGATTTTGTCTGTTTTCTCAAGCTTGGTATTCAAAGAATTAAGTTGATTTTTAATATTTCCATCCTTCGAAATTTCATTTAATGCATCATCAAGGTACTTGTCAGATGCGCTCCGAGATTGTTTTAAAGTCTCTTGTTCAATTTTTTCTCTTGCCTTTTTTGTACCAGTAGCTTCTTTCTTAGCTGATTTTTGATTTTGAACTGATTTTGAAGTTGATTTTGATTTTGATTTTGAGGATGATCTTGTTCTGTCAACGATTATTTTTTGAGTATAATATCCTTGAGTACCGTTTAATGAAGTCGCATATTCTTCCAAGAATCTCACATATTGTTGATAACCTTTCCGTCCCAAAGAATTTTTGTGTTTCTCATAATAGGCTGCTGACTTAATGACTTTGGGACCTTTTTTGGGTATCTTTAGAGAAATATTATATGTGCTCTCATTATAATCAATCTCTTCAATTAATCCATAACGAGGTACGTTAATGTTTGCTTCTGAATCTGGATCCTCAGGAAGTTTCAAATTCATATCTCCAAGACACTCTTTAAAGAACTCATATTCAAAAGGAAGAAGACTTGGTTTTTTGTCATATTCTAAATCTGATTTTTGATAAGATTCAATTCGAAACTTTTTCTTATATTTTTCGTTATCACTGTCTAAAGAATTAAGCCCATTGCATTCGCATAATCGTTTTAAAAGATTCCAACAAGCGTCAAATTGTTGCTTTATTTCAGTAGGAAGGTTGTTAAAATTTAACAAGCCATCACATTGAAATTGGATTAAAGATACAAAAAGTCTTGCATCTAAAAGATCATAAAGATTATTATATAAATCTTGAAAATTTTTCATTTCCTCAAGATAAATGTCACTGACATAAATTTTAGCACAGTAAGTATAAACATCTTGTAAGAAAAGATCGACTCTCGTCTTTGCTTCTGTACAAACATCATCATCATCATTGATTGGTGGTATAACTCTTGACTTTAATGGAAGGTAATCTAATAGAATAAGATGAAGCAAAAATATTTTTGCTAGATAATGAAAATATGGTTTATCACTATTATTGGTCAAAACTCCTGTCAAAGATAATAAAACAAGAGCGATCCTTTTCCCTCCATTTGACCATACATCTAAACATTCTTCAGAAGTTAGTAAATCTTTGATAGGTGTTATCAAATCAAATTTTTCGACAGAACCCTTAAACCATTTTGATTTTTCGTCATAAATACTAAACGCTTTTATAGTAAAGTTCTCAACATCATCTAGCTTCTTTAGAGATTTAAGATCAACGTTACCACTTCTTTCAATTAAGAAAGAATGTACATGCGCATTTTTAAATTCCAAACCAGGTAAAAGTGCGACAGGCATGTCCATATGAAGAGAAAAAAAGATAAAAGCTCGTAACACAACTGTCAAATTTAATGAATTTTTTGTTGCAATTCCGGAAATTGATGAATCATCAATTTCTTCCACATAATAATCATCAATTTCTTCCACATAATTATTATTTTTTTTAATCTTTAAATTTTCAGTCGAACCATCGCCAGTTAAAATAAACAGTGGTTGTTTACTATCTAAATATTCTTTCCATTTTTTATTCCACCAATTCTCAAAGTTATAGATTTGAGTTTCAGCACAATGAGATTTTAAGTGATCAATAATAATTTCTCTTGCAAGTCGTAATTTTGGCCGATTATTCCATATAGACTGATTGACGTCAAAGAAAACGATATGAAAAACAAATTCACGTTCTCTGAGTTTTTTAAGAAAATTCTCGATCAAAAAGGTAAGAGACAAAAATTGTCCTCCACCAAAAGGTTGACTAAAATCAATAAAATCTGCGTCGGGATCATAAAGAAACTTAAAAAGTAAACTATCACCTTCTATTACGAATAATTCACCACCTATTAAGGTTTTTATTCAATAAGAATTAATATTACCATGGATATAAGATACATGAGCATATAAAAAAAAAAAAATTGCATACCACCAAAATTACCAAGATCAATAAATTTATTGCGACATTTACAGTACCATTCGTTTAACCAACGTTCAACTTTTCCGTCCATGATTAAAAAAAAATTTTTTTTATCATATGCAAAAAAAAGATCCGATCACATTGTAAATTTAGGTGATAAAATCAGGTGTAACGTGATGACAAATTGCGGGTCATAAACTGATAAACTGATCAAATTCCGAGTAACTTATGCATTTTTGACGAACATTCTACGACAAAGTCAACAGAAGTAATCAATCGTCACAAGCAGAAAAATTCCAGGTGGATCGTGATCTGAGTCAAATAATATACGAACTTAGGATTGAAAATTTTGTCATAAATCGTGAGAGTGACAACGTTTAACTGTTCGTATAGAAATGTATTATTGCAAAATTTATGCAACAAGTTCCACGGTTCACCTTGGGTGTTGCAACATGTTTTAGAAGATATGCAACAAAAAATAAGTTTTGTCTTCACATAAATAATTACTGCGAATGATGCAACTCAATACGTACCTTAATCTTAATCCTCATAGTATCGCTCTTTGTTATGGTGATGAAATGAAGGAACGCTCGAATATGAAATATCTGGAAGTCGTAGAAAAGAGATTGAATATTAGTATGAGATTCAATCGTAATTACTGAGGTTAAGAAAGATGATGTCAATGGGGAAGGAGATCAGTTTTGGTTACTTACAATGAAGCTTTGCGCGAAGATATTTTTTGATTCGGTCATAATTAAGGTCGAGGAATGTAGTGATATTGACAATTAAATATTACTGAGTTCACAAGCGCCATTTAATTTTCCCATTGAATGTACAAATCAAGTGGTATTTAATCAGCAGATCGAATCGCAGGAATAATTGAAATGGGTAATAGATAGATGAATGTGATATAATATATTACCGAGTTAGGATCCGATCTTTTGTAATTATTTTCGTGAACTTCACACTAATTTGTGATACTGAAATCGTAACAATATTTTACATAATAAAAATATTTGCTTCATAAATAATCAAATTTTATCAAGTCACGCAAGTGTGAGGAACTTCACATTTATCACATGATACTCTTGTTGATGATGAAATTGCCAGGGTGTGGAACATTTTTTTATTCAGCAGGATTTCTAAGCGCGTATATCCGTCATTAACACAAGAAATTATGTATCGCAGGCTTTGTCCTGCACTGTAATAGCATATTAATAATAAAATATCTTTACCGACTGAACTACCATAGTAATTATATAAATATCTCGATTATGAGACGACCGATGAGAAAATAAAATCGTCACCCAAGAATATTTGATTAATTTATTAAATTGAAATATCCAAACTTAAATAATACTTTTTCACGTGATTTATAATTATATGATAATTTTTAGGCATTTACTGATGTAGCTTGCTCAGTGAATCTATATACATTTAATCTCTTTCGTCCTGATTCGTAGAACTTTCTACTCCACTTCGCCCCGATCTTATGTGGCGCGTTGTAACTTAAATTTAACCCAATTAATACCGATAACATTTACCTATTCCGCATTAACATTGTACTTAAAAATTGTTATGTTTAAAAAAAGGCAATTTTGAATTGATGTCGATTTTTATTGAATCATAAGGGAATAAAAAATAAATATGTCACGCTTGAGTAATTATCATTGATTCTTTTTGATTTCCATTTCATCAAAAGTTACCCACATTTGTATTTTTGATTTGTACTTTCTGACCGACTAACAAATTCTACGTTTACTTTCGACAGGAGTTTGTTTGCCTAGTTACTATACCATGCGTATTCCCATTGAGAATTAGTGAGATCATAAATTGTTGTGTAATATTTTCAAAATTTTGACAATATTGAATTAACACGCTACCTAGAATATATTTAAAATAAAAACGTAGTTAATATAATTTTAAAGCTATTTAAAGATTTCTTTCAGTTAAGAAAATATTGACCTTTTATAACTTTAAGTTTGTACGTAGTAAAATTAGCGAACTCACTATGCCTTCACCTCCTTTAATAAAAATTCTTCCTAATTCGATCGAACTTCAACTCGCACAGATCTGGTCAGGTAAGTCAGGTTACATCATCGTAACGTAGAATTAATATGGCAACAATGATTTCTCAGTCCAGTTTAGCTTGCAATAGTTACTGCGGATAAAACTTTTTTAAAAAAGACCACGTGCTAACTGTTAAGTGGTTTCTAAAGCACGTTTAAATAACATAAACTATGATTTTTATGTTAATTTCTAATGAAAATTAAACTTGCATCGCCCAACATTAACAGGATTGTTTATGGTTGAAATCATACGCTTTATGTTGGATGATAAATGATAACAATTATTTATAACGAGGTAAAATTTAGAAAAACTAAAAAGAAAATATCATCTGGCAGCACAAATTAATAAATTTTAAGGTTAGAAAAAAATTAATATTATTTAATATAAAGATATCAAATAATTCAAGACTTTGAGATCTCAGTGTTAAGATCGAATTATTTTGATTAATACATTACATTAAGGAATCCCTAAATTGGTTTTCCCTAGTATCAATGTAACGTGATTAACTTCTCTCATTTTAACATATTGAAAATTATAATATTATATACTAATACAGTAAAAGTCCCGTCAATTTGCTACTGCATATGCTAATGTAATTTCATTAATAGTTATGTTAAATTCAACAAACGCATTAACGTATAACAGATTATCATAGGAGGTTTCAATAGTTTTATCTTAAGTAAGCCCGTACTCTTTGTTCTCATAACGAAAAATAATTGGGATTTAAAAAATGATGCGAGCAATCTTAAAGATGACTTATGATAATTATTGGATGGAATAAAATCACTCGATCCGGGTTATTATTATATTAATAATTCAAACGTAATAATTTATTAAAAATATTTTTCCCTAATTCTCACTTGTTTACCAGGAAACACTTTAAAATAACCCTCAGCCATTTCATTCATCTTTTTACAAACTTCTAAGTCGCTCATTTTACAAGATTCTACATATTTATCAAAAACATCTGCTCCAAAAATGTAATCAATTCCAACCCATCTCAAAGAATCGTTCTCTTTCAAAAAATCTAAAAATATTTTAATATGTTTTTCCTCAATAGCATCTATAATTATAGTTGATAAAGGTGAACAACATTTAGACAGAAAACCTTGTAAACCTTTCACACCTATATTGATTAATTCTAAATATTGTAATTTTTCTAAGCCAAGTTTCGAAAATTCATTATCTAATTCAACTTTATCATCAATCATTCTAAGATTCAACTTCAAATGACTCAGATTTCTTAACAGATTTATAAAAGTTATTACACCCGTTATATCAACACGTCTATAATCAGCACTTAAAGATAAATGTGTAACATTCTGACAATGATTACCCAGTGTTTCCAGTCCTTCGTTCATATCATCCGATATAAATCTAACTGAAACTTGTTCCAACGCATCACCCGCTTTAACAATAATAGCTTTTACAACATCCTTTGGCAATTCACTAAGATGCAAAAATTTTAATCTAATAGAGGCTTTTAAAATAGGTTGAATTGATTCAAAAGTTAAAGAACGACATTTTCTTAATACTAGAGATTCCAACCTTGTACATTGATAAAGTGAAGCTAAGGAAATCCCAGAAAATATCATATCATCTAATACCAAATGTGTTAATTTATGAACTGGTAAAACATTCATTAACAAATTAGTTTCTCCATAAACCTTATAAAATCGACAATAAGTTAATTCAGGTTGCGAAGTAATTAATCCTGCCAATATTTCTGCCGTCGAATAATTTGGAATCTTTATTCTATTTATATCCAAATGAACAAGTCCGTTACATATGTTTGGTAATAATTTTAAAAGGTCATATAAATTTCCTCGTTGCTCATGCTGACATAGAGAGTTCGTATAGAATCGAAGTTTAAGTTTTCGTAAATTAACTAATCCAGGTTCGTTATTCGCAAAAATATTGCTCTTCGGTATATCCTTATTAACCTTATAAGGACTTAGAATAAGATACTTTAAATTAAATGCGCTTCTCATAAATATTTTACATAAAGAATCTACCATAGCATTTGTTGCTTTCGATGCTGGTGTTTCGGTTTGTAAAGTTGTAACTTCACCATCAAGTTCTTTACACTTAACTTCTGAATTTTCCATTTCTGTGCTTAAAGAATTTGAAGTTTCACCAGATTGTTGTAATTTTAACTTATTAAGCCAAGATACTGTTGCTGTTTCAATTGCTCCAACATCAAGTATATGTATGTATTGTGCATAATTAAATAAAGGAAATGGACGGTCCGGTAATTTTGAAATATCAATTCCTTCGTTGATTAAACATGATTTTTCCTCTTCATTAAAGAAGGGAATAAAAACTTCAATATTAATTATACTCATTCTCGTAGGATTATATGGCATAGGTCTTCTCCAAATTATCGGAATAACTTTTCGACACCAAAATCTATTTACAAAAAGACATGAATATAATGAACGTCTATCAAATTTTAAATATTTAAATATTTCATCAAAACATTCTGAAGGTAAATTTGAAATCGTTATAGGATCTTTATATTTTTCTGTCGTCATTTTTTTTTTTTCAGTTTAAAAAGAACCTAAAAATACTTTAGAAAAAAATTGCCAAAAATGTTTTATGTCCCATTTTATACAAGTTGACGATTCACAAAGTCTTAATTTGGTCCAGAAATCAAATGATCATCCGATTGCATTATTAACACGTTTAATCGTTATCATTTATTAATTTTTAACGCCATTTGTAAAAATTTGATGATAATGGGTAATGATATAATAATATTAATTATAGTTTAAAATTCATACTAGTTGACGTCGATTTTACCTTTTTTTCAATTTTTTTTTTTATAAATACTTCTAAATATTGAATCGGAAAAATAAAACCAACTTTAACAAAAGAGTAAGCAAATTATATAAAAACTTTCCTTCTTTTAGTATAGAGAATACGAGTAACTTTTTCAGCAAGTATTATTAACTGAGGACGTTGGTGATGAGGATAGTTATGAAAATTCGATAGTAAGTTGCCACGAAAGTTTTCTATTGGACTTAACCATGATCGTTATCACTTTATGAATGCAACAAAGATATCTCGGAACGAGGTTAACATAGCGATAATAGTACGCGTAAAGTTCTAAAACTATGATAGACCAAAAATTACTTAGCAGATGGTGAAGAGAAAGAAGTCGTTTTATCATCAAATAAAATTGTTTATTAATGAATCTAATAAACTGTAACAAAGATATTACAACATATAACAATGTTCAGAACGATAATATAAAGAGGAGTGAGGAACGAAAGTTATAAAAATAATTGTGGATCTGGAGAGAAAATAACAAAGCAAGCTGCTCAAGAATATACATTGTTCAATGACAATACAATCAATATAAAAATGTTGCAGACAAAAATGGTATAATTGCAAATGCCGGATCAAAAGGGATTTGGCTGGGGGAAGAACCGAATTTACGTTAGTTCGATAATGGACCAAAATTAATGTCATATATTATAACAAAGATTATTTTTTAGTTGCAATAAACGCGCAGAGTATCTTTTAATTGGTCAAAAGTATTAGGCAGCGGTTCAATATTTGATTAATTATATTTCACATAAGGATAGTGGCTAATCAAATGCATTTTTTAATCATAATTCTATCAATTATTGATAATTATCAAACTTAGCAGCACAAAGGTGAAAAGGACAAGCAAAAAAAAAAACTTAAAAAGATCCCAAAAGGAGAAATATGAAGTTGAAGACTTTAATGATAAAGTCGAAGTCAGAGAATTATGAAAAATGAATTACGAAAATAATAATGTTGAAGAAATTGATTCAACATTTTTTCATCGGCTTTAATCCTTAAAAAGAAATACACACCTGCTTTTTTTGCAAATTTTTTTACAGCTGTATAGCCTTTTTTGTAAAAGTAAAGTGATTTGTGTAAATCTAATTGTATTTTATTGGCTGTCGCGAAAAATTATCTAATAATTATTACAAAGACATATTAAACAAGTTTATTTTTTTTTTTTGTATGGTGTCATGTAATGAATGATCTGATTATTACGTTATATAAATAAAATTTGAATTCAGTTTTTCTCACATTGCTTTTTCATTTTTTTCTTATTTAATACCCTACGAAAATATATTTGAGGAATGAAGGCTATTGTATTAAACAACTGGTTAAAAGATGTTGATGAAATGGTAGTTGATAATAATGCGCCTGAACCAAAGTTGGGCGATAATCAAGTTTTGGTTGAAATTAAGGCTGCTGCTTTGAATTTTTTTGACATTTTACAAGTAAGTAAATTGATATTAATCGGGATCAACTTGGATGTTTGTAACAACAAACCTATATCTTGTGTGAAAATATTAGGTTCAAGGGAAATATCAAGAAAAACCACCATTTCCTTTTATTCCCGGAGCTGAGGTGATTTATTATTTTCAATTTTTTTTTTTTTTTTTTCATGTTTCTTTCCATGAATTAAACCATTCTTCTTTTCTTTTATTTAACAGTTTTCCGGAATTATTATTAAAACAGGAGAAAAATGTAAAAAATCATTTAAACCAGGAGATAAAGTATTTGGTTCTGCAAATGGATGTTTTGCTGAACGTGCTTCAGCACAAAGTAATAATTTATATTTAATACCTGATGGTATGAGTTTTGAAGAAGCTGCAGGGTTATTTCTTACTTATCCTACTAGTTATTCTGCTTTAGTTATTAGAGCCAAATTACAAAAAGGTATATTTTATAAAAGAAGTATTCTTATTATTTTAAGAAATTGATTATGATTATTATTTATAATGCTTATAATATTAATTTTTATTTATTTATTTATTTTTTATTAAAAAGGTGAATGGTGCCTTGTTCATGCTGCAGCTGGGGGCGTTGGAGCGGTAGCGGTACAAGTTGCTAAAGCTCTTGGAGCAAAAGTTATTGCTACAGGAGGTTCATCAGAAAAATTAGCTATTGCAAAAAAAGTGGGAGCAGATTATGCAGTTAACTATAAAGACAAAGATTGGCAAAAACAAGTTTTAAAAATCACGGAAGGAAAAGGTGTTAATGTTGTTTATGATCCTGTAGGATTAATTAATCCTTCTCTTAAATGCATAGGTAATTAAGTTCGTTAATTTATTCGTAATGATCTTGGCTAACGTGATTTTTTTAAAAAATTTCATTAATAATATAGCATGGAATGGAAGACTTGTTGTAATCGGATTTGTAGGTGGTATTGAAAAAGTACCGACAAACCTTATATTACTTAAAAACATATCGATTATTGGGTTATTTTGGGGCTCATATGTAAAAAATGAGCCAGAACGTATCGAAGAAGTTTGGAATGGTTTATTTAGTTTATTTGCTAGTGGAAAGTTAAAACCTCTCGTTTATAAGAAAGTTTTTTATGGATTAGACAACGTAAAAGTTGGCTTAAAAGCTATTGCGAATAGAAATACTTTTGGTAAAGTTGTTGTTATTCCTAATAGTGCTAGATCAAGTAAACTTTAATCATATTTGTGTGAAGTTTTATTTAATTTATTTAATATTGCAAATATTTTAAAAATTATAATAATAATCAACTTTTAAACGTAGAACTTTTGTCTAAAAGAATAAAGAATCAAAATACTTAATGAAATTTTTTATCACTATTAAACTATATATAATAAGCAAAATGAAATGTCTCCTACATAGGTCGAATTCGAGTTTTTCTTCTCAATGCATTGATATTCCTGTATTAACCTTTATGTATTCTTATTGATGGTACTGTACATGGTAAATATGTTAATTACACGAGATCAATTCATCATATATTGTATTCCAGGTTAAGAATAGAAAGTAAAGACCGGTCAATATTATTAATAAAAGATACATGGCACTTTTTAACCGGAATTATTGTTGATTTATTAGGATACGTTATGGGATAGATAGTAATCTATATTTTCAAAAATATAATAATATAATAGAATCAATATTTTCTTATTTGATAATGAATGGCAAGGAATTTATTGAAATGATCGAGTATATTAATTTTCAAATGATATAAATTATTAATAATATAAAATTTATATCATAATATAAAATTTATATTTATTAATAATTTAGTAGTTATACTAATTTTAAATTTTTATTTTATTTAAAAAACTATTTTTATTTTATATATATATATATATTTAATAATTATTACAATATAACTTTATTTCTTATTATAAAAATTATAAATAATAAAATTTAATTATAAATATCTTAATTTTTTTAATTAATAGCTTATATTTTTATTACATTTATAATTTAAAAAAAATTTTAATTACTAAATTTTTGTATTTCTTTCTTTTTAAAAAATTTGTAAATAAAATAATTTGTAATTTAATCTGAGAAGTAGAAGGGTATCCCAAAATTGATCGATATAGGTGACTTGGTGTTTTTCTTTTTGAAAGAATTTTAAAGAAGTGCAGATTTGAGTAATTAGTTCTTAATTAGATCAGGTTACATTGAGCATATGTTGGACTATCAAGGTTTTTTCTGCAGTTTTTGATTTTTTTTTTTAGATAATACTAGTCCAATGAATTTTGGAGATTTAAATAATTTATAACTCTGGTAATATAGTCTCCCAGTTGATTATTTTCTTTTTTAATTAGTATCTAGTAACCAACATGGATTAGCACTAATGTAGTAGTTGTCTTATAATGATTACACAACTTACCTAATACTTTATGTATTATCTGTTTGATAAGTAATTGGTATTCAAAATGTTGATATTTCAGGTAAAGGTAGTATAATCACTATTGTATCTTGCAGGGTTAAGTTGTTTTCTTTAGATTTATCTTTAGATTTATGTTTAGAAAATTGCAATAATGTTTATATTTTAGTTCATTTTTATTCTAATCTTTATTTGACTGGACTTCACAACCCATATCTTATATATACCTTTTTTTATCTTGTTCATTAATTATAAAATTAAAATTAAAATAATTTGTAATATTTATTTTGAATTTATATTATTTTTTTACAATTATCTCACTATTTAATAATTTTTTTTTTAATAAATTTTTTAAAAAAAATAATAATATATATTATTATCTTTTGTTATAATAATTTTTATATATAATAGAATTTTATATAATTATATTTTATATAGTTATATTTTTTTATAAATACTTATTTTATAAACAAATTTTAATATTAATAGTAAATTATTTTATAATAATTATAATTACTATTAAATAAAAATCTTAATAAATATATTATTTATATATTATTTATATAAATCTACCCTTATTGAATCCAATTTGATGATAATTTTTATAAGTAATTATTTATTACCAAATTCAAGTAATGAATAATTATAATAAATAATCTATATAATAAACATTAAAAATATTAGCCTTAATTATTTTAACCAATTACTATATTATTTTAATAGAATACAACCTATTATAATATATAAAATTTTTATATTATAATATTATAATTAATATCTTTAATAAATAGTATATCATAAAAAAAAAATTTTAGACTGATTTATTTATTTATTATGGATTTACAAAGACCATCAAACTAGAATTAATAAGGTATAATCATATTTATATTAATAATAAAATCTTTTATATTATATATTATAATTTTAATTAAAATTATAAAATCCATAATTTTTTTATTAAAAAATAATTTTATAATCTAATTAATATTATATTTAATTTGAATTTTATTATTTTTATAATTTTAGTTAAATTTAATTTTAATTAATTTAAAATTTCTTATAAAATTATATTTTTATATAATTATTAATTTTAAAGAAATTAAATAAATAATTACATAAAAATCTAATTACATTACAATATAAAATTATTTTAACTTAATTATTTATTTAATATTTAGATTTTAAAAAAAAATTTGAAAAAAAAAAAGATTTTAAATAAATAAAAATTTGAAAAAATTAATAAATTTCAAAAAATTTTGAATAATTACAATTTAAATTAAAAAAATATTCAAATATAAATATTATTATATATTTATTAAAATTTTTATTTAATATTTAAATAGGGTCTTTGCAATAGAAAGATACAAAACTCAAAAAAATTTTTAAATTTACTTTATATGCATTAATTAAATTTTTATTTTTTTTTGAGTTTCGTATCTTTCTATTGCAAAGACCCCAAATAATATTTTTTAAATTTATTATTTATCATATTTGTTAATTTGATAAAAATTATGTTATATAAATTTGTGTTATAATATTTAAGTGAATGAATAAGAATTTAATATATAAAATTTATATATAATTTGCAATAATTCTAAAATCTATGTTTTTCTCGATCTAAGTTTGATTTATTAAATATAACTATAAATAATTTTTGAGTTATATATTCTTATGTTATTTTCTATTTTTATATAAAAAAAAAATTATTATAAAGTAAGTTATTTATGCAGTTCATATACATAAAAAGATCATTATTACATAATTCCTACCAGAATTACATAATTTCTATTAGAATTAGGTGAAACGCAGATCTTGACTATTAAAATGATTTTATAAATAATAAACTGTTTAGGTTTGAGAGCATGATCTTTATAAATATTTCATATAATTGAAAGGATATGTTAATTGGTTAATTCAAAAATATGTAAATAAAAAATTAGCATATTCCCATTTTTCATTTTCATTTATTCACAGATTATCAATTAAATGATTTGAATTTATTAAAATTTTTAAAAACAATAAAAATAATTACTTCTTTTTTTAATTATTTTTTAATTATTTTTTGTTAAATAAATTAAAAAAAGTTTAAAAATTTTATTTCTTTTATCAATCATTAATTAAAATAATTTTATATAAATAACTATAATTGAATATTTACTATATAGTTAAAAAAGAAATTTATAATATAATATTTATATAAATTAAATATATAAATAAATAGTTTATCATATATATTATAAATTTTTATCATCATTTTCTCTTCAGTAATATTTTTTTTTTCTTGTATATATAAAAAAGGTTATTTTGAAAATAAAATTTTTCTTCAAATACAACTTAAAAATAAGTATTATATATAATTTAAATAATAAAAATATATATAATTTTGTAAAAAAAATAAGGTTTATTAAATTAATAAAAGTAGTTACTTAAGCAGTTTTGCATAAATTGCAAAAAACTAATTTTTATAATAAAAAAATTTTTTTAATTTTAATAAAACTTTTAATAAAAGCTTTTTTTAATCAGCAATTATTTTATTTTTAAATACATATAATTTAATAAAATAAATAACTTTTATTAAGCTTAAAATAGTATGATTTTTTATTATAATTAAAGTTGCCAGGCAAAACCTATTTGGAATTTTGCGAAATGTTAAAACTTTATTTAGTGATGTTTAAACTGGTGACGAAAGGTTTTGACAATGTCAAAACGTCTAAACTATGCAAAACGTTAAAACTGTGGCAAAATGTTCTAACTAATTAAAATGCAATGATCTTATACATGGCCTGGTAATTATGCATGGTAATTAATTACTTAAAAATACGTAAATGCGCAATTATCAGTTTATGTTATATAAATATTATTGTTTAAAAAATATAATATAATAATAATATTCTATATAATTATAATCCTAATTTCTTTGTTTTTTAATTTCAAACAGTCATTAATAAATTTACATGTAATTAAACAATGTTGTAATATTCTATTTAACGTATTTTATTGAAAAAAATCTTAACAAAATGATATAAACAATGAAATAAAACTCCCACCTGTACTACTTTCATCTAACAACCTGAAAATTTTCTTTAATATATTAAGAAATAGTTTCTCTTCCTTCCCTCTAACTTATATCTAAAGTCCAGTTTGTCTTATAATTTTGGCAACCTAAAGAAAAAAAATAAAAGAGGAGTTAGTACGTTTCTTTAAAGGTTAAAATGCTAAAACACACAACACATCTTTACCTAAAAATAAGATTCTGCACACTCCACTTCAAGAGAAAGCCAGAAATCTAAAAAACGAAATAAAAATAGTATTCGTATTATTTCATAATGCTATCACAAAACCATACACCCACCCAAATAACACCCACTGCATATTCCACTCCAAGAGAATGCCAAAAATCTAAAAAATAAAAGAAAAATAGCGTTAGTCTTGCTTCATAATGACATTCCATAACAATACACTCACCTAAACTTCTCTTATCGCATATTTCACTATTCTGAGGGACTAAAAACCTAAAAAAATAAAAAAAAGGAACGTCAATAACATTTTTAGATAAAAAACAATAAAGAACAGACTCAGTTTACCTAAATTCGCTGAAACTCAAGTCCAAAAGGCCGTTTTACTTCAGAATTCACAACCAGAGAACGTCCCTAAAGAAAAAAAAAAGATAGAAAACGTTAGTAACATTTTTAAAATAAAAAATCCAAATACTTTCAGTCTAACTTACAACCTTTCAAAAGTTCAAGGCCAAAATCTGCGTTCAGACGTTTGGTAAATGTCTACAATTCTACAAATAAGAAAAGATAAAAGAAATTTCACTAACGTTCCCTAACTCTCAATTTTAAAAACCTGAAATCCAAGGCTCTAGACGTTCAAAAAAACCAAAAGAAACATTAGTAAAACTCACTAATGTTTTCTGAAACTTTGTTGTCAGCTTGTCGCTAGTCTAATATTTTTTTTTTTCATTAATATATAAAAAAAGATTATCGATCAAGGTATCATGTGATTGTAGCAATTACAAATAATATTTACAGTAATTTCGTTCAATGTAATGATCTTGATAATCGAATATAAAATTTTTATGTCATATTTTTTAATTCACCGAAGTTTGACACATGTTATTATAAAAATACAATAGTTAACTTCAATATATTGTTGCTCCATTACGTTAGCAATTCATTATGTTAGCAATAATTTGTGTAAATCATGGTTTTAGGGAGTCTTTGAAGGTGTGAACAGTAAACGGATTAGTATGCTTTCATAACAGGTCACACTTCACATACAAAGACTTGCAGATAAACTGAAGGAATGAGTTTCTCTTTAATTAAATTGTAAGAATCGCTGTTACCATAATATGAAATAGAGACTACTTTATTTAGTACAATAGCAGGTTTGTTATATTATGCATTTATATTTTTAGTTAAATAAAATTATTTCAATATTAAATTAGGACCCCGGAAACTATATATATAGGTTGTTTCAAAAATTAAAAATTTATTATGATCTTTACCCAAGTTAAGCTGAAATTTTACTAATAGTGTTACCCAGTTTATTAGTAACCTTAAATCTTTCCTATGGGCGTTACCCAAAATAAAAATAACCTGTTTTAGTTTTTATAACCTGATTTTATGATTTTATTACTAATTATTAACCAAATATTGTTGTCATAACGCTAATTACATGCTTTTGTGAAAAAAAATTAAAGATTTCCCAAGAATTTCCTTCTAAACATAGACGACTGGGTAAATTTGCAACATTATTTACATCCAAGCAACTGTTATCAAAATGATAAATAACTTGCTTTGGAATTATATGAGCAAATATATTACCACCAGATTTACATATTTGAGAAAATAAATTGCCGTTGATATTGGCAAATGTAACAACTGAAATGTAAGATAAAGAATCTATGTCTTGGGAAAAAGAAACATAAGCATGCCACATAGATATTGATCTATATAGTGATAATATTTTTCCTAAAAATATACTTCCCTTTGATATAAATAAAATAAATCCATTTTCTCTTAATGGATTATTATCAGTTACATTTGCACGAGAAATGTTTGGGACTATAATGAAAATCAATAAATAATAAGAATAAATTATTTATTGTTAAGAGTTCATTAATATATCAGATATACCATTAATATATTGAGGTAATCCAATATTTTCCAAATTTTTTCTTCCTATCCATCTTTCTTTTTGCGACCTAATTGTTGGTTCTGAAGTACCATCTTTTCAGAAAAATTCTGAAATTAACAAATTTGTTGAATTTCTAATGAATTCTTCTTAATTATTAGATGATTGAATCGCATTTAATATACGGTTTTTGCAAAGCCTTTCAGATTGTGAAAATGCATTATGAAATGTACGAGCTTGAATTATCTGCGATATATTCATCAAACCATTTGTATAAAATAATTCATTTTGTTGAAATTCAATTAATGAAGATAATTTGTTGGTACTTAAAATATAATCTAATTCCACTTTTGATGAATCTGATATATCGAATATTTGTTTCAACTCTGATTCTGTTAAATCTACTAATTGCGATAATTGTGCTACTTCTGAAGTTGCACCGATAAAGAATTTTCATTCAAATTGTCCAATTTAAATTCATCATTGTTAAAATCTAATCCACTAACGTTATCTATATCAAAATCATCATCACTGTTCTTTAAAAGATCAGAAATTGCCATTGATTGACGTGATGTTGAAATAAAAAAATGTGGAATTGTTTTATCATTTAACAGTTTAATTCCTAATGTTTTGATAAATCTAGCCACATCATTATATGCTGCTTTGATCGCATCATAAATAGCATTATCATCAGGCCATATTTACAAAATGTTAATATTTTCATTTGACATAGAATTTGGATTAAAATCAAATACATAGCCTAATAAAATTAATTATTAATTACATATAATTACATAAAAATAAATTTAGTTTATTAGTTTACACTTTACAATACCTGATGCTGATGTCTTTTCCTTTTGGATTTGTATACCTTGTCTAATAATTTTATCCTGATAAGCAACACGTTGTTGAATTTTAAAAAATTCATAAAAAGAAAAATCATTTGTTATTTGGCGTGATATACCAAATAGGTGTTCTATAGCTTCAGTACTGTATTCCCAGGGATATAAAGGATATAATGAATAAAATTCATGGTAAGATATGATTAAAAGTATTAATGATTCTGCTAAACTAGTAAAAATTTTAAAACTTTGTGAAGAAATAAAGTTTTTGGAAATAGAAAATATTGAATTATATAATTGATTAGTACTTTTTATGTATTCAGCCCATATATTTAAAAAAAAGTATTCACGCATAGCCATAATAATTCGTTCTTTATGAAAAATATTACAATTCAAATAGGAATCAAATAGATCTCCTATTTAAATTAAAATAGTTTATTAACTATAATATAGATTATAAAATATTGTAATAATAATTATTTTACACACCTAATACAAATAAATAAACGAATAAAGATTGCATTTCATTATTTTCTAGCTCACTCTGATATATTTGTTCTAATACATCTGAATAAAATAATCTATAAGCGGCACCATCATCTTGTTTATCAACATTGACAACATCTCGAATATAAATTGCATGATTTTTAACTTGAGCAAGAGTTACTAAAAGATGCCGATAAAGTATTACATTATTTCCAAAAATGAGTAATCTTGCACCTGAATGAAGTTGATTGCGAGCTGTCTTTTTAGCATGTTTAACATCTTGTACGGTTATAATAGGTAAATTCCAGTATATTGGCATCTGCATATATTAATTTAATTAATTTCAGAGTATTTTTTTAAAAAAAAATATATATATATTATATATTAATTACCTTATAATGTACATTATAATAATTATCATGGAATTCAAAAAAATTCTTGGCCTTTTCACAATTCATTATTAATCGTTGTGCATTAAATTCAGTGAGAGCGCCGTCTGATCCTAAACTAACTAGATTAATATCTGTATCTCGTGACATAATTAATACATTCATTAAAAGATTGTATATTTCCATAGCATTTGATTCTCTATTTGTTGGTAATATAACAATTATAAGAGGTGGAATTTTTTCCATTGGAATCTAAAAATATAAACAAATACCTTTATTAATATTTGTTATAAGTAAATATTCAAATATAAAAATTATAATTGATTTAATACCTTTAGTATCACTACCCTAACTTGAGTCGCGATAGCATTTTTTTGCTTTATAATATTCACAATTTTATGTATATTATCATATGTTTCAACTAAAGTTTCTGATAATTTTAAAGTTGACCCTACAACGCAACTTAATTCATCTGAATATGTAAGTTTAGGCCGAATTTTTGTACAGTCTGTCATCCCAACAATAGGTCTGTTCCAATTAAGCGTTCTAGTTAACCAGGTAACTTTAAGTATATTTTCATATACTAACTCTGGATTAGATATGATATCACTTTCTTTTGCTCGCATATATTTTATAGATCTAATGCTCATTCCTGCAAACATTTGCCTAAAGATTTCATATTCACAGTGTTAGACGAATGATTTGCATTCACGTGATGGTGAATATTAATATTACTGCGCCACAAATGATCAACGTAGTATATAAAGTATATTAAGTATATTTAGTATATTTAGTATATATTTCTTATATATCATTTATAGTATATATAGTATTTATTTCTTATATTTCTTTTATTATTTAAATTTCTTATATATTATTTATTATATTTATATCTTTTATATCTTATATTATTTATATACTTGAATGAAGTTCAATTTGTATAAATATCTTGAATATTCGCTTAAAATAAAGAAGTTCAGACAAAGTTGTTTATAATAAAGTTGTAATTGCAAGTGTTATAAGATTGCCTTATTGTATAAGTTGTTAACGTACCTATAACTAATAAATATACATTTCAATTATCGAATACACTGCCTTTTAGCGTGTAAGGAATTGATTGGAATACTTCATAGCTAGTGTCTCCCTGAAGATATTCATAATTCACTACTCGACGGACTGAGTTGGTGAACAATTGGTGATTCCTGCCAGGTTAATTTGAATAATAGTAAATGTATGCCGTATTACAACTTAACTAAGAATCAAAAGAAAGCACATTTAAAGAAACATCGTCAAGGAATAACTATTAAAAAACCAGAAAATTATTGTAACTTGTGTTATCCTGTTGATAGAATACCAGTTGATAACATACCAAACGGATTTCATCTATTTTGGCTTTGGATTTCAGTGCATTATACTGCGGAACAGTATACAGGCGCTACAATTGCTGCATTTAAAATATTGACAGAAGAATTTTATACTGCTACTGAATTAGATATTATTGTAAACACAACTACAAGTATTGTAAAAAGTATAAGATACCAAGAAATCACTATACCATTTTTAGAACTATCTTTTTATTTGCATAAATTATTTGAGCTTACCAACGGTTTTCAAAGTCTTCCAACTGCAGAACAAATAGTTACCGCACATCAGATCTTCCATAATACTCAACCAATTCCAAATCTCAACATGGCTATCACAAATGATCAAATGAAGGCGCTCTTGGATGGAGTTTTTGGAGCAGGAGGTGTTGATTGGAAAACTGCTCTTACAAATGTGCATAATGAAGCTCAAGCAACAAATGCTGCGCTTACCGCTTTACGAACAGCTACTACTAATCGTGCTACTAAAATAGTAGAAGTACCACCATTTTATGGAAATGACACAGAGGATCCTAACGAATGGATTGATATTTTTATTCAAGCTCATACCACTAATGGATGGGCAGATGCCAGAAGAGTAGCTTTGGCTGCAGGACATTTGAAGGAAGCTGCCTATGATTGGTATCAAAACGATAAGACAAATATAACTCAATGGGAAGGAAACCCTGCCAACTCCTTTAAAGAAAGACTTATTGCCTACTTTGCTACGCCAGCTCGAAAGAATCAATGGGCAAGGGAATTGCAAGGAGTAAAACAGAAGGAAGGAGAATCAATTGAGGATTACTCTCGACGCTTTAGAAAACTCTTAAATAGAGCAACTACAGGAAATGTTCTAGCTGACCAACATCAAGTCAACTACTTTATCAACGGATTGTCTCCAATCTATATTAGTCAAGTAGTATTGGCTTCTCCAGCCACCTTAGCTGCTGCTATTGAACGAGCTAAATTAGTAGAATCAGGTGTAAAATATACCCTATTAAATGTAATGCCAAAGGAAGAAGCTCCAATTCCCTCTACCTCGCAAAGTGTTGTTGCACCAGCACCTGTTCCAGCTCCAGTTACCCAAGTAGAAAATAGTCTTAAAAATGAACTTGATGCTCTCACAAAGCAAATGCAACAGTTATCCATCAACTACGCAAATTTGTCTGCATCTGTTACCAGAACTCCTCGATTTAATCAATCAAATAATCGTACTTCTCGCCCAGAAAATGTTAATAGACCAAGAAACAAAAGAGAAGTGACTTGTTTCAAGTGTGGGAAATTAGGACATTATGCTAGGGAATGTACCGCTCCAGGAAACAGACGTCCCAATCAAGTTCAATTTCAATCTAATAGAAATAATCAACGACCTGTTAATTTTATGGACTATGAGGAAGAATGTTATGAAACTGATGAGTATGAAGAATACGATGATGAATTTGAAACAGAAATTTACGCTTTTAAGAGGAAAGAACCCTACCAAAGAGAAGTTCGAGAAGTAAAAAGAAGAGCTATGCCACGCTCAGAATCTCAAAAAGAAGAACAAGCTAGACTTGTCCCAGACGTAGAAATGCAAGATGCTGAGCCTTCAAAAAGTAAAAAGGTTAGAAGAAAAATGTTGCCAGCTCCAATTGAGCAACTTACCGAATTTAACGTTGCAAATTACTTGAGAGATTTGCCCTGTGGATTGTCAGTAGGACAAGCTGCGCATGAGATCCCTAAGTATCGTTCAGGATTAATCTGAGCTGTTAGAAGAACCAGGGAAAAAGAAACTAATTTTATCGAAAGAAATGATTCCCCTGATCTTGATCAAACTACTGCTGCGCGATGTGAATTGTACGTAGGAAAAGAACCCATCTCTGCCGTGATTGATAGTGGAGCTGCGACAAGTATAATCACCAAGTCATTGATGAAACAACTTGGCTATCAAATCGATCAACCCTCTAATATGGTGATTGTTACTGCTAATGGAACCAGAGTTCGTGCATTAGGGATGATTGCTGCATTACCAATCCATCTCAGCCATATTATAGTACAAACGCCAGTGCATGTTTTGGACTCTCAAGATGATGTTCTTATTCTAGGAAATGATTGGCTTAGAAGAGTAAATGCAATCGTTAATTGGAGGGCAGAGAAATTGTCAGTCCATTATAAAGGAAGAACCGTAAATGTACCTTTGATTTTTACGGTAACTAAAGCTCTTATTAATGCTGAATCCCTAGGAGAAGAGGAAGAAGAAGAAGAGGAAGAATATGAAAATGAGAAGTTAGTTGAAGCTCCTTTATATTATTCGGACACCTGGGATTCAGATTCAGACGACTTAGAATATAACCCTTGGATGGAAATGCACTCGCCAGATTACTCTGAGGAAGAAGAGACGTCTGATGATAAGAATGAAGGAAATCCTGCTGTATTCCTTGCAGAAGTACAGGAAGAAAATAATTCTTCAGCAGTGGTAAAATCAAATCTAGGACAATTGGATCATCATCAACAAACACTCTTTCAGTCCCTTATGAAAGAATATGAAGACATCTGTGCAAAAAGTCAAACCAGAATAGGAAAAACTCATGTCATTCGACATAGGATTTTGACCGGAGACGCTGCTCCTGTTGCTCAACCTCCCTATAGAATGAATCCAGTAAAAAGGGAATTTTTAAAGAATGAAATTGTGAAAATGGAAGCACAAGGCATTATTAGAAAATCATCTAGTCCGTGGGCCTCTCCTGTAGTAATTGTAGAAAAGAAAGGAGGAGATAAAAGATTATGCATAGATTATCGAAAGTTGAACGCAATTACTAAAGCTGACGCATACCCTTTACCAAGAATTGATGATCTCTTAGAAAATTTAAGAAGTGCAACTTGGTTTACCACCTTGGATCTTGCAAGTGGTTACTGGCAAGTTCAAATGAGTGAAGAGGATATTGAAAAGACTGCTTTCATCACCCCCTTTGGCCTGTATGAATTTCTCGTTATGCCTTTTGGATTGGCATATGCTCCAGGAACTTTTCAGCGTCTCATGAACTATATTCTCCAAGACTTTTTAGGAATATTCGTGGCAGTATACCTGGATGATATAATCATCTACACTAGAGGACCTCTAGAAACGCACTTGGATCACTTGCGTCAAGTATTTGAAACCTTGCGAAGCGCTAATCTTCAAATTAAATTGAAAAAATGTTATTTTTGTTACCCTAATATCCACTTTCTTGGACATGTAGTAGGAAGGGATGGAATTCAAGTAGATCCAGAAAAAATTGAAAAAGTGAAGAATTTTCCTATACCACAAAACTTGCGACAATTGCGTGCCGCGCTTGGATTATTCTCTTATTATCGAAAATTTATCAAAGATTTTTCAAAAATTGCGCGTCCTATGAATGAATTACTTAAAAAGGACGTACCTTTTGAATGGGATCAGAAGAAGCAAAATGCTTTTGAAAGATTAAAGGAGTGCTTAATGAAAGCTCCTATTTTAAGCTACCCAGATTTCAACCGATCTTTTATCATTTACACGGATGCCTCAGGAACAGGCTTAGGCGCTGTTCTTTTGCAACTTCAAGAGGATGGTAAAGAACATGTGATTGCATATGCGAGTCGAAGTATGAACAAAGCTGAAATAAATTATGCCATCACCGATCAAGAATGTCTTGCGGTAGTTTGGGCTGTCCAACACTTTCAGCATTACTTGGGAATGAAGCCCTTCACTATTGTTACAGATCATATTGCCTTAAAATGGCTTAAAACCTCCAAGATTCCAAAAGGAAGGCGAGCCAGATGGATCATGGAACTCCAGCAATATGACTTCCAAATTAAGCATCGCCCAGGAAAAGCTAATGCTAATGCTGATGCTTTATCACGAATTCATGAAGATCCAGTTGAGTGTTATATGGTTTCTATCGTTCCTTCTGGATTGAATAATGAAGAAATGCCTGAAGAAACCTTAAATATCGATAATGAGGAAATCTGTGAAAGATGTCATAAATCTGCCCTATGCACTGATGAATGGGATATCTTCCACGGCTTTAATAGTTATTGCTCCATAATAGGAGACGCATGCTTTATTAATGATGGACATCATACTCATAGAATTTGTTTTGAGTGTCAACGAAGAATTGAAAAGAAAAGATGCGCTAAGAGTCAGAAAATTCAAGAGCAATTACAAAAGGAAGAAGAAATCATCAATCGAGCAAAGACTTATATTTGGAGCAAATGCGATATGGAAATAGAACGTGCTGTAGTTCAAAGAAATATTGAACTCACCAGAGATCTAGGAATCCTAGATAATAATCGTCCTAACTATCGAAACCATTGCGAGAACTGTGGAACGCTTTTAAACTCAAAAAGCGAAAATTGGATGTTATTTTCTTATCCACCCCCATACGATCAATGGTACTGCCGTAGTGATATACTTACGTGCAAAACTTGTTTCGGAGAATTAGCAGAAGAATATTTTGGAGATGTAGAGATGCAATACTTAGAAATCCTTAAAGAGACCACTGAGATGGAAATGCCACAAGATGAACATTCTCCTCTAGCAATGGGCTGGAAGTATAACGAAAAAGAGAAATATGAAATTCAACAAACCCGTATTCATCCAGATATGAATCCAGAATATTTGGTTAATGAACCCTGGTGGAATGAACCTATTGATGTTCAAATTGAAAATTATTATTATGAAACTGAAATAATCATGAATGATATCAAAGTGGTTGTACAACAACCACTTTTCTAAACTCAGCACCAAAAGAAAAGAAAGCAAACGGGTGAAAGCGAAAGTGTTAGCATTGTGACTAACAGCCCATCATGGATCCCAACCAATACCACCAAATATATCAATATTTACATCAACAAATATTACCTACCTTTAATACGTCTCGAGAAAAACAAAAATTTATCAACCTCTGCAACAATTTTGAATTAAAATTAAATTATCTCTATAAGAAGAACAAAAGGAAAAATGGACAATTATTGAAAGTTATTAGAAATTTTGAATTGGAACCACTATTATATATGATGCACAATGATCCTACTGCCGCTCATTTTGCAGTAGATACCATGTTCAATAAAATTAAGGATCGTTACTATTGGCCTCAAATGTATGAAAACATAAGAGAATATGTTAAATCATGTGATTCTTGTCAAAGAAGAGGAAAATCTAAAGCAAACCAATTGCTCCACCCTATTGTCGTGCATGGACCCTTTTATCAAGTAGGAATAGACTTTGTTGGACCATTACCCATAACTCCTAATGGAAATCGTTATATAATTGTTGCTATGGATTATATGACCAAATGGCCTGAAGCGAGACCAGTGTCACGTGCTACTGCAGAAGAAACCTCACAATTTATCTATGAAGATATTATTTGTCGTCATGGATGCCCTGCAAAATTATTGTCAGATAGAGGAACACATTTTAATAACCAAATGGTAGAAAAACTTTTGGAGAAATTTGGGATTAAACATGTATTTTCTACTCCCTATCACCCACAAACAAATGGACTAGTCGAACGATTTAATCGTACCTTATGTGAATCACTATCAAAGTTAGTAATCCAGACCAACGAGTGGGATAGATATATTGCTCCAGTCTTGTTTGCATATCGGACAAGCAAACATTCTACCACGAAAATATCGCCCTTTTATTTGGTAAATGGAAGAGAAGCTAGACTTCCTGTGGATAATTTATCTGATAATTTGGAACATATAAATCAAAGACTTTTATCTTTAATTGATGATCTTCCTCATGTACGAGAAGAAGCAAAGATAAAGGTTCAAGAGAGTTAGGTCAAGCAAAAAGATTATCATGATCAGAAAATTAAAAAGGAGTTAAATTTTGAAATAGGAGATAAGGTCTTATATTACGACGCTGCAAAAGAAAAACAATGGACCGGAAAATTAGACCCAAAATGGAAAGGTCCCTTTTATATTCATGAAATCAGGCAAAATGGTGCTTATAAATTACGCTCTATGGAAGGAAAAGTTTTACGAACTCCTGTAAATGGAAGTTTGTTAAAATTGTATTACGATCGACAAAATTGGGCACCGATCATTGCAGTATAGTTAGTAATAATTTAGATTTACACCTCGTGGAAATATGACAATTTAATTTAAGTATGATCTACAAGTTTCACAGTGGAATCACAAGAATATTCAACCAGCTGCCCCAAAATAATTCGAAAAATTTTGTGAAAATTTTATTAAAAAGAAAAAGAAAAAAAAATTACAACGCAAAAGAAAAGAAGAAAATAAACGAAAGAAAGAAAAATTATTTATACAGTAGGAGGAGGAGGAGGAAAATTGTCGAGATTAGTAATAGAAGTAGTAGGAGTAGAAGGGGATTGTTGAACTCTATTTGCAATCGCTACAGCTCGAACTGCTATTTCTTGCTCCGCCACAAATTTACGAGGCCACCCTTCTCGTTCCTGTCTTAAGGAACTTATCTTCGTCTCCAACCTAGACTTATTCAAAGTTAACGACTGTACTTGAGTTCTCAGGAGCCTATTTTGGTCTTCTGTTTCTTTTAAATGCCCAATCTCATCTTCTTTGTGAACTACCTTTTTCTCCAACTCTTCCTTTTCCATAAACAAGGAAGCCGCGACACCAAGAGCTTGTTGAGCTAAGCCTTCACTTTCTTGAGGCTTATCAATGCCTTTTCTTCGAAAATGCCTTCTTCTGACGGCCTTACTTGGTTTATTATGTTTTCTTTTATTATTTTGGCCTCGAGAGGCACGCGAACTGCGAAGTTTTCTGCGAGCAACGTTGGTGTCTGTGCGAGTCATATTGAAAATCAATGAAGAAAAGAAGATGAAGATGATTTAGAGATGGTACGACCTTGACAAAAATTTAAATGAAGAATCTTTCCAGAAATTACCACAAAAATCAAACCGAATTTTATCAGAAATTACCAACATTTACCAATCCCATAATTTGGAAAATTTGAAAAATTAGGATATAAGGGAAGGCTGATCATAGCACCAAATCTTCGTCACACGTACTCGGTCATTCCTGGCCAAGATGATCGGCTTCTATGCCTTGCTAATTTCGGGCTTCGGCACGAATTCCCTTCGGGGGCCTCTTAGCTTGGTATATCACGAGTGACCCCCATTTACTAGCGGGTTGGGAGTGTGGTGTAGTGAATAGAAAAATATATATATCATTATTACATAATGATATGATCAACAAAATTCGTAATACTGAGCAAATTTTGAGTTAATATTAATTTAGTGATCGACAATGATGAAGTATGACATAATATGACAACTTAATTATTACATATATATATAGTAAAGTATAAATATCGAAAAAAAAAAAAAAAAAAAAAAATGGATTTTTCTTTATTTTTTATTGATCTTCAAGAAACTCATCCTTTAGAAATAGGACCAATGATTCCTCCATATTTGGAAGATATGGATATAGAAGAAAAGTTTTTGAAGTCCTATATGCAGTTACAGCGCTCGATACAGCTCAAAAATAGAATTCTATCGTTAGTAAATGCTTATTTTGTAGGAAAAATACTCGCAGAGATAGAATCAACGTCAGAAAGGTTCAGGATGAAGAGAAAGTTAACAAAGCATTATTCGACCATGACAGAATATACTTTTGACCTTTTTGAACCTAATCCCTCTCAAATATTGCGAACTAGATATTTGAACGTTCAAGACATAAGAAAAATGAAACGTCAAGAAATCCTGGTATTAAGAAGTTATTTGAATGAGGATTTCGCAGGAGCTCAAAATTTAGAAGAGGAGAGTTGTTAGACGAATGATTTGCATTCACGTGATGGTGAATATTAATATTACTGCGCCACAAATGATCAACGTAGTATATAAAGTATATTAAGTATATTTAGTATATTTAGTATATATTTCTTATATATCATTTATAGTATATATAGTATTTATTTCTTATATTTCTTTTATTATTTAAATTTCTTATATATTATTTATTATATTTATATCTTTTATATCTTATATTATTTATATACTTGAATGAAGTTCAATTTGTATAAATATCTTGAATATTCGCTTAAAATAAAGAAGTTCAGACAAAGTTGTTTATAATAAAGTTGTAATTGCAAGTGTTATAAGATTGCCTTATTGTATAAGTTGTTAACGTACCTACAACTAATAAATATACATTTCAATTATCGAATACACTGCCTTTTAGCGTGTAAGGAATTGATTGGAATACTTCATAGCTAGTGTCTCCCTGAAGATATTCATAATTCACTACTCGACGGACTGAGTTGGTGAACAACAGCTACTTTCTGATAACAAACAAAAAAATTGTTTTAAATATTCAGTATAACGAAAACCTGTTATTTTTTTATCCTGTAACTTCTTTTCTTATATTTGTACCATTAATGCTACTAATTCTTGAAATGTTTTTTCTTCTTTAAATAATCCATCTTTTCCAAATTGAGCCAACTTAAACCAAATTTCTGCATCATTATCACTATTATCAGTCGATACCCATAATGATTTAAGATTTGTATTAAGTAGTAATTTATTTAAAGGATGTTCAAGATACCATTTTGAAATAAAGCAGATATTTTTTCCAGTTGCTCGTTGCTAAAAATAAATATAAAATTAGATTAAAGTTTTTAAATTAAATAATTAATTTAAATACATACTTTCTTTGTTACTTGATTTAAACGACTATTTTTTCTTAATTTGTTACATTCATCACAAATACCCGATTCTCTAGTTGTAAAATTTTCATATATTTTACTTCTAATGGAAAGAGTAGTTTTATCTAGTATCCATATAGCATATGCACATAAATAATTTTTAAGATCAACACATCTTGTTTTACCAAGACTTTTTAGTCTAAAATTTGCTTTAACAATTTCTGGAAATAACTCTTTTGCGGCTATATCAGGTCTAATTGATCCTCCAAATTCAGCTGGACTATTAAGCACATATTCTTGATATTTATCTTCATATAATCCTTTACATGCAACTTTTTTGATAATTATATTTTCCTCTTCAACTCTAATTTTTTTAGGTTTAAAAAAAACTTTAATACTTTGCTGTCCTTCGTTACTGTACTTACAATTACTCAATTTACCATGTGTTGTAAGATTTTTATCTCTAAATTTTTGATTTAAACAGATTTCTTTACTACATTTACAATGAACCAATTCTGGTGTTATTTCTTCCATAAAATATTTATTAGCATGTAATTTATTTCGTAATTTATCTATATCTGTTTGTAATATGATTTTTTTACTACGTTTTCTCTTTTTTTTCTGTAAATTAATATTTATAACATTATCTTCAACATTTTCAACCATAACATTATCTTTAACTATAACATCATCTTCATCTTCAATTATAATATCATCTTCATTATCATTAACCATAGCATTATTATCTTTTCTCATTTTTTCATTGATTATTTCTTCATTTTGTTCTGTATTTATTTTATCTAATTTTTCAACTAAATCATATTCTAAAAAATCAAAATCATCAGAATCATATTCATCATCAGGTAAAAAATATTCTAAACTTGGAAAAGTAGAATTATTTTTGGAACTTTCAGCTTATATTTTTTAAAATAAAATCAAAAAAAATTTTTTTTTTTGATCATTCTTAACATTTATATGGTATATATAAAGTAATCCCCTTAAAAATATATATATAATCGTTACCCACTATAGTAACAACCTAAAAATGAACCATAAGATCATTACCCATTTTATATAATAATGATCTGACCCTTACCCAATTTAACAAATAACCTAAATAACGTTTATAATAATATTACCTGACTTAAGCAATAACAATTTTTGATTTTTTATAATAACTTTACCCAGTTTACTAGTAATCTTTATATGAAATTTCTGGGTTCTATTAAATTATTAATATTCGGTGTTGTATTTTAATTTACATCATTCAGATCAAATCTTAATGCGATGTATTATTGTTAGCTTGTGTAAATTTATTTATAAGAGGTACGCGAAATTATTTTATTAAAAAAATTTTTTTTCGCATTTTTTTTTCAAATTGATTTTTACGAAATATTTCTTCAAATGGATCTAACAACACTTATTGATCTAGAAACTCAAAAATCTGGAAGGGAAAAACATGCAAGTGGACGACCCTTAGGACCAATATGGTAACACTTTATCAGAAAAAGCACAGCTACTCCTGAAAAATTTGAAGCAGAGTGCAAATATTGTTCAAAAACATGAAAACGTGGAGAAACATCTAATCTTAGAGGAACATCTTGCAAATCATTGTTCAAATGTGCCACAACTTGTTTTATGTGAATATATGGAAAAGGTCAAAAATCGTAAAAATACCTCTAACAAGAAAAAAAAAATTGATAAGTTTGTAGTTGGTTAAACCACTATGACGGCTTTTTATGATTCAACTAACCTTCCAGATGCTAGAATAAATCGAATCAACTGTGCTCTTGTAAAATTTTTTGTTTATTGTGGAATAGCATTTAGAATTGTGGAGCACCCTTTTTTTATTGATTTTTTAAAGGAACTTAACGCTGATTACAATCCTTCAATACGAGAATACTTATCCAGCCATTTACTTGAAACTGAGTTATGTAATGTCAATGAAAAGATGAATGAGGATATTATGAATCAGCGCAATTTGACTTTAGGTAAGTAAATACTTGTAAATCTTTCATCATATCTTCTATTATATTATGATATTAATTTCAAATTCTATTTCTTTTATCCTTAAGCTCTGGATGGGTGGACTTCTGGGCATCATCAATCCATTTGGAACTTCATCCTTCTTACTCCATCACATAAGGAATATCTGTATCAACTTTCAGATCTATCATTAGATTCACATACAGCTGAGTATTTGGCTGTGCAAATTAAAAATGTTATCAAAAAGGTAGGGCCTGATCAGATTTCTGCAATAGTATCAGATAATGCAGCTAACATTAAAAAAGCAAGAGCAATCATCCATGAGAAATATCTGAAAATTGAGAGTATTCGGTGTGTATCACACTGCATCAATTTAATTGCATGTGATATTGTTAGTCACAATTTTGCAGATAAATTACTTCGTAAAGTAAATATACTAACAGCTTTTTTTCGCAATTCATATATAGCTGGTAAGGGTTATATATTAAATTTGCAAAGTTACAAATGGATTTTATTTTTAATATTCAAATATTAATTACATTAAATTATTTGCTAATATAGGTGACAAATTTCAAAAATTGATTGAAGAATCTGGTATTAAAGGTAACGGTCTTAAATCGTATTGTATAACAAGATGGACCATTTCAAGTGAATTGGTAAATTCCATTTTAAATTTAAAACCAGTTCTTGAAAAGGTAATAATATAATAAATATTATTGAAAACAAAACACAAATTTTAATTTTTAATTTTTAATTTTAATATATTTTTAGATAGTAAATGAGTATGAGAACCTTTTAACCAATCACTGGATAAAGCTAATTATCCAAGGACGTAATTTTTTTTCAGATCTTAAAATTTTGGCCTTCGTATTAAATCTATTATAAAAGGCTATTCTTTCTTTAGAATCCAGAAGTACAACTTTAACAGACTGTTATTTAAGCTTGGTTCAACTTGAAGCAGTTCTTAAAAATTTGCCACAAAGCTTTCATTGTAGCTTTCGTAACCATTGTTATGATGTAATGAATAAGCGATTTAAGGAATTTAATGATGATAAATATTTTCTTTGTTTTTACTTACATCCTCTATTTTGAGGTAAGATTGTTATTTAATTATTTAATTTTAATTTAATAATTAATTTAAAGTTTAAAATTTATTTATATCAATAAATACCTTATTAGATGTTTCTTTAAAAAGTGGTATTTATGCAAAATTAGCAAAAATGGCTCTATCTATTAGTCAAAATCTAGGATTTGATCTTAAAGAATCACGCGCATTATATTCACAATTGAGCCAATACAAAAAAAAAGAATCGCCATTTGATTTGGATTTTGGTCATGGATTTCAAGAACCAATTAATTGGTGGAATTTAATTGAAACTGATCCTTATCCAGATTCTTTACCAAAAGTTGCATTACATCTTTTTTCAATCTATCCAAATTCTGCATCCTGTAAGAGAGGTTTTTCTAATCTAGGATGGCTTACCAATAAGCGTTATTTACAATTAGAAGTTAGGATTTTAGAATCTATGTGCAAAATAATTACTTATTGGAAATCTAATACAAGAAAAGAATTCAGATTTTTTGGCCAAGAAATGAAAAATAAACCAAAATTAAATGATACTGAGTGAATTAAATAAAATAGTTACTGAAGTTTTAACTGAAACTGATAATATAGATGATGATGAAGATAATGAATTTGAATTAGAAAACCCTATACGAAGAACAATAAATGGTGAAATTATTCCAGATGATAATGTAGTTGTTTTAATTGAAAAAGTTTGGATTGAGGATGAAATTGATTTAACAAATAATTTAATTTTGAAAGATATTGGTAATATACCTAAAGATTTAGATGATGATTTTATTGATAATGAGAAAAATAATAATGAAGATATTATTTTAACAGATGATGAAACTGTTAATGATACGAATGGTAGAGGTATACTAAATTATAATATTAATGATTTATTGAATGAATATGTAAATAAAAATTAATATAATAATTTGCAAGTTTATAAATTTTATTTTAAAATTTTTATTTTTTTTTTTTTTATTAAAAGAATGTTTTAAAACGTGAGAAATTTTAAATTATTGCTAACTTTTATAGGAAAAAATATGCATAATAAATGAATCACGATTGTATTATAGTAAATTATTAAATAAGGTTACAATTTATTATTATAATAAATGGTAAAACTATAATAATTATTATATAAAAATACAGCTAAACCAGTTTCGCAGTTTCGCAGTTTTACACTAGTTTCGCAGTTTAGCAAATTTTTAACTTTTTAATAAAATATTTCAACTAGTTTTGATTTTAATAGTTGTCTAAACTTTCAAGTTTTGTCCAGCAACCTTATTATTATTAATAAATTTTATTAAAATTTACAATTAAAGCATTATAAATAAAAATTTTTTTTTTATTAAAATAATAATCTTAAATTTTAAATTTTAAATAATATTTCTTATTTTTTAATTTTTAATTAATAATTTACATATAAATAAAATTGTCTGTTAAAACTCATTTAGCTTGATGCTAAAAGTTAAAACTTCTTATATAATACCAAAATGCTGAAACACTAAAATGCTAAAACTATTAAAATTACCAAAATTGCTAAAACTGTTTTGGTATTTTGACATAATTTTAGCATAATTGACACTAATATTTTATATGAGTTTTAGCATAGTCTTGATCTTTTTACTACTAAATAACATTTTTTTTAATTTTAATAAACTTATACATAATTAAAAATTTTATTATTGTAATAAAAAAAATTTTATTGATTTATTTAATTATTGCAATAAAAAAATTTTATTAACTAAAAATCTAGCAACCTAAAAAATAAATAACAAAAAATATTAGTGTGTTTCTTTAATATATTAAAAAAAATCCTTTTTCTTTTGATTTCTCTCAAGTTTACAAATATTTTAAATCTGGATTTATCCAAAAGTCTGGTAATCTAAAATAAAGCAAATAAGAAATACTAGTATGTTTCTTTAATATTACTAAGAAAATTCATAATCCTAGTCTTCCTCTTATATTATCTTCACGTAAGTTTAGATTTTAGACTTGTCCTATTATTAAAGAACATTTTATAAAAAAAAAATGGTAAAATGTTTTTTATTACAAGTATATAACTTTTAGTTCTCTACACTACCTTTATCATATAAGTACTGATTTATCCTATCACCAAGAGTCTAGCAATCTATAAAAAAAGAAAAGGAATATTAAAAATATTTCTATTAATAATAAAGTTGACCTTTTCTCTTCATTTACCTTAATTCTAGAGTTATTTTATAATATTAATCTGGCAATCTATAAAAAAGAAAAGAAGAAATATTAGAAATATTTTATTAATAATGAAATTAACCTTTTTTCTCCATTTACCTTAATTTTAGAGTCCAGTTTGTGATATTCATCTGGCAACCTATAAAAAAAAAAAAGAAATATTAAAAACATTTTTATTAATAATGAAGTTGACCTTTTCTCTTCATTTACTTTAATTCTAGAATTCAGTTCATAGTATTTGTTTAGCATCTTACAAAAAAAAAAAAAGAAAAATATTTTTTTTTACTTTTAAAAAAATAAAAACTACCCCTTTTTTTATACGTCAATTTTTAAGTTATGACTTCTGACTTTTTTTTTTATCTTTTCTTATTTGAAAATTAATAGAAAAAAAAAATTTTTTTTTTTTTAAAAAAATAATTATTTAAAAAAAAAGATTATTAATTAAATAATCAGTAAATCAGTTTATATAACTGATGTTTAATTTCTTTTTTTTAGATCTTTAGAATCTTTTAGTTTCACAATTAAGGTATATTTTCTTTCTTTTTTTCTTTCTTTTTTATTTTATTTTTAATTTATCTTATTTTTACTAATGTTATTTATTTCTTTCTTATGGATTTTTGATTTTAATTTCTCCTTCCTTTTATTTATTTTTTATTTTCATTCACTTTTCCTTTCATTTTTTTTTTATCTTTATTCTTTCTTATTTCTGACTTTAGTTCTCCTTTATTCTTTTGTTTTGTTTCCTTATTTTTATCTTTTTCCTTTCTTTATCTTCATTTCTTTTCATTACATTATTTTCATTACATTTTTATTTTCTTATTCCTAATTTATTTTTTTTATTCCTTTTTATCCCTATTTTTCTTTTCATTTTTTGTTCTTTTCATCCTATTACTTTGTCATATTTTTTTGCCTATTTTTTTATTACATTTTTTTTATCCTTACTTCATTTTTTCTTTTTTTTTGTCTTAACTTTCTTCTTTCATTATCTTTGCTCTTTTTATTTTTCCTTTTTCTTTTATTATTATTTACTTATCCTTTTATTTTTTATTCTCTTTTACTTCCCTTTTATTTGTTTCATTTCTCTTTTATTTTCTTTTTGATTCTTTTTTATTTCTTTTTTGTTCTGGTTTATCTTTCTTTTTCTATTCTCCTTTTATTATTTCTTTTTCATTTCCTTTTATTAGTTTTTTTTTTGTTTCTTTTCACTTCTTTTTTTCATAATTTTATTCTTTTTCTTCACTCCTTTTTCTATAATTCTGTTCCTCTTTCTTCGTGTTTTTTTCTTGTTCTTTTTCTTTAATTCTTTTTTTCGTCCCTCTTCATTTACTTCTTTATTTGCTTTTTTCTTTTATCCTCTTTTATTGTTTTCATTTATTTTTCATTCTTTTATTCATTTTATTTCTTTTTTTCATTTCCTTCTTTTATTTTCCTTTCTTTGATTCTTTGTTTCTCTTTATTCTTCCTTATTCTTTTTATTTATCTTTTATTTCTTTTGTTATTCTTTATTCCAATTGCATTTTTTGTTCTTTTTATTGCTGTTTTTGATTTTTATTAACATATTCCTATTAAAAAACATATAAGCTTGACTTTTGATAAATATAAGTTTAACAATATCTTTTTTACTTAATTAATAAAACATGTACTTTTAAATCAATAATAAATAAAGTATTGTTTAAAAAATAAATCAAATAAAATGTAAAAAAATTTTTTATTAAAAAAATTACTAATATTAAAATAGTGAATTAAATCAAAAATTTTATTAAATCACGTGATAGAGTCATCATGATAATGGATTGTCATATAGTATTGCCTATTTATTTATATATAAAAGTTACTAGAGAGCTACCATTTCTGAACTGTTATTTTTATAGAAACAGAAAAAATTAGTGATGATAACAAGAGTTTCGATATTGCATAATTGAGATTAAATGAAAAATGGGAATCATAGGTTCTGCAAAATCAAGTAATAAGGTTACGCATTGTTCATATATCGAATCAGACAAAGTCTTTCTTTTGAAAGAAGGTTGGATGTATAGTCCAGTTTATTCTGAAAATATAAAACTGCTTTCAATTCTTCGGCAGTACAATCTGATACAGTATATCCTTGATCACGTGTATTAAATCCTCATGCACCCTTTGATGGATGTCTATAATAATATTCTATATCAGTTTCCAATGTGGTGTAAGAAATGACGATGTTGTTATGATAAGAAATATTGAAAATGTTAGTAAACAACTCAAACACCAGAAAGAAGAATCTGCTTTATGTGCAGAAGAGAAGCGTTTAATTCGTATGAAAAATGCTTTATGGAAATATACGGGTCCACTAGTTGATTGTATCAGAAAAGGAAATAAACCTGTATCTATTATTTTAAATTTTTAAAGATTTTTATTAAAAGTAAGTAAAATCCTATTAAAATTTTTAAAATAATAATACCTAAAATTTTAATATAATCATATAAGTAAATTTAATTTATCTATAATATTATGTATTATTGATAAATTATCTTAATAAAAAAAATTATTTATTATACCTATTTTTTTATTATTTATAAAATAATTTTTATTATTATATTTTTTTTTTAAATCTATACTAATATCCTATATTTTACAATTATTTTTAATATATCTTTTAAATGGTTTCAACAATAAATTATTTTCTTTTTCTTTCTTATCATTTTTTTTGTTTGATTAGATAAATTTTAACATTTTTAATTGCTGATCTGCATGTAATCGATAGAATTTATATAATAAAATGTGGCGCAACATTTATATATAAGTCATGTTAATCATATTTTTATATCAAATAAAATGCAACTATATTGTTATACAATTGCGTAATTTAACATCTGCAATATATATTTAAGAACTTAGAAAAAAAAATTTTTTTATAAAAAGTTTTTTTCTCTGCAGTTTATAAAGTTTTATATGTAGAAAACAGAGATTTCATAATATTTTGCTTCTATAGTATAAACAATTTTTACCTTATAATTTTTTTTTAATGCTTATAAGACCTTTTTTTATTATTATTTTTGTCAACTATTACATTTTTAATAACATTACACACTACTATATCTCCCTTTCTTTTACAAATATGTCCAGTTTGTAAAAAATATGAATATAATAAAATATATAAATAATAAAGGACTTTTATTATGTTTAATATAATTTCAAAACAGGAATAATTATCTTGAGTTTTTTCTCTAAAAAATAATAAACAAATCATATAAATATGATCATATTAATAAAGTTTTAACATAATAATACCAGTTGCAATAAGTTTTTTTGAAATTATGTATGTATTTGATGTTATTGTCTCTTGGGGAAACAGAGATTTCAAACAACATTTTTTTTATTAATTAACATATTACCATATTTTACTATGTAAATTATATCAATTATATGCAAATCAGTAATTAAATTATCTTATGATTAATATTAACTTTATTATCTTAAATTTTAGTTCAGTTAAATTCTTATGAAATGGAAATTTAGGTTCTTTTTTCTACTATTTATAAATCTTATTTTCATATTATTATTATATTATTTTCTTTTTATATATCTTATCAATATATTTATTATTGTTTATCTTTTATATTATATAATTAGTAGATTTTTAAAATTAATTACCAAATCTTAAATAATATTTTTTAAGAATTTTTTAATATATTTTTAAAAAATATTATAAATAAATATTTTTCTTTTATTAAAATATCTGAATTTTTTAATTTAAAAATAAGTTTTATTTAACATTTATTTTCATTTTATTTGTAGTTGAATTTTCTACAAATTTTTTATATAATTAATGAACTTAATATTACTAAAAAATATATCATAAATATTTACTAATTTTTTTTTTATTATTTATATTATATATATTAATATAAATTTTTCAAATTATTTTAGATTTTATAATTTTTTTAAAAAATTATAGTTTTATTAATATTTAGGTTTATTTTTTAAATAAAAATAATGTTCATTATATTTTCATAATAATAAGTATATATTTCTATTTTAAATGTAAATACTTTTTTTAATATTTATAAATATGTATTTTTGATTTTAAAAATTAATTATAATTTATAAAAAATAATATCAATTATTTAATTTATATTTGTTTATAAGAATAATATAAATAAATTAATATTTATTATTTTTTATAATTAGTAAATTTAATAGCTTTAATTAATTTTTTATATTTTATTATCATGATAGTTGAATTTTTAAATATAATAAATATAATGATTTTTAATTTATCTGCATTATTTTTATTTATTATAAAAATTGATTATTTTTTATTTGTATTATTTGTTTTATAAATTTTAAAAAAATGAAAATATAGATAAATAAAACTCTTTTGCAATATTTCTTAAAACATTAAATATATTAATTAATTAAAAATTATTTTCATTTGAAAATATTTTTATTTGAAATATAAAAAAATTACTAAAATTATTAATTATATCACTAAGTATTAAACATCTTACAAATAAAACTTTGAATATCTTTGATATACAGTATATCATATTTGGATTTTAGTAAATTAAACCAAATTTAACTTAAGGTCATAATTTAAGTTTTAGTAAATTAAACAAAATTTAGCAATATATTATAATATTAAGTTTTTGCAAATTATGTTAATTTTTATAAAATCATATATAGTGTATTTAATTAATAAAAAAAGTCTCAATTAATGATTTGATATTTTAATCGATCATATAAATACTGTACATAATTGATAAAAATCAATTTACCAGAATTGATCATATGCAATTGATTTCTTAATTGATTTTATAACTCAATCAAATAAAAAAGACAATCAACTTAAAATTGATTGATTATTAATTAATTCTATAAAATTTATTAAATTTTATTAAATTTTATTTCTAAATTTTAATCTTATTAAATTATATAAAAGAATTATTTGAACCTAAGCTATTATTTTTAGATTATAAATAATAATAAATACATATAAAGTAAAAATTCAATTCAAATACAAAATATCAGACTTTTACCTTGATATCACTTTTTATGATCTTTAATCTATTACTATAATAAAAATAAGAGTAAATTAACATGATAATGTTTGAATATTTATTTATGTTTTTTATTCTTATTTGATATTTTATTTATATAATTCTTTTTTAAATTAATAATTATAAATAAAATGTACAAAAAATGACTTTTAAATTCTTTTTTATAATATTTAATATAAATACTATATGTTTAATTTGATAATTCAAATAAAAAAAAACTTTTTTTTATATTTATTCATTATATTATATATCTGATATTATTATATTATAGCTCTGTTAAAATTATTATTTATGCTGTACAAATATTTCATATTATACATTATATTTAATATATTATGAATTAACTTAATATTAAAAAAATTTAATCATTAATAGTCATTTTGGTTCAAAAAAATCCTTAGATATATTCATCTTATTTTATAATAGTACTATTATTGTATAAATATTATACTATTAACTAAATATATATTCATCTTATATAATAATATATAAATATTGCATCATATTATTAAGATTGATTAGTATAGATAAATTGATCAATCAATTTAAGTAAATTTGATCAATTAAATATCAATCAAAATTAGTTCAATTTTATTTGAGACTGAAAACTTATGATTAATTAATTAATTTAATTAATAATCAATTTTACTCAATTTGATTAAGAACCCTAGTTATATTTATATTTTAGGTAAATTTGATATTTTTTTAAAAAAAAAATAAAAAAAATATATAGTAATATACATTTTTTACATTTTTACATTTAAGATAAAATAACGTTAATGTTGAATATCTCTGAAAAGGTAAATCCTCAGTTTAATTTTGCATTAAATTAACTAAAAGTTAGAAAGATATTAAAAAAACAAACAGTTACCCAACAAATTAGATAAATTCTACTGAACCAAATTCCAACTTTCTTTTAAGAAGAAAAATTGTACAGCCTATTTTGCATATCCCCTGAGTAAATAAAAAAGAAAATTTGACACTACTATATATTTATTAATAAAGAGTTATCCTAAAATATATATAAAAAAAATATATATATAACAATTGAAGACTAGAGTTAAAAAAAAGAAAAGTATAATGATTTCAGTATAAAGTATAGTTGTTTCCGAAATTCAATTGGCAAATCCGAAATCTAAATTACGTAAATCCGTAATTATACACTCCAAAATTCTAAAATTTGTGTAACAGTACGGAAGTATGAATATTTCCGGATCCAGTGATCCGATTTTAACGATCTTACTCTCATTCGATTCGTCTTATCAAGATGAATCTAATGATATGTATTGCAGCATTCTAGCATCGATATTGACGAAGTTATCTCACTGCAAATATTTAATGATTATTGGTGTCGGAGCACGATCTAGTGATTGGATCTTTACGTTCTTATTATCATTAGATTCGTCTCGATGAGACGAATCGAATGACGGTAAGTTCATCAAAATCGGATAACTAGTTGCAGAGTTATGGTTTACTAAATTTTTAAATATAATTCGACCAAAATTTAGGTTAATTGTGGCCAAATATTTTCGTAATACGAAATTAAATACGGAATCCGAAATTAAATACGGAATTTGGATCTTTCCTAATAAATTACTTAATAATTACAGAATTACGGAATTACGTAATTCTGTAATACGAAATTAATTTTGAATACAAGTATAGTATAAAGTCTAATTTACAATATTAAAAAAATGTAATTATATTATTTATTATTATCTTCTTCTTTTATTACCAGAATTTAGTAAAAGGTCAAAACCAGTTTTGACTTTTAGAAATAGTAGTTGTCTTATGAAAAGCTTCTTTTCTTTCATATGAGATTTAATATGTGTAAAAGTGAATTATCTGTTTATACCATTCAAATAAAAATAAATCTAAAAATTGGCAATAATAATTAAATAAAGAATTAGTGCATAAAATCTATTTAAATTTTGTCAGATTTTCTGATGAGTTTTCAATAAATCTGGTAAAATTATTTAAACTCAAAATTTTTTTGAATATAACACTACAGATTTCTGGTAAATTTTGCCAATGTCAGAAATTTATTTATTTTTTTTTTTTACTTCTAAGCCGCAACAAAAAATAGCAAAATTCAAAATCTCATGATAATATATTATACCAGAAAATATTTATTATTAAAGAAAAAAAGTTTAGATGTACTATTGTTACTATAGGTAGATACATTATTAAATAAATTTTATGGTGAATTGTTAACAACAATCTAATACTCCTTTATTTCATTATTTGGTTAATAGAAACCAGTTATTTCTCAATACCAATACGTCTCTTTTAATTACTCCAGATAATATATGCATGATTATAGTTAAATTTTGAACTTTCTGACCCTTCTAAAAAGATATGCATCAACTTATCTAAAGTATCTGTTATCAAGGAGTTTCTGTTTTAGTTTTAATTTGATTTTGTCTACTGAAACCACGTTCACACTTTACACTTGAAAAGAGAATACAATATATCAATTGAATCAATTTGATGATATTTAGGAATATATCATTATAATCTTGAATTAATAGGAAAAGAATTATATCTATATTTTAAAAGAAAGATTATTGCTAATGATTAATTTAAATCCTACCTATTCTTGTTTATATTTATTAACATTAAAGAGTGGTGAGCATTGAACATTATCATGAATATTCAGATGTTCATAATATTCTAATAAATTTTTCAATTCATCATCTCCAAAAAATAGTAAATCTTAGGAGTTTTTTGGCCATTCTTGTAGATTTAATATTTTCATAAAAGTTAGAAAGTATACTTATTGAATAGCTATATGTGTCCATTAAGAATTCATTATAATCTTGTTCAGTAAAAAAAAAGTTATAACCTATAATTCAACTGAATTATTTCCAAATAGATTAGTTTCATTGATAAATCTTTCCAAATTTTTGTGATTGATCTTCCATTAAATACTCCTTTTGAATAGAATTAATCGTAACTTGTATCATTAAATCTATATCAGAAAATCTTAAATTTCGTTTTTGGAAAAACTTACTCAACTGTGTTACATGTTCTAAAATATCATAAAAAAAATATAAAAATGCCAACATTCTCTATGATGTTAATTTAATATATAATTCATGCTTTCCATCATTTTTTGCGTCTTTAAAAATTCTAAGTAATGCAGGAATTAAATTACAAATATTTTTAATAGTATCATACCATGCAAGCTAATATATCTTGTATAATCTTTTTATTTTTAAAATTGAACAATCCAGAAGATCCTGAATTTTTTCTAATTGTTAAATACATGAACATAAATTTTTGAAATAACCATAAATTTTTTTAACTAATAATTTAGCTTTCTTATAAAATTCTATTTCTTTTCTTGCATCTTTACATACTAAAGCTAACCTATATGCTAGGATTCCAAATAATATATAAATATGTTAGATTTGAATTTGCTTAATGATCATATAAAAAAAAACCCTATGTAAGACTTTTATTTGCTTATTTTAATATAAAATTTTAGTTGGTTAGATATTTAAATGCGTAGTTGAACTTATTTTTATTTCAGCTCAGTAATTATATTTGCATAGCAGAACCTCTTATTCGTATAACAAAGATTTTCATATATATATAAAGAGAAAATTTTAATTTCACATATATATAAAAAAAAATTTTTTTACAAAAAATTTTTTAAACTGATACTTCTTTTCTATTATTTTACACATTTTAATTTTATAAATACAATATTGTATTTAATATTTATAAAAAAAAATCATGTTTTTATAATAATATTCTCATATTCTTATTTTTTGTTTGCTAATTTTACTCATATATAAAATGAATTTTGGACAAATGAAATTACCTTTTTATGTTTAAGTAAATTGTTCAGTAGTTGTAAAAAGTATTTGTATTTCAATTTTTATGATTCTAAGTATAATATTTGTGAAAATAATTATATTTTTTAAACAGTACTATGGCAAACTGTTCTATGTCAAAAGTTTGCTGATTTTCAACAGACCCCCTATGATTTTTAGCAGGGAGTCTGCTGTTTTACAGCATACTCTCTACTGTTTTCTGCAAGTGTCCCGTTATTTTATAGCAAGTCCCCTGCTGTTATTGTAGCAGGTGATGGGTTGTACAAACAAACTGCCTTTTGCAATAGTTTTACCAACCGGTTGGAAAATTATAACTAAATTTAGTAGTTCATGAATAAATTTGAAAATTTTTGTGAATATTTTGATTTTAGGATAAAAATTCAATTTTATCACAAAAAACATTAAACAAACTTCATTTAAAAATTAATGTTAGATAAACAAATTTTTATAAATTTAAATTCAAGACATTTCATAAAATATTGAAATAGTGTTAAATTTAGTTAGCAGAAAATAAATGTCATTGTACAATTAGTAGATTCTCTTTTAATTTTAGAAAAATCATGTCACATAATGCAACATGTATTCATTTTTCTTAAGAATTTACTAATTGCATGTTTATTTTCTACTTATAATTAAATTTAATAATATTTCTATACTTATAAAATGGCTTTTAAATTTAATTTATTTGCCTAGAATTAATTTTAAGTAAAATTCAATATTTTTGTGATAAAATTGAATTTTTATCCTACAAACCAGAAGGTTTGCAAAAATTTCCAAATTTATCCATAAATTACTAAATTTAGTTATCATTTTCCAACCAGTTGGTAAAACTATTACAAAAGGCAGTTTTGTGCTGATCTGTTTGTACAACACATCACTTGCTACAATAACAGCAGGGGACCTGCTGTAAAACAGCAGAGGCACCTGCAGAAAACAGCGGGGGTGTGCTGTAAAACAGCAGACTCCCTGCTAAAAATCACAGGGGGTCTGTTGAAAATCAGCAGACTTTTGACATAAAACGTTTTCCATACAGTACTAACTCCAAAATTTTTTTTTTCTCTCTTAACTTCAAGACGTAATAACATCACTTTGGTCAAATGAAATTACTTTTTTATGTTTAAAAAGTTGTTCAGTGATGTCGAATCTACCTGTATATAAATTTTTATAATGATTGGACTAATATTTGTGAAGTATTGGCTATTTTTGTATTATTAATTTTTTTGCGAAAACCCATTTTGCAACTTCGGAGCATGATTTCACCACTTTGGTCAAATGAAATCGCTTTTTTCTGCTTAAGTAAAGTTGTTCAGCGAGGTTGAATCTAATTGTAATAAAAATTTAGAATGATTGGATTAATATTCGTGGAATGCGGCCAATTTTTGTACTTTTAATTATTTATCGTTTAAGTGATTTTAATTTTAAAGTGTAATTTTTTTTATTTTAAATCAACTTGTTAACTTTAAGAAGTTGTTCATAAGGGTTGGCAATAATTTATATTTTGATTTTTATAAATCTAAATATAATAATATTTATAAAAAATTCCAAATTTTAAAACTATTTTTAAAATAGCAATAGTATATTAATATTATATTAAAATTAAAAATTCCGAAGTTGGTATATCATTTTATATTATTAATTTATTAATATTTAGTGAATTAATTTCACAATTTTTTTTTGCAATAATATAAAAAATTAATTTACTATTACTATATATATATTTATTATAATTAAAATTATTTTTTTATACTTAAATAAAGTTATATATGTCAGAAAAAAAATTGCTTAGCAGAATAAAAAATTCAAAGGTTATAATAAGAGTTTGCTTAGCAGAACCTAAAATAATTTGCTTATTGATCATAGTAAATTTTGAAATTTTCATCTGACCTATATATATATTGTTCGGGATCTTTATATGCTACACAATGATTTATAATTAAAGAATAAGTATATACTCTAGAAAGTTTTGCTACTATACCTTCATTTTTTCCTAACATAATAAAAGCTTCATTTGAAGCAAATGCCACAAGTTTAAATAGAATACCTTTTTTTTAAAAAATATCAATTATAATATTTGTAATATTTTTTGCATCATATTCAATTAAAGGTAAAAGTATTTTAATGATCAAATTCTGCAGGTCAGGATGGATATAACTTCTGATAAATTGTTTATATAATATATGAACTAAATATCAATAAAAGCATATATAGATCATTAAAAAAAAAAAAAAAAAAATTAGAGGTAAAAGATATAAGAAACAAGTTTTGAATATTCCTTGTTTAGTTACATATAAAATGTATATATCTAAATGTTTAGTTGTTGTAATATTTGTACTTTCATCAATCATTATTCCAAATATCATAACATCAGATAATTCTTTTCAGATTTAATCTTCAATAGTTTTAGCTATTGCTATTAGAAATTTACGCCCTGAAATTTCATTTGTATAAGTAATTGTTCCATTAGACAAGGCCCTTAAATATGATGATATCACATTAAGATAACTGTTTTGTATACTTTGAGAATAATTTCTCTAAGTAACATAAGTGTAACCATGTACACTTTGGCCATTTTAATACTAGTAAATATAGTAGATATCATATCAATTATCATGACGAGGTTCTAATAATCACATTTAGGGGTCATCATTAGACTCTTTCATCATTTCAATAGTGGAAGATAAAAGTCAGAGGGATAAATTATTTTTTGATAAAAAATATACAACTCATATTACAACAATAATATATCTTATATTTGCATCAGATAAAAAAATTTGATTTTGTAAAGATTCTATTTGAATACATGTTGTTTCTAGTTTTTCTGCATCAGTATGATCTTTACATTTTGCATGTTCTTTAACTGCTGACTTTTTTGAAATATTTGCTGCACCTTTTACAGCAAATTTATTTTTCATCTTATGTTTAATATATAATATACAAAACATTTATTTATTATTACTATTATAATGTAACTATAAAAATTCAGATAATCATTTGTTTTAAATGTTTTATTAAAATTAGAATTTTTTAAATTTCTTTGATAATTTTCAGGATTTTGTTTATTTTCTTGAGTTAAATCATTACTAATTTTTTGATGTTTAAAGCCATATTGTAATAAGGACATAATAAATTAATAAATCAATAATACGATAAAAAAAATTAGATCTATCAGGATAAAAAAAAAATTGAAAAAATTTATTAGTTTCAGTAAAATTTATTAATTCTAGTCACATGCTTTGACAAAAAAAATAAATTTCCAGAATTTTTAAATTTTTTCAGAAATTTTTTAGAATTTGTTTAAAAACTTTTTGTGTACTGTCTAGGATTTAACAATCAGAATAAGAAATAAAAATCAACTGCTAACTGAAATCTAGATCCTTCAACAAGAAGAACTTTCATTAAGTGAAGAACCAGTTTATTAAGTCAGACATAAAATCTTTTATCGTAAGACTGAAGTTATTATTAGAATAGTTTATTTAATTTAAAAAATGAAACAAAAATGGATTATCTCTTGAATACCTAATATTATATAATATTTAACTATTTTTAATTGTTAATAGGTTTTATTTTATTTCTAGTATATATTTTTTTTATTTTCATTCTCTTATTCCTTTTTATTTTTGGTATTCTTAGAATTTTTTACTACACTGTTAAGAGTAAATTTGAGAATACAGATAACTGGCTGAACTGTGATCTTTAGGTCTTGAAGTATTTTTTTTTATAAATGAACGTAATAGAAACCCCATCCTATCTATTATGTTAATAAAGTACAGTGTATAACGAAAAAAGTTGCCGCGATAAAAAGTAGCATTTTTTAATGACTACCCAAGATAATTGAATAAAACTATTTTTATTAGAGAGCTTGATAGATATATTATTAAATACAAACTCTTTAAAATAGTTATTCTACAGATATTTTTTTTTAAAATAAATTCATTTCACTTTTTTATTATATGCAAAATCTTTATGTATTTTTCTATAAAATAGCCTCAGCCTTCAGTTAATAATACAGATATTAATCTTTACTGTAAATGAATTTTATAGTAAAAAAATGCCATTTCTGCAATTTTCTTACATAAAAATGGCCATTTGTTATATGATAAAAGTGTTTTCTCTTTTTAATAAGCTAAAGATCATTATCCCACATATTATAGCAAAATTCTTAGTTAAATGGGTAATTATTTTAATTATCTTAAAAATATTTATTTATTTGAACTTTTGAAATTACATTCAATAATATGAAGAGAAATACTTACCCCCTGATATATTTTTTTTTTGTTAAATAAGTGACATTGGACTAATATTGAGAAATAATGATAAACAATTTAAGATCGAACTTTAATTTTGTGTAATATATATTTATAAGGTATTGTTGAGAGAAAATACAAATAGACGACCCTTTTTTGTATGTGAATGATTTTAATAGAATAGTAGTAAGCTAAATAAAATATGTGGGGTGCAAAAAATGAAAGCATTTAATATTTATTATACAAAAAAAAATTATTTTCAGGATGGCAACTTTTTTCGTTACACATTGTATATGTTGTTTAACATCTTTAAATGATAAAAAAAAAAATAAAAAAATATGGGGTCTTTGCAATAGAAAGGTACGAAACTCAAAAAAAATTTTAAATTTATTTTATATGCTAATTATGTTTTTTATACTAAAATAAGTGTAAATTTAATATTAATTAAATTTTTATTTTTTTTTGAGTTTCGTACTTTTCTATTGCAAAGATCCCATATAACTTATTATAATTTAATATAAAAAGATTTATACTTTAAATATAGTATTAATAAAAAAATTTTGTTATGCAAAAATTATTTTTTTATTTAAATATTATCAATATATATTAGAAAATATAATGTAATATTAAATTAAATTTAAATTATATAACTATTATTAAAATTATTATAAATATCAAATTTTATAATTTTTAAATGCTTTTTTTTTAGGTTTAATAATAATTTTTAAAGTAATTTTAAGATATATTTATAATTGATTAAATAATTTTAATAAATTAAAATTATTAATAGTAATAAATAGTAAAATTAACTTTTTAAAAAAACTTTTATTTTGAAAAGTTATATTTTTTTTAAAAAAATATTATAAAATATATAAAAAAAAATTGTTTAATTATTTATTATACTTAAAATTTTTAAATATAAAAATTATAGAATGTTTTTATCAGATTATAAAGTTGAATAAAAGCTTTATATAGTATAAAAGTAATATTATTGTAGCTGTACCAATTTAATATTATACTTTTAATTGTATTTTTAATTATATTTAATATTTTAGCAATCTATTTGCATAATATAATCCTTTTACTTATAAGCTAAACTCTAAAAAATAATTATAAACATTTATTTTTATCAATTTTTTATCATCAGTTAATAGTATACTATTTCATTTATAAAAAAACTATATAATAAGATAAAAAATTTAATGAAATATTTATTTAAAAATGAACTAATATCAGTATATATATATATTTTTTTAGCCTATTTTATTTAATTATGCAGTATATTTCTTAATGTAAATTCCAATCTTTTTGCACTAGATTATAGTTATTAAAGTTTCTATTTTTAATTCATATTAATTTTTTTGTACTTCAAAGTTAATTTTATATAAATTATTTAAATTAGAATAGTAAATAAAAAATGGTTTAAATAATATAAAATATTAAATTTCTGAAATATTCATAAAGAAATTCATGAAGATTACTTAATATTACTTAGACTAGTCTTTTTGTACAATATTTTCTTTTTTCTTTTATTCTTCTTTTTTATCACATAGTATTTCTTTTGATGTTGTAAGTGTATATTAAGACTGACTTTTGAGTTGAAAGTAATTTTTTTGTAATTAATGGGTATTTTGTACTCTTTCTTATTTATTAATAAAATAATTGCGATCTTATCATCTTAAAACTTTTAAAAAAAAGATATAAAATATTAAATTAAGGATAAATTTATTTCTTACTTCTAAGTAAGATCTGATATTATTTATTCTTGTTACGTGTTAAATAATTTTTGATTAGCTAATTTTTGATTGGCTAATTTTTTTAATTTAAATTTATTCTCATGTAACAATATAAAAAATTGGGTTAAAAAAAATTCTGTAATATTGTAGTGTGACAAAGATAATGATAGAGATAATTTGACGGCAATATAATAGATAACATGATCATGTGACAGTAATACAAGATACATGATATAACCAGACAGTAATATAAGACACATGATATAACTGGATAGTAATACAAGACACATGATATAACCAGATAGTGTTACAATTATATCATTAGAAGGAGCTAAAAAGTATTGGAAAAGAGTGGAAAGTCTTGCCATTACGTCAATAGAAAAGATTAGAAAAGACTAGAATAAAAGATAGAAATAAAAGATAGAATAGTAAAAATAGGAATCAATTAGTTAATTAATAACTTTTAATAATAGATAGTTGAATATAATTATTATAAAACAGAACCAATAGTAAATTAATTACTTACGTAGTTAATTAATTAGCAATGACTCTTTTAATAATAGATAAATGAAAGTAAATAGTTAGCTATTATAAACTATAGAATAGAAAATTAATCATTTATATAATTTAATTAGTCCATTAGAATAGAAAATATTATAAATATAACCTGTAATCGAGGGAAAACCCTCAGCTTATCTTTTGCTCATTAATAAAACAAAAAGTAATAATTATTATATTTAACTAATAGAAGGAACCACATTTTAATTAATGTTTAAAAGTACTGTCTTTAGTAGGGCTCTGATCAGTTCAGTTTGGTTTGGTTTTTGCAAAAACTGATACTGAACTGAATTGATCGGTATCGGTATTGATGATTACTGAACCGACCAGTATCAGTATTGATGATTATCGAAACCGATTGATAATTACTAAAAACTGAACCAATTTACCGATATTAAAAACCATTTTTAGTAAAAAAAAATATCGTAAAACTATTTTGGTATTTTTTTACCAAATCAAATCATCTATAAAAATGTTTCACAACATTTTTTATTTAAAGTGTCAAAAATAAAGTTGCGAATCATTTTTTTTTATTAAATTAACTCATAAAAACGTTTTGCAACATTTTTATTAAAGTAACAAAAAAAACGTTTTGCAACGTTTTTTAACTAAAGCAACAAAAAAAAATGTAGCAAAACATTTTTTTTTATTAAACTAACTGTTAAAAAACATTTCGAAATATTTTTTTATTATAATTAGCTCATAAAAACGTTTCACAACATTTTTATTATAGAGTCAAAAAAAAATGTTGTGAAATATTTTTTTTATTAAATTAACCGATAAAAAACGTTTCGCAACATTTTTTAACTAAAGCAACAAAAAAATGTAGCAAAACATTTTTTTATTAAATTAACTGTTAAAAAACGTTTCAAAATGTTTTTTTTATTATAATTAGCTCATAAAAACGTTTTGCAACATTTTTATTATAGAGACAAAAAAAATGTTGTGAAACGTTTTTTTATTAAATTAATTGATAAAAACGTTTTGCAACATTTTTTAACTAAAGTAATAAAAAAAACATTGCGAAACGTTTTTTTATTAAAATTAACTCATAAAAATATTTCATAATGTTTTTATTATAGAGACAAAAAAAAACGTAGCAAAACATTTTTTTTATTAAATTAACTGATAAAAAACATTTCGCAACATTTTTTAACTAAAGTAACAAAAAAAATGTAGCAAAACATTTTTTTATTAACTAATTGTTAAAAAACATTTCGCAACGTTTTTTAATTAAAGCAACAAAAAAAACATTGCAAAACGTTTTTTTTATTAAAATTAACTCATAAAAATGTTTCGCAACATTTTTATTATAGAGACAAAAAAAACGTAACGAAATATTTTTTTTTTATTAAATTAACTGATAAAAAACATTTCACAATATTTTTTAATTAAAGCAACAAAAAAAACATAGCAAAACATTTTTTTTATCAAACTAACTATTAAAAAACATTTCGCAACATTTTTAACTAAAGCAACAAAAAAAACGTAGCGAAACATTTTTTTTTATCAAACTAACTATTAAAAAACGTTTCGCAACATTTTTTAACTAAAGCAACAAAAAAAAATATTGTGAATATTAAAATTAATTCAAATGTTTTGCAACGTATTTTTTTTATTAAATTAATTGATAAAAAACATTTCGCTACATTTTTTAATTAAAGCAACAAAAAAAATGTTGCAAAATGTTTTTTTTATTAAAATTAGCTAATAAAAACGTTGCGCAACATTTTTATTAAAGTGATAAAAAAAAATGTTGCGAATAGTTATTTTTTTATTAGATTAACAAATAAAAACATTTTGCAACATTTCTTAATTAAAGTGACAAAACACTGCTGCGAAACAGTTTGTTTTATCAAAATAACTAATAAAAAACATTTCACAACATTTTTTTATTATATTATTTAGTTAAATTGATTTGATAATTCAGTTTGGTAAATCACAAAACCAGTACTGAAAGTGCAGTTACTGAAACCGATCAGTAAATTTACCAAAAGTTTCAGTTTGGTAAACCATAAAAACTGAAACCGCTCTGATACTGAAACTGATCGGTACGATTCAGTAATTACCAAAACTAATCGGAGTCCTAGTCTTTAGTTAAATTATAACTTTATTCTGATATAGGTTGAAATTAATACCATTAGCGTGATCATCTAATGAGGAGTATAATAGTACATTGCATGAATATTAATGTGATCATCTAACATGTCTTTTGATTTTATTGTTAGAAAAGTAGTATTGTAGCGTGATAAAGATAGTGATAGAGATAATTTGACAGCAATATAATAGATAACATGATCATGTGATAGTAATACAAGACACATGATATAACTGGACAGAAATACAAGATACATAATATAACCAGACAGTAATACAAGACACATGATATAATTGGGGTCGATCTGCTATTCTCTGGACGCAGCAGTGGCTAAAGCCCCCATATACATTCATCCCTCCGTGGTGGGACTCATATCAGATCTCCTATCCAGTTAGCCTCTCAGCGTCTTTACGGCATGTCTCTAATAATATCATAGATAAAATCCTATCTATACCATACATACCCATCTGTAACCATCTGTAACTATATCTGTAACTAATAAATATACTAAGAACAAGATAAAACAAAGAATAAAGAAGAAATAAGGGGGAGGTTACAGAGTTACAGATATTACAGATGATAAAAAAAAATAATCAGATCACCTTTTCCAGAAATAATTTTTATTTTGAGGGTATCTGATCTGTAACTTCTGTAACTAGTTATCTCATCTGTAACCACTCTCAGGAATAAACTCAAACGCCTCACCAAGCCTAATACAATATATGAAAAATACCATATCACCTAGTATGACCTCCTATATATACTCCTCATATGGTCATCATACCATCCTCATACTAGTCCTCGTACTGGATACCCATACTATAGCATACAAATATACCTGAAAAAAAATCATAATTAAACATAGTCAATATATAGGTATCAAAAAAAAAATAAATTAAACAAAACCTGTACTAAAGTATCTAACTAACAATGAGTAACCAAGTAGTAATCTCAAAATTTGGTGAATCTAAAGAAGCATACAGTATTGATATACTAAAATGGCTTATCAGAGAGGTGAATAGTTTAGATGATATTACAAAAGCAAAGTAATATATTTGCAATTACTTTATTCTCTGTTCCAATCCACATGGTATATTTATGTGGTGATCTGATATTAAGAATTTTGAGCATATTCTCATGAAAAATATTAGTATACTCATTCGTCCTATAACTAAAACCTTCTTTAAGCAATCTAATTCTGAACAGCTACTAACTAAGACAGAATTTAACATTGCCAAATGGTTTATATATGATAATTCTTCAACATATGTAGCAACTTGTGATCCTGCAAAGCAACGTATTTATAAAATTCAAGGTCAACTCTATCTTAATATTTACCCAGGTTTCTTACACTAATTACATCCTTTAACAGACTTTTCAGCCGATATTTATCAGGCAATTAAAATCATATTTACTCATATTCGGGACGTCTGGTGTTCAGGAGATTGGAATGTAACTGAATACATTATCAAATGGTTTGCTGGTATGTCAATTGGTAGAAAAATGTATTCGATTCTTTATCTTAAATCTGGTCAAAGCTGGGATAAAGGTATTATAACTGATTTTATCTAGCGTTATATTTTTGGTACTCAGTTAGTCTATAAAACAAGTGATCCAATGATTTTGTGCAGTTTTAATGGGCAATTATTAGGTAAAGTACTTCTTTTGCTTGAAGAAATGCCAACAGAAAAAAGCCAATGGAATTCATTATATCGTGCTCTCAAAGATAAAGTTACTAGCGATACTATTGAAATCCATGAAAAATATAAAACACCTACCCAATATAAAAACTTTATGTCTACTATTATTCTTACTAATGAAAATGCTCTTAGAGTTGAGAATGATAATAGACGAACAGTTTTTCTAGATATCTCACCTGCTCAAAAAAGAGATTTGCAATATTTCAAACAATTAGGTGATGCAATGAAATATCCAGGAGTGGGTGAGACCTTCTATGCTTACTTAAAAGTTATTGCTGATAAATATCCAGATTTTAATGGCAACCCACCTCCTATGACTGCATTTAAGCAAGAGCATATCGTATCTACTCTTCTACCGTTATTTCAATTTATAAAGGAGACGTATATAGTAAATGCTGATTATACTACTACATGCTTACCAGTTCACATATTATATGCTACCTATACAAGCTACTGTATAAGTAGAAATATTATACCCTTATCTAAAGTTGTGGTTGCAAGATCATTATCAAGTGAGCTAAATATGACTAGCAATGTAGTTAAAATTAATGGAAAGTGTACTAGAGTTTACAATTTATCTAGAAAGACTTTATACAAGAAATATTTTAGTAATAACTGGATTCATGAAACTGATGAGATTGATATTGAGGAGTTTGATATTCCTAAAAAAACCATATCTGATCCCAAAGCTCTTGATCAGTTTTTAGCACAAATTGGAGTAGATATATCAAATAAGCAAAAGAAAAGTTTACCACCAGTTCCTTCAAAGTCAGAATAAGAGGAGATAGAAGACCAACCCATTGCTTCAAAATCTGTTGAAAATTTAATAGATAACTTCATAATAGAATTAAATACTCTTATACCACCTTTGGCTAAGCCAGAGTATAAACCAGAAATAGAGCAAGAACCAGAGCAAGAATCAGAGGTAGAGCAAGAACCAGAGATAGAGCCAGAACCATACAGAATACCTGGTCCTTCTATACCAGCTGAACTGACTATATTATAAGAAGTATCAAAGTCAGTTCAAAAAGTTGATTCAGATCCCATGCCTAAAATAAATACCGCCAAATATTGGGAATGGATAGATAGACATAAATATGACTACATAAAGCCCTGGTACAATAATTCTCATGATAAAATGATAGATGAGCTATATTCTATAGTCAATGAATGCTGAGCTAAATATATAGATGAAGATGATCCCTATAACTGGGATATCCTCTTAGCCGAATTGGAGGAATTTGATAAGATTGCAAGAAGAAATAACCTATATCTCGTCCAATTTGGTGATGCTATAACGAGAATAAGGAAACTGTACTTGTAGAACCTCCTTTTGGCTATAAAGTTGCAAAATTACAACCACAGATAATAGAATGCCATAGCTAAAGATGGGTCCTCAATTGATTTCCAAAATCCACAATATTGCGGGTTTTGGAAATCAATCGCATTTAGTAATTCACAAACCTGCAAATAATTCGCAAACCTGCAAATAATCTGCAAATCTGCAATTAATCTGCAAACCCGCAAATAATTTATAGTACCGCAAATAACCCGCAAATAATTTATAGTACCGCAAATAACTCACAAATCCGCAAACCAGCAAATAATCTGCAAATCTGCAAATAATTTACATTATCGCAAATTTGCGAATAAGTGGACAAAATTATCCACTTTTAGTATATAAATAAATTTGGTTATATTTAATTGCAAAGATTAAATTAACATGATTCATAAGTTTACAAAATGGACAAAATTATCCGGAGACGGAAAAAAAAAGTGAAAAAAAGTGGACAAAGTTGTCCAGACGAAAAAAAAAGCGAAAAAAAAGTGGACAAAGTTGTCCAGACGAAAAAAAAAAGTGAAAAAAAAAGTGGACAAAGTTGTCCAGACGAAAAAAAAAAGCGAAAAAAAGTGGACAAAGTTGTCCAGATGAAAAAAAAAAGCGAAAAAAAGTGGACAAAGTTGTCCAGACGAAAAAAAAAGTGAAGTAAAAATGGACAAAGTTGTCCAGAAACGAAAAAAAAGGACAAAGTCAAAAAAAAAAGTGGACAAAATTGTCCAGAGACGAAAAAAGTGGACAAAGTTGTCCAAAACTGAAAAATAGACAGAAATAAAATAAAGGGGAAGGGGACAAAATTATCATATACCTTATCGATAAATGTAAAATTTGACAACGATTCCTCCAGATCAAAATATATACGACCTTCATTTTTTTTATATGACATTCTTACTCTATCTTGCTCAAAAGTACACAAATCAATTTTTTTATCCGTCTTTGTCCAAACAAGAGAAAGTGCTGTTGAAATTAAGCTTTCATCGTCGTCGGGTAAATAAACTTTTTTCCCGCAAATTTTTGAATTGAGAACTGAACAGGGTGTTTTTGATATTTCTAATATATTTATTCAATATTTTAAAAGCTGATACTTTATTTTTTATTTTTAAAATGAAGAGGGAAGAAAGCAATTGGGGTACTAAAAACTGTAAAAACTGATATTTATTTAATTGATCAAATAATAACATTTGATAACGCGATTGTTTTGATATGTAATTGTATATTGTGATACGTTTGATAGAATGAGTTTTGATACAATGATATATATAATTGTTAAAATAATGTATTGATTATAGCTGAATAATCTGATATATTATTATTATTTTAATTGGATTTTGGAAATAATATTCCCGTATTTTGGCGAGAAAATTTTTTTTCGCTTCGGTGGGAATATTTTACAAAAAAAAAATGATCATGTGAAGATGATCTATAGTCAATCATAATTTTTGAGATTATTCGGATTATTTGCGGATTATTTGCAGATTTGCGGATTATTTGCGATTGCGGATTTGCGAATAATTATTCTTCAAAATCCGCAATATTCCGCAATATCGCAAATCGCAATTAATCCGCAATTAGGGTATTGCGGACACATCTTTAGCCATAGCCAAATAAATGAATGTGAATGTATGGAGTCCAATGGTGAGGAATACGAATCAGATTATAATGATGGCTTATCTGATGATGGCTTATTTGATGAAATTAATCAATTATAAGAGCTAGTTATTTTATTTTTTCAAATATAGTAACAAAAAATTGGTAATTAAATAAATACTATATATTTCGTTTTCAAGACTAGTTCATTATTTATCAAATAGGCCAGATATCATAGAAGTTAAGTTTAGTGGCTGACAGTTCTCTAGAAAAAGAATTGCAAACCTTGATCAAAAACTTAAAGCCCGATATCCAGGTAAACAGTTTAAATCTTACTTCTTTATGAAAACTGGAAGCCTGGTCAATGGACTACAGATCAAGAAGACGCAAATCTTTTCTCTCTACTTGACCACTATGATGAGAGCTAAATGCCTGATAATATAGGTGATCCAGAGTGGTTTGATAACTTTATCATTTATATGAGAGATTTACCAGCAGTATCAGGTGGATGTGGTGATACAAATGACTGCCTTTATCAATACTTAAAAATGGCTTACACAGGTCGAAATTAGTTAAATAGGGTATCAATAAAGTATCAATAGGTTATCAATCGGCTATCAATAAGCTACCCTATTGGTAGCCTATTGAACTTGCGCCATAATCCATCACCAATCGGGCAGGCTGATTGATAGCCGATTGATAATTTATTGATAACCTATTAGTATCCTATTGGTATTTTTATTAAATAAGGTATCAATAGGGTATCAATAGGTTATCAATAGGTTATCAATCAGCCTGCCTGATTGGTGACAGATTATGGCGCAAGTTCAATAGGCTACCAATAGGGTAGCCTATTGATAGCCGATTGATAACCTATTGATACCCTATTGATACCCTATTTAACTAATTTCGACCTGTGTTATGGCTCTTATTCGAATATGCCTCAAAGTATTGAAAAGTCTGAGTACATTAAAGATTATTTAAATCTGGCACGAGATAATCCTATTTCAATTGCCTGTATTGAAAAAATAGAACGATTAGCTCAAAGTATTGCTATCAATGTAGTAGGTGATTATATTTATATTTCCAAGAGTCCAGCATAAAGAAGAATAATCCTTACTCTCACTAATGAATACTATTCTCTCGTATTCAATCTGGATAGAAAACATCCCAGCTTTGAATGTAAAATGCCAAAAAAACTTATAACTTATCAAGAGAATGAAGTAAATGATATAGTTCACATATATAATGAAAAGGCAATTAAGTCTATTACCATCCAGCAATTTCAAAAACTTAAGTTTAGCAAAAACTACTCTTTCGTTCTAGCTAAACGTCAAGAATCATTAGAAAAGGCATATATTAGAATTAATGTTGAACGAGATACCTTTTACTGGGAATGAAAAAGCTGGACCTTCCAATTGATATATCATTACTTGATTGGGACATAAAGAAAACAGCTCTTTGGCTATTCGAAAAATTAAGTGTAGGTATTCCTGCTAATGAACCTCTTGACGCACCTGAAGCACAATGGATAAGTAAAGCAATAATAGGAGGAATTATCTGGGCACAAAATAACTGGAAAGGATACAGAAGGAGTTATAATGAAATAAGTCTTTATCCTAGTATTCAGCAGTCAGCTTTAAACTTTCCTATCGGTAAAGGTAAGTTTCAGATTTTAAAAGACTTTACTAACCATCGAGGATATAGCCATTTTGGAATATTTCGTGCAAGTATTGAAAAGAAGAATATCCCATTATTTCGATATAATTGCCATAATGTATACACACATATTGATCTTAAACGTGCTAGAGCTCTTAGTCTTCAAGTTACATTGATTCAGGATGAAGCTCCTAATGCATTTATTTATGAAAAAGAAACTCGAATTCAAGGTAATGTAATCTTTGGAGAGTATGTAGATTTTCTCTTTAAAATTAAGAATCAAGGTGGTATCGCTAGCCAAGTAGCTAAAAGAATTCTTAATACACTATGGGTAAAGTTCTGCATGAGCCAGCTCAAGTCAAGTTACAGTCTGGCTTGGCTTGGCTTGAAAAAAAAAATTCTGGCTTGAACTAAAATGAATCAAGCCACAAAAAATCTTGGCTTAACTCATTCAAGCCAAGCTGAGCCATGAAAAATTCTGGTTCAAGCCAAGTTAAGCTTGAGCTGGCTTAAGCTGACTCAAGCTTTATTATCAAAAAAAAAGCTAAAACTAGGCATTTTTATATGTAAAGTTACAAAAAAAAAAACACCAGAACTAATGGTCCTGGCCTTTCTATTTATAAAATTGAAAAAAAAATACTGGAACTAATGGTCCTGGCAGGATCCCGAATAATACTAATATAACTCATATATGGGTTTGCGTAGAGTTTATATGAAATTACTTTTTAAACCTATAAATTGAGTTTGCGTAGATTGGTCAATTTGGGAGTAACTCACATATTATATTTGCGTAGAGTTTATAATAGATATATGTGAATTTATTTTTAAAAAATACTAATTTCAGTAAATTAAATTACTTGGTATTTACTAAAATTTATTTTATTTTATTTATTTTTTCACTTTTTTTTGGTATTTTATACCAAATTTATTTATTTTTATTATTTTTTTTCAGTTTTTAATACCCTAATTCCAAAAGTCTGGTCATGTTTTTTGTCTGGCAACACTATAAAAAATAAAAAAAAAGTTAATAATTAATTAAAAAAACAATGAAATACCTTCTTAAACTCTCACTTACTTTAATTCCAAAAGTCTGGTCATGCTTTTCATCTGGCAACACTACAAAAAAAAACAAAAAATAAAAAAAAAGTTAATTAGTTAAAAAAAAACACCAAAAAACACTTTTCCCATTCTCCCTCACTTTAATTCCAAAAGTCCAGTCATGCTTTTTGTCTACCAATACTACAAAAAAATAAAAAAAAAGTTAATACTTAATTAATTAAAAAAAACAATGAAACACCTCCCCCAACCCCCCCTTCTTTACCTTAATTTCAAAAGTCTGGTTGTGCCTTTCATCTGGTAACACTACAAAAAATAAAAATAAAAAATAATTAATTAATTAGTTAAAAAAAATACCAAAAAACACTTCTCCACCCTCCCTTACTTTAATTCCAAAAGTCCAGTCATGCTTTTCGTCTGGCAACACCACAAAAATAAACTGATAAATGATTAAAAAAAAAGATCAGATATTCAGATTATCTGATTAGATTGGCAAGTCACATGACCCTGCCTTTATACCGAATAATTCGCTATAGCGTTAACAGCATTTTGTATTATAAAATCACAAAAAAAAATGCCAGAACTATTGGTATGGGCATTTTTTATTCATAAAATCTCAAAAAGTGCCAGAACAAATAGTTCTAGCATTTTTTATATATAAATTTGCAAAAAAAATGCCAGAACTATTGGTACTGGCATTTTTTACATATAAATTGTAAAAAATTGCCAAGCTTGATCTGGCTCATGAGCCGGCTTGAGCTTTTCAAGCCAAGCCCACTGCCAGCTTGAGTTTATCAAGCCAAGCCTAATACCTGACTCAAGCTTTTTTAAGCTGGTTTGTGGGCCACCAAGCCAATTTAATCATGGCTTGGCTTGGCTCAGCTTGAAAAGCTTGAGCCAGCTTGCAAGCTGGCTCAGTTCATGCGGAGCTTTAATTATAGGGCATACGTTGTTAAAGAAAGAAAACATACAAAACTTTTACAGCATCAAGTAAGTCTTTTGATTTTCCAGATGGTGAGATATTAGACTCAATTGTATCAATAAAAGAAGAGCAGTAGAGATTCCAATTCACAAATCCAGGTAATCTCTTTAAAGGTGAATACCCGAGAATTGCTCTATTTCTTCTAGCGCATGGTCGAAAGATTATTTCTGAAATAGTATAACCCTATGTGGATAAAATCAGGCATATTCATACTGATGGGTTCATTTTAGAAGAAAACGTTAACAACTCTTCTCTTTATACTTATTCTAAAGATGCATTTAAGACTCTAAAAGCTCTAAAATTCAAAAAAGAAAGAGAGTGTCATATAAAAAATGTCAACCAAGTAGTATGGACTGTGTAATTAAATATTTTTTTCCTTAGATGTAGCAATAAAAAAAAATAGAACATGACTTATTCCCATTCACAAATAAATATCCTAGTTTTATCAAGCACGAAATGTATTTGGCTGATATTATAGAAGCTTTAAAGAATATTATATTGGCAGATTTACGAGATGGATATAGTAAAGAAAGTTATCTTATAAAGAATCATGTAAACTATATTAAGAAAATAGAATCTGCCAACAATCCAGAAGGCTATATTCATTATACAGCTAAAAAATTATTGCCAAATAAAGAATCGCATGCTGAGAAGGTTATCAAAATTCGAGAAAAGTATTCACATAATCCAGACCTTGCTTTTAAAATTATAAAAGTTTATGATTTATATAATTATATTCCCAAGGAAGCATTACCTAGACGTAAACTTAATGAAAATGAAGCTAAAGATATATTAGCTGAACTTCTTAGCAATAAGCCATAAATTTATTATTAAAAATTTGCACAAAAACTGATGACAAAGTAACTTTGTCACTAGGTATTATTTATTTTTAGAAAAAAACATAATTGAACATAACCTATACTAATGTATTAATAAAAAAAGATGAGTGCTAATAGATATACTATTAATCCATTAACTGGTAAAACAATTCGTGTTAGCGGTCCAACATTCAATCAGTTAGTTATATAGAAGTATATGATTATCTTGATAGCAGATTGGTTTGAAGAGCAACTGCACCTCCATTTATAAAAGCAAGGCCAAGTTATCTTAATATAGAAACTGGACGTATGGTTCAATATGAGACTAGAACATATTACTATTTAATTCAAAGGGCTAGGTATGAAATGGGGGCCTTTGCAATAGAAAGGTATGAAACTCAAAAAAAAATAAAAATTTAATTAATATTAAATTTACACTTATTTTAGTATAAAAAACATAATTAGCATATAAAGTAAATTTAAAAATTTTTTTAAGTTTCGTACCTTTCTATTGTAAAGACCCTAAATAATAAAAGATTACTATCTTGTTCCTCCAAGATTTGTAAAAATTGTGCAATCCTATTTATCTATATTATATTTACATGGTACTCAAAGAAGACTTGAATTTCTTGATGTTGCACTTAGAAGAGTTAACTTTTATGCTGAATAGAATCGGCTTAATCCAGACTATAGGCAAAGAGTTGAAGAAGCACACCAATTTGTTGAAAGAAGACAAAAAGAAACACAATAAAAGGCACAATTAAAAAGGCTTGCCGAACTTAACATTGCCTTATGTAAAGAGTGCCAAATGTCTGTAAATCTTAATAAGTTACCTGAAAGTGGTTTATGTGAAGACTGCAGTAAAGAATAAATATAAAAAACAGGTAATTAAATTATTATATTTTTTATATAGAAAATTTTGAATAAAAGATAGTTGAGCAAATTAGAAAATACTGCCCAGTTTGTGGACTTGCATTGGTCAAGCCAAGAAGAGGCTTATCTACTATCGAATTCTGACATACAGTGCATGGATGTGCTGATATAGATAGCTTGCATGAAAGTATATATAAGCTAATCAAAATATTTAGATGTGTTTCACAAGATAATGAACTTACTTTTGCCTTTACTCAAGACTATGAGTATCAGCTAGAATACGAAAAATTTGAATCGATTAAGATTTGGCTACTCAAACAGATTAATGGGTTGGATAGAGATATAAAGGAAAAAGCTTTATATCGATTATTATTTGATTTATATGCAGAAGAAGGGATAAATGAACCTTTTGCCGTATTTTATGATATATATTGTGATAGAGCGAATAATCCATTAAGCAAAAACTTTGTTTCCTGTGCATTGAAGGCCCTTGACCTAGTAACAAAAATGTCAAGAATAGTAGTAGATGGCAGGGAAAAAAGTATTATATCTATAAATGCGACTAGACAAGAGTTGCTTGAGCTCTTTAGAAAGAATGGAATAGACTATTGATTTTTATCTGCAAGATAGGCTTCTTCATTAAACCATCATTGGATAGTTTTAGAAGTGCTTCGATGCCTTCTATTATTTTTTTATCACTTAGAGGATGCTTATTCCAAAGTTCTCTATATCGATTAAAAGGTGATACTGGGGAGTTATCTCTAGTAACATATACATTCTTAATTTGGGATAGGAATTTCTTATACTCATCTTCAAGAGTACGATCATACGATCATTTATTCTATAAGCTTCTCTAAAAACATATTTAGCCCAAATATCTGAATTTTTTACCTTTGATAAGGCATCTTGTTTCAAGTAAAGTTTACGTTCCTTAGGAGAAGGAAAGTTCTGGACAAATTTCTCTAACAAATTATTCTTTTTAGCTTCAGTTATTGCCTTCTGTCCATAAGAAGTAAATCAACTAAGATTGTTCTTGAATGATTCTAAAATTGTTCTAGAATCGTTCTTAGATGATCTTAGATCAATCTTAGATGGACACGTGATCATTCTAGAATCATTATTGGATGATTCCATAAAAGTTCTAAGGCTAGTATCCCATCAAACTCTAATTGATAGGGAATCAGTTTTAGGACGTCTCAAGTCAAATACTATGAATTCTCTACTTAAGGTTAGTTTATCAATTATTGGAACAAGAGAATTTGATTCATTAGTATATTGACTAATGATATGCTTTATATCACTTAAACTGCCATGCCCACCATGTAGAGAAATATAATTTACATTTTTTCGAATTGCTTTTGGAATAGCATAGAATCTTTGGGCTACATAAATAGCTGAAATATTTCTATGTCGTCTATGAGTAAAGTAGCCAGTTATTTTTTCTTAAATATTTTTAGAGATATCCATTAAATCCTCAAATATAACTACAGTAGCAATTTGGAATCAAAATCTTCTAGATCTGGCATTTGGTGATATGAGATTGCTTTGAATGTTACATTCTCATCATTATCAAAGAAATCCTTTACTATTTGCCATTTAGGTTCGTCTAAATATCTACCAATAAGGACTATTTCATCACAAAGAATATATTGAGTCCCATCCTCTTTGGCTTTTGCATCTTCCATTAGTAAATTAATAAGCATAGTAGTCTTTTCAGAATTTGAGCTACCAGCTACAGCAAGACGAAAGGGCCATATTGGAGTATATTCATTTCCTTGCCTAGTATAAAGATGTATGTCGTAAATAAAGAATTTCGACATGTCGAAAATGTCAAAAAAAAATAAACAATTCATCAATGCAAATTAAAATGGCAAAAAGCCGAAATAAATTCATCAAGTCGAAATTGGCGAAATTGTCAAAATAATGATTGGCTGCAGATCATCATTTTTTTGTGATGTAATGATGTAGCTGGCAAAATTGAATATAAATAAACACGTCATAAAATCAAAAAAAAATATTTTTCTTCTTGATTTCACACAAAATATTATCAAGTATTTCTTTGTTTGAATATGTCGAAAATACCTTTCGCTATTCTCAATTCAAAGATTCGTGAAAAAAAAGCTTTTTTACCTGACGATGTTGAAAATTCAGTTTCAACAGCGCTTTCATATATTTGGACAGTAACAAATAAAAAAATTGATTCGTGTGTTTTCAAATAAGATAAAGTGAGAATAATATTTAAGAAGAATGAAGGTCGTACGTATATTGACTTACAAGAGTTGTCATCAAGTTTTACGTTCATCAATAACGTATAAGATTTTCTCATTTTTGAACAACTTTGTCCACTTTTTCCTTTTGGATAATTTTGTCCACTTTTTTATCAGGTTTGGATAATTTTGTCCACTTTTTTATCGGGTTTGCACAGGTCAAAATTAGTTAAATAGGGTATCAATAGGGTATCAATAGGTTATCAATCAGCTATCAATAGGCTACCCTATTGGTAGCCTATTGAACTTGCGCCATAATCTGTCACCAATCAGGCAGGCTGATTGATAACCTATTGATAACCGATTGATACCTTATTGATACCCTATTTAATAAAAATACCAATAGGATACTAATAGGTTATCAATAAGTTATCAATCGGCTATCAATCAGCCTGCCCGATTGGTGACGGATTATGGCGCAAGTTCAATAGGCTACCAATAGGGTAGCTTATTGATAGCCGATTGATAACCTATTAATACTCTATTGATACCCTATTTAACTAATTTCGACCTGTGTTGGTCACTTTTTACAGGTTTGAACAATTTTGTCCAATTTTTTTCGTTCTTGGTCATTCATTTCTATCCACTTTTTTTCATTTCTGGACAATTTTGTCCACTTTTTTTTTTATTTTTGGACAATTTTGTCCACTTTTTTTTTTTTATTTTGGACAATTTTGTCCACTTTTTTTTTATTTTTGGACAATTTTGTCCACTTTTTTGTCGGGTTTGGTCACTTTTCTACGGGTAATTTTATCCACTTTTTTTCGTTCTTGATCATTCATCTCTGATCTCTGTCCACTTTTTTTTTTCATTTCTGGACAACTTTATCCTTTATTTTTGGACAATTTTGTCCATTTTTCCCTTGGTATTAGAACAATTACATTTTTTTGAATAAAATATTTTATTTTTTTAGGATAGTTTGACTGAATTCGAGAATTACAAAAATCTATATGAATTATACAAAAGTAAATATGATTCAGTATTGAATAATAATGCTAAATTACAGGTAAATATAAGAATGATGTTTGGTTTTTAATTTATATATAAAATTTATATCTTACTTTTTTTATTACTTAATTTCTGATAATAGAACGAATTGCAAAAGTACCTAATCTTGGATTAGTAACGCCAGAAAATACGCGTCCAGTTAGTATTGGTACAGCTGATACTATAATTTCAGATATGGATGAACCATTAAAACAATTGTTACAGTATTCAACACCTGAACATTTACCTGAATCCACAACATCAACTCCCTACTCAACATTATATCATGAAATTAATGACTCAGAACTTGCCCGTGCTCTGAACTGTGATTTAGCTTTAAATCACCTCACAACTCTTGATACACCGTCAAAAATTTGGTCAAATCTAAATAATCGCTGCATTGAAAAATTTGGCAGCCAAAATTGCATAAAAAATAATGCTACCATTTCAAATATAACATGGGCCAAAATAACATTGTCAGGTTACCGCAACTGGAACATGATGCGAAATTATTATGATGATATTGATAAGTGGATAGTAAAAATTAATAACTTCTATAAGTAAAATTTATCAAATAAAATTGTTCTTGATTACAAAATCTTATAATTATTCACATCTAAATTTTATAGGTTTTGTTGAAGATGAGGTTAATGATTCTCAGCCTATAAGTGAGGAATCAAGTAATCATGAAAGTACCAAATTAAAATTACCTTCGCAAGCGCTACTAGCAAGTACCAAATTGAATCCACTTTCACAATCGCCACTAGCAGCTGATGAAAGTACCGAAGCTAATAAAAGTACTGAATTAAATCTAGCTTCACAATCGCCACTGACAGCTGATGAAAGTACCGAATCTAATGAAAGTACCAGATTGAATCTACCTCCATCAACAAAAGTACCAACAAAAAAGCTACCAGCAAAATCACAAGTAAAATCACCTACATTAAAGTCAGTAGAAAAAGTACCAAATGTGGAAGTGGCAGTAGTAGTAGAATCATCAACTTCAGAGACATTAATCTCAAAAGTAGCAGATGAATCTCGAATAGTACGTACATCAATATTAAAAGCATTAACAAAATAATGTAAGCATGAGTATGTTGAAGTCTCAGTTTCTTCAGAAGAGGATAGTGAAAGTGATCATGATGATGATGATGATGATGAAGCTATTGTAAATGAAGAGTTAAATTCTACTCAGATGCTTTTGTTTAGTAAGGGAAGGAAACTATGTGAAATTTTGCTGGCAAATGATGAATATTTCATTGCCTCAGAAAAATTAAAAACTACTGAAATATTTACTGCATTGGCCAAGTTATCAAAATTTGAAACAATTAAAGTAGTTGACAAGGAATCTGCTACTAAGAGGATAAATCAATGGAGGAATCAGAAAACGTATTGTGAAAAGCTGCCAATTGCGGCTGAATCTTTTAACTTATTGCATTTGGCGTCGTTAGTCCAAATTTATGATGATCTTACAAAGTTCAGTTCAGAATTAGAAGTTAAAAATGTAAAATCTTGGGTTATTTCGTTTATGTGATCTATACTTAAAATTGGCAGAAAAGCCGAACAAAGAAATAGGCTAAGTTGTGATAGGTTACGTAAGTTATTTAATGAAGGAATAACGGCTGTGCAACTTGCGCAAGCAGGTTGTCGCAAATGTGATTTTTTTGTTACAAAAGAAAATTACGAAATATTTTTATCACAAATTCCTTCTTTACAAACTCACCGATCAATTACTTCGAGCATGTCAGTTGAACGTATATCAGAAATTATTGAGCCAAAACAAAAGTGAGCATAATTATTTTAAAGCATAATTAAATTATAAAATGTAAATGTAAAGTTATATACATTAGAATATAAAATGCAAATTGCAATATTTTTTTTATAGCAATTAAAAATAGTTTTATTTTGACAAATTTATCCGATAATATATATTATATGCATGCTATAACTTAGTAATTTTATTCAGAAAGTGGACAAAATTGTCCAAAAAGACATTATGCTACTGATAAATTAAGTAATTTTATAATAAGATCAATTTTATAATAGGCGACGCATTTAGAATTAGTAGTACAAACGCGTAATAATTAGAGTGGACAAAATTGTCCAAAAAGCCATTATGCTATAATAAGATCGCATTTAGGCATTTAGGATTAGTAGTACAAAACGCGTAATAATTAGAGTGGATAAAATTGTCCAAAAAGCTATTATGCTATAATAAGATCGCGTTTAGGATTAGTAGTACAAAACGCGTAATAATTAGAGTGGACAAAATTGTCCAAAAAGCCATTATGCTATAATAAGATCAATTTCATAGCATTTAGGATTAGTAGTACAAAACGCGTAATTAATAAAAGTGGACAAAATTGTCCAAAAAAAGTTTTTGAAAACGCGCAAACTCTTTTTAATTTTTTTAATTTTTTTATTTCAGATATATATATTTTTTTCTTCTAGTCTCACACAAAATGGATTTGCCTTTCGAACTTAAGCTTCTCAAAAGAGGTAGACCAAAAGATGACGTATGGCAACATTATTTAAAAGGGGAACGTGATTCACAAGGACACGCGAGTGCTGTATGCACTTATTGTAATTTAAAATACAGCAGGGGCGAAACTTCTCTTCTTAAGGGTCACCTTGCTAACCACTGTATAAAAGCTCCAGGAAATGTTATACGAATGTATCAATATAACTTTGAAGAAAACGCCAAAAAAAAAATGAAAATTAATGGCCAATTAACATTAAATGAATTTCATGATAAAGATCAGCCACTTCCAAAAGGAAAATCTGATAGAATCGATAAAGCACTAACGAGATTTTTTATCTGTTGTGGTGTATTATTTCGAATAGTCGAATCACCATTTTTTCTGGATTTTCTTCAAGAATTAAATTTGGCATATAACCCTCCTTCTCGTGATATTTTGACAAATCGTTTATTTGAAGAAGAATTAGGATATGTTAATTCCAAGGTTTTAAGAGAATTGGAAGCCACAAAAAATTTAACCTTAGGTATTTAAAATTTTGTTTATTCTTGTTTTTAATATACTTTTTTAATAAATTTTTTTTATTAGCTTTAGACGGGTGGTCCTCTCTGAATCACCTTTTAATATGGAATTTTACAATCTTGACGCCAACAAATAAAGAATATATTTATCAACTTTTAGATTTATCTAGTAATTCCCATACAGGTGAATTCATCACAGAAAAAATAGAAGATATTCTAATTCATGTTGGTGCTAAAAAATTTTCCGCTATAGTAAGCGATAATGGTTTTAATGTGCGAAAAGCACATGGAATTATTCAAAGCAAGCATCCATACATCGAAGATGTTCGGTGTATTTCACATTATGTAAACTTAATATCTTGCGATATTGTAAAACATCCGTTTGCTGAAAATCTACTAAAAAAAATCAATATATTGGCGAATTTTTTTCGAAACAATGCAATGGCAGGTATGAATTCCCAGATATTAACAATTTTTTTTTAGTTTAACTTACTCTAATTATTATTTAACTAGGAGCTAAGCTTCGTGAACTTATAAAATCAATGAATGTTAAAGGCAGTGGAATTGTCCCCTTTTGCAAGACCAGGTGGACTACAGCATTTCAAAATATTTCAGATATTATAAGGCTAAAAGCTGCTTTCGAAGAAGTATGTAAAAAGTTACAATTTTAATTACTATTATATATATATCACTTATTCTTTAATCTTTATTACAGTTAGCTAATAACTATTCAAACATTTTATCAAATGAAAAAATCAAACCAATTATTCGTTCATGGAACTTTTTCAATAACTTGAAGGTTCTCGCATTTATTTTAAAACCCCTTTGTGATACTATACTATTATTAGAAAGAAGTTCAGCTAACTTAAGTGACTGTTATCTTGGAATGGCTTGTATCGCGACTTCCATGAAAAAATTACTAAGAATCTTTAATTAGGGTTTCGCAAAAAATCTGATCAGATTATAATATTATAATTCGCAGATCAGATTCGAATTCCAAATTTGAATCTGAAGTTTGGATTCGGATTTGAAATTGTATAATCCGAATCTGTCAAATTGAATCTGGATCAGATCTGCCAGATCCGGATTGGATCATAAGATCTGTTCATCCAAGGCGTTTTTATTTATAAAATAAAAGAAAACGCCAAAACAGAACTGCAACCTATTAAACACACCGAAATGGTGTTATTTCGCATTATTTTATGAAAAAAAATGCCAAAATCGGCATTTTTTTTGAATAAGCCCGTTTTTTAATAGAAAAAACACTAAATTGTTTTCTAAATAAACGATTTAGAAAAAATGTTAAATCGTTTTATTTTATTAAATGATTTTTAAAAGAAACGTTAAAATCGTTTCTTATTTATTAAAACGATTTTTATTTTTTATTTTTTTTTTTTTTTTAGTCAAAAGAAATGCTTTTATTTCTGAAAAAAGATAGAAAAGGTTACAAAAGATCAAAAATTACAAAGCCAGCCCGTTTCCCACACTAGGGTCACAAACTATCTCATGACTACTATATCTCTAGCCTATTCTCTTTAATGTAATAGGAAGTCTAGCTATAGAATTGTTCAAGGTATAAAGGAAAACGATGTTAGACGAATGATTTGCATTTACTTAATGATGAATATTAACATTACTGCGCCACAAATGATCGACGTAGTATATAAAGTATATTAAGTATATTTAGTATATATTTCTTATATATCATTTATAGTATATATAGTATATATAGTATTTATTTCTTATATTTCTTTTATTATTTAAATTCCTTATATATTATTTATTATATTTATATCTTTTATATCTTATATTATTTATATATTTGAATGAAGTTCAATTTGTATAAATATCTTGAATATTCGCTCAAAAATAAAAAGACAAGTTAAGACAAGTTGTTTATAATAAAGTTGTAATTGCAAGTGTTATAAGATTGCCTTATTGTATAAGTTGTTAACGTACCTACAACTAATAAAGATACATTTCAATTATCGAATACACTGCCTTTTAGCGTGTAAGGAATTGATTGGAATACTTCATAGCTAGTGTCTCCCTGAAGATATTCATAATTCACTACTCGACGGACTGAGTTGGTGAACAATTGGTGATTCCTGCCAGGTTAATTTGAATAATAGTAAATGTATGCCGTATTACAACTTAACTAAGAATCAAAAGAAAGCACATTTAAAGAAACATCGTCAAGGAATAACTATTAAAAAACCAGAAAATTATTGTAACTTGTGTTATCCTGTTAATAGAATACCAGTTGATAACATACCAAACGGATTTCATCTATTTTGGCTTTAGATTTCAGTGCATCATACTGCGGAACAGTATACAGGCGCTACAATTGCTGCATTTAAAATATTGACAGAAGAATTTTATACTGCTACTGAGTTAGATATTATCGTAAACACAACTACAAGTATTGTAAAAAGTATAAGATACCAAGAAATCACTATACCATTTTTAGAACTATCTTTTTATTTGCATAAATTATTTGAGCTTACCAACGGTTTTCAAAGTCTTCCAACTGCAGAACAAATAGTTACCGCACATCAGATCTACCATAATACTCAACCAAGTCCAAATCTTAACATGGCTATCACAAATGATCAAATGAAGGCGCTCTTAGATGGAGTTTTTGGAGCAGGAGGTGTTGATTGGAAAACTGCTCTTACAAATGTGCATAATGAAGCTCAAGCAACAAATGCTGCGCTTACCGCTTTACGAACAGCTACTACTAATCGTGCTACTAAAATAGTAGAAGTACCACCATTTTATGGAAATGACACAGAGGATCCTAACGAATGGATTGATATTTTTATTCAAGCCCACACAACTAATGGATGGGCAGATGACAGAAGAGTAGCTTTGGCTGCAGGACATTTGAAGGAAGCTGCCTATGATTGGTATCAAAATGATAAGACAAATATAACTCAATGGGAAGGAGACCCTGGCAACTCCTTTAAAGAAAGACTTATTGCTTACTTTGCTACACCAGCTCGAAAGAATCAATGGGCAAGGGAATTACAAGGAGTAAAACAGAAGGAAGGAGAATCAATTGAGGATTATTCTCGACGCTTTAGAAAACTCTTAAATAGAGCAACTACAGGAAATGTTTTAGCTGACCAACATCAAGTCAACTACTTTATCAACGGATTGTCTCCAATCTATGTTAGTCAAGTAGTATTGGCTTCTCCAGCCACCTTAGCTGCTGCTATTGAACGAGCTAAACTAGTAGAATCAGGTGTAAAATATACCCTATTAAATGTAATGCCAAAGGAAGAAGCTCCAATCCCTTCTACCTCGCAAAGTGTTGTTGCACCAGCATCTGTTCCAGCTCCAGTTACCCAAGTAGAAAATAGTCTTAAAAATGAACTTGATGCTCTCACAAAGCAAATGCAACAGCTATCCATCAACTACGCAAATTTATCCGCATCTGTTACCAGAACTCCTCGATTTAATCAATCAAATAATCGTACTTCTCGCCCAGAAAATGTTAGTAGACCAAGAAACAAAAGAGAAGTGACTTGTTTCAAGTGCGGGAAATTAGGACATTATGCCAGGGAATGTACTGCTCCAGGAAACAGACGTCCCAATCAAGTTCAATTTCAATCTAATAGAAATAATCAACGACCTGTTAATTTTATGGACTATGAAGAAGAATGTTATGAAACTGATGAGTATGAAGAATACGATGATGAATTTGAAACAGAAATTTATGCTTTTAAGAGGAAAGAACCCTACCAAAGAGAAGTTCGAGAAGTAAAAAGAAGAGCTATGCCTCGCTCTGAATCTCAAAAAGAAGAACAAGCTAGACTTGTCCCAGACGTAGAAATGCAAGATGCTGAGCCTTCAAAAAGTAAAAAAGTTAGAAGAAAAATGTTGCCAGCTCCAATTGAGCAACTTACTGAATTTAATGTTGCAAATTACTTGAGAGATTTGCCCTGTGGATTGTCAGTAGGACAAGCTGCGCATGAGATCCCTAAGTATCGTTCAGGATTAATCCGAGCTGTTCGAAGAACCAGGGAAAAAGAAACCAATTTTATTGAAAGAAATGATTCCCCTGATCTTGATCAAACTACTGCTGCACGATGTGAATTGTACGTAGGAAAAGAACCCATCTCCGCCGTGATTGATAGTGGAGCTGCGACAAGTATAATTACCAAGTCATTGATGAAACAACTTGGCTATCAAATCGATCAACCCTCTAATATGGTGATTGTTACTACCAATGGAACCAGAGTTCGTGCATTAGGAATGATTGCTGCATTACCAATTCATCTCAGCCATATTATAGTACAAACGCCAGTGCATGTTTTGGACTCCCAAGATGATGTCCTTATTCTAGGAAATGATTGGCTTAGAAGAGTTAATGCAATTGTTAATTGGAGGGCAGAGAAATTGTCAGTCCATTATAAAGGAAGAACCGTAAATGTACCTTTGATTTTTACGGTAACTAAAGCCCTTATTAATGCTGAATCCCTCGGAGAAGAGGAGGAAGAAGAAGAAGAGGAAGAATATGAAAATGAGGAGTTAGTTGAAGCTCCTTTATATTATTCAGATACCTGGGACTCAGATTCAGACGACCTAGAATATAATCCCTGGATGGAAATGCACTCGCCAGATTACTCTGAGGAAGAAGAGGCGTCTGATGATAAGAATGAAGGAAATCCTGCTGTATTCCTTGCAGAAGTACAGGAAGAGAATAATTCTTCAGCAGTGGTAAAATCCAATCTAGGACCATTGGATCATCATCAACAAACACTCTTTCAGTCCCTTATGAAAGAATATGAAGACATCTGTGCAAAAAGTCAAACCAAGATAGGAAAAACTCATGTCATTCGACATAGGATCTTGACCGGAGATGCTGCTCCTGTTGCTCAACCACCCTATAGAATGAATCCAGTAAAAAGGGAATTTTTAAAGAATGAGATTGTGAAAATGGAAACACAAGGCATTATTAGAAAATCATCTAGTCCTTGGGCTTCTCCTGTGGTAATTGTAGAAAAGAAAGAAGGAGATAAAAGATTATGTATAGATTATCGAAAGTTGAACGCAATTACTAAAGCTGACGCATACCCTTTACCAAGAATTGATGATCTCTTAGAAAATTTAAGAAGTGCAACTTGGTTTACCACTTTGGATCTTGCAAGTGGTTACTGGCAAGTTCAAATGAGTGAAGAGGATATTGAAAAGACTGCTTTCATCACCCCCTTTGGCCTGTACGAATTCCTCGTTATGCCTTTTGGCTTGGCATATGCTCCAGGAACTTTCCAGCGTCTCATGAATTATATTCTCCAAGACTTCTTAGGAATATTTGTGGCAGTATACCTGGATGATGTAATCATCTATACTAGAGGACCTCTGGAGACGCACTTGGATCATTTGCGTCAAGTATTTGAAACTTTGCAAAGCGCTAACCTTCAAATCAAATTGAAAAAATGTTATTTTTGTTACCCCAATATCCACTTCCTTGGACATGTAGTAGGAAGGGATGGAATCCAAGTAGATCCAGAAAAAATTGAAAAAGTGAAGAATTTTCCTATACCACAAAACTTGCGACAATTGCGTGCCGCGCTTGGATTATTCTCTTATTATCGGAAATTTATCAAAGATTTTTCAAAGATTGCACGTCCTATGAATGAATTACTTAAAAAGGACGTACCGTTCGAATGGGATCAGAAAAAGCAAAATGCTTTTGAAAGATTAAAAGAATGCTTAATGAAAGCTCACATTTTAAGCTACCCAGATTTCAACCGATCATTCATCATTTATACGGATGCCTCAGGAACAGGCTTAGGTGCTGTCCTTTCGCAACTTCAAGAGGATGGTAAAGAACATGTGATTGCATATGCAAGTCGAAGTATGAACAAAGCTGAAATGAATTATGCTATCACTGATCAAGAATGTCTTGCTGTAGTTTGGGCTGTTCAACACTTTCAGCATTACTTGGGAATGAAGCCCTTCACTATTGTTACAGATCATATTGCCTTAAAATGGCTTAAAACCTCCAAGATTCCAAAAGGAAGGCGAGCCAGATGGATCATGGAACTCCAGCAATATGACTTCCAAATTAAGCATCGCCCAGGAAAAGCCAATGCAAACGCTGATGCTTTATCACGAATTCATGAAGACCCAGTTGAGTGTTTTATGGTTTCTATTGTTCCTTCTGGATTGAATAATGAGGAAATCTGTGAAAGATGTCATAAATCTGCCCTATGCACTGATGAATGGGATATCTTTCATGGCTTTAATAGTTATTGCTCCATTATAGGAGATGCATGCTTTATTAATGATGGACATCATACTCATAGAATTTGCTTTGAGTGTCAACAAAGAATTGAAAAGAAAAGATGCGCTAAGAGTCAGAAAATTCAAGCGCAACTACAAAAGAAAGAAGAAATCATCAATCGAGCAAAGACTTATATTTGGAGTAAATGCGACATGGAAATAGAACGTGCTGTAATTCAAAGAAATGTTGAACTCACCAGAAATCTAGAAATCCTAGATAATAATCGTCCTAACTATCGAAACCATTGCGAGAACTGTGGAACGCTTTTAAACTCAAAAAGCGAAAATTGGATGTTATTTTCTTATCCACCCCCATATGATCAATGGTACTGCCGTAGTGATATACTTACGTGCAAAACTTGTTTCAGAGAATTAGCAGAAGAATATTTTGGAGATGTAGAGATGCAATACTTAGAAATCCTTAAAGAGACCACCGAGATGGAAATATCGCAAGATGAACAATTTCCTCCAGGAATCGGTTGGAAGTATGATGAAGAAGAGGAACATGAAATTCAACAAACCCGTATTCATCCAGATATGAATCCAGACTATTTGGTTAATGAACCCTGGTGGAATGAACCTATCGATGTTCAAATTGAGAACTATTATTACGAAACTGAAATCATCATGAATAATATCAAAGTGGTCGTCCAACAACCACTTTTCTAAACTCAGCACCAAAAGAAAAGAAAACAAACGGGTGAAAGCGAAAGTGTTAGCATTGTGACTAACAGCCCATCATGGATCCCAATCAATACCACCAAATTTATCAATATTTACATCAACAAATACTACCTACCTTTAATACGTCTCGAGAAAAACAGAAATTTATCAACCTCTGCAACAATTTTGAATTAAAATTAAATTATCTCTATAAGAAGAACAAAAGGAAAAATGGACAATTATTGAAAGTTATTAGAAATTTTGAATTGGAACCACTATTATATATGATGCACAATGATCCTACTGCCGCTCATTTTGCAGTAGATACTATGTTCAATAAAATTAAGGATCGTTACTATTGGCCTCAAATGTATGAAAATATAAGAGAATATGTTAGATCATGTGATTCTTGTCAAAGAAGAGGAAAATCTAAAGCAAACCAATTGCTCCACCCTATTGCCGTGCATGGACCTTTTTATCAAGTAGGAATAGACTTTGTTGGACCATTACCCATAACTCCTAATGGAAATCGTTATATAATTGTTGCTATGGATTATATGACCAAATGGCCTGAAGCGAGACCAGTGTCACGTGCTACTGCGGAAGAAACATCACAATTTATCTATGAAGATATTATTTGTCGTCATGGATGCCCTGCAAAATTATTGTCAGATAGAGGAACACATTTCAATAATCAAATGGTAGAAAAACTTTTGGAGAAATTTGGGATTAAACATGTATTTTCTACTCCCTATCACCCACAAACAAATGGATTGGTCGAACGATTTAATCGTACCTTATGTGAATCATTATCAAAGTTAGTAATCCAGACCAACGAGTGGGATAGATATATTGCTCCAGTCTTGTTTGCATATCGGACAAGCAAACATTCTACCACGAAAATATCGCCCTTTTATTTGGTAAATGGAAGAGAAGCTAAACTCCCTGTGGATAATTTATCTGATAATTTGGAACATATAAATCAAAGACTTTTATCTTTAATCGATGATCTTCCTCATGTACGAGAAGAAGCAAAGATAAAGGTTCAAGAGAGTCAGGTCAAGCAAAAAGATTATCATGATCAGAAAATTAAAAAGGAGTTAAATTTTGAAATAGGAGATAAGGTCTTATATTACGATGCTGCAAAAGAAAAACAATGGACTGGAAAATTAGACCCAAAATGGAAAGGTCCCTTTTATATTCATGAAATTAGGCAAAATGGTGCTTATAAATTACGCTCTATGGAAGGAAAAGTTTTACGAACTCCTGTAAATGGAAGTTTGTTAAAATTGTATTACGATCGACAAAATTGGGCACCGATCATTGCGGTATAGTTAGTAATAATTTAGATTTACACCTCGTGGAAATATGACAATTTAATTTAAGTATGATCTACAAGTTTCACAGTGGAATCACAAGAATATTCAACCAGTTGCCCCAAAATAATTCGAAAAATTTTGCGAGAATTTTATTAAAAAGAAAAGAAGAAAAATTACAACGCAAAAGAAAAGAAGAAAATAAACAAATGAAAGGAAAATTATTTATACAGTAGGAGGAGGAGAAGGAAAATTGTCGAGATTAGTAATAGAAGTAGTAGGAGTAGAAGGGGATTGTTGAACTCTATTTGCAATCGCTACAGCTCGAACTGCTGTTTCTTGCTCTGCCACAAATTTACGACGCCACCCTTCTCGTTCCTGTCTTAAGGAACTTATCTTCGTCTCCAACCGAGACTTATTCAAAGTTAACGACTGTACTTGAGTTCTTAGAAGCCTATTTTGGTCTTCCGTTTCTTTTAAATGTCCAATCTCATCTTCTTTGTGAACTACCTTCTTCTCCAACTCTTCCTTTTCCATGAACAAGGAAGCCGCGACGCCAAGAGCTTGTTGAGCTAAGCCTTCACTTTCTTGAGGCTTATCAATACCTTTTCTTCGAAAATGCCTTCTTCTGACGGCCTTACTTGGTTTATTATGTCTTCTTTTATTATTTTGGCCTCGAGAGGCGCGCGAACTGCGGAGTTTTCTGCGAGCAACGTTGGTGTCAGTGCGAGTCATATTGAAAATTAATGAAGAGAAGAAGATGAAGATGATTTAGAGATGGTGTGACATTGATGAAAATTTAAATGAAGAATCTTTCCAGCTTCCCAGGAATTACCACAAAAATCAAACCGAATTTTATCAGAAATTACCAACATTTACCAATCCCATAATTTGGAAAATTTGAAAAATTAGGATATAAGGGAAGGCTGATCATAGCACCAAATCTTCGTCACACGTACTCGGTCATTCTTGGCCAAGATGATCAGCTTCTATGCCTTGCTAATTTCGGGCTTCGGCACGAATTCCCTTCGGGGGCCTCTTAGCTTGGTATATCACGAGTGACCCCCATTTATTAGCGGGTTGGGAGTGTGGTGTAGTGAATAGAAAAATATATATATCATTATTACATAATGATTTGATCAACAAAATTCGTAATATTGAGCAAATTTTGAGTTAATATTAATTTAGTGATCGACAATGATGAAGTATGACATAATCCGATGATTTAATTATTACATATATATATAGTAAAGTATAAATATCGAAAAAAAAAAAAAAAAAAAAAAAAAAAATGGATTTTTCTTTATTTTTTATTGATCTTCAAGAAACCCATCCTTTAGAAATAGGACCAATGATTCCGCCATATTTGGAAGATATGGATATAGAAGAAAAGTTTTTGAAGTCCTACATGCAGTTACAGCGCTCGATACAGCTCAAAAATAGGATTCTATCGTTAGTAAATGCTTATTTTGTGGGAAAAATACTTGCAGGGATAGAATCAACGTCGGAAAGGTTCAGGATGAAGAGAAAGTTAACAAAGCATTACTCGACCATGACAGAATATACTTTTGACCTTTTTGAACCTAATCCTTCTCAAATAATGCGAACTAAGTATTTGAACGTTCAAGACATAAGAAAAATGAAGCGTCAAGAAATCCTGGTATTCAGAAGTTATTTGAATCAAGATTTCGCAGGAGCTCAAAATTTAGGAGAGGAGAGTTGTTAGACGAATGATTTGCATTTACTTAATGATGAATATTAACATTACTGCGCCACAAATGATCGACGTAGTATATAAAGTATATTAAGTATATTTAGTATATATTTCTTATATATCATTTATAGTATATATAGTATATATAGTATTTATTTCTTATATTTCTTTTATTATTTAAATTCCTTATATATTATTTATTATATTTATATCTTTTATATCTTATATTATTTATATATTTGAATGAAGTTCAATTTGTATAAATATCTTGAATATTCGCTCAAAAATAAAAAGACAAGTTAAGACAAGTTGTTTATAATAAAGTTGTAATTGCAAGTGTTATAAGATTGCCTTATTGTATAAGTTGTTAACGTACCTACAACTAATAAAGATACATTTCAATTATCGAATACACTGCCTTTTAGCGTGTAAGGAATTGATTGGAATACTTCATAGCTAGTGTCTCCCTGAAGATATTCATAATTCACTACTCGACGGACTGAGTTGGTGAACAACGAAAAAGAAAAAAGAAAAATTCTATGATCTAATAAAACAAAAAACATCATGTAAAGCGAACGCAAAAGCATGACAAGAAGTTAGTGTGGAATCTTTTATCTATCCTTCCCAACTAAACTAAACATAATGTTATAATAATGCCTTTAGCCCAGCGATTAAATATTTCACGTCCGGCTTCTTAGACTGGGCGTTTCTTAAGTGATTGATCTTCTTGGTAGATCGTCCAGATTTAGGAGTTTTATTTTGATCATTCTTGCGGTTGTTAGTATTAAAACCTGAAAAAGAAGAGTTAGACCTTTTGGGTGTCCTGAAAGACTTCTCTGCATTACCAATTCGAGCAGGTCTACGTAAATTCTTGAAGTTGGGGGTGGAATAACGGCACCAAGAGATTCTAACGTCATTCCAAAACTGCGGGTTATTTATGCGAGTAAAAACATGATCCCAAGTGTCAAAATAACCTATCAGCTTTCTGGAGCCATCAACTTCTTTAACTAATTTAAAGGATTTTATGCCACTGTCCAACAAAAATTGGTAAGGGCGTCCATTTGGGAATAAGGAGGCATCCATCATGTCGTCTGGAATATTGTACACGACAGCTTGAAACTTTTCTCGCTGTTTCCTTTCTGAAAGGTTCCAGGAAGCAGGAAACTATCGAACAGGGATTCCTCTTAAGTTGACAGTCCAGTCCCCTCCGTTATAGCATTTCAAGCACTCGTAGTCAGGAATCAGTCTAATCCTTGCCGATAAATACTTCTTGTGCACCCTAGTGCTGACTGATATGACCTTACCCCATCGTCTTAAATTGGCCAATAGAGTGTAGTTATCCCATTTGGCCAGAATATCATATACTACAAGATCCAATAATTGTGCTTGTTCTTGATCTTGAGGAATATATCTGGTGATGATAACATTTCCATTTTTTAAATTATTGTCTGTCTCTTTCTGTTTTAATTTCTTTCCATTATCTATAGGCGTTGATTGTGGTTTTGAATCTCCCTTCAACTGCTGCTTATAGGGTGTGGAAGAAAGGAAAGTATACTTTGATTAAATGTAACCGTTCTTGAACCAGAAGGTTTGGAGGGTGTGTACTCAGGGGATTCAGCGCTAAAAGTGGGCACTATTTTTTCATCCAGTCCAGAAGGAGTTTGTAGTTGCAAAACTTTCTTTTTCACTTTACGGGCCTTCTTTTTAGCACTCCTTTTCTGAGATTTGGTCAAGGGCGTGACAGGTATAGATGTGACATTACGTGGAGGTGTGGAGACCAAAATGTCATCCGCATTATCCAATGATCCTATTGAGTTTGTATCAAGAACATCGACATTCATCGACGTATCTGATTGGTGCATAAGATCCCCTAGATTTTCCATATCGGGGATTTATTTACTTGCAATTTTCAACGCTTGGCGAAATTTGGAATCCATGAGAAAAATTTCCCAGTGTTCGTCATCCAAGAGAAAGATATTGAGAAAAGTAGCTAAAAATTGAACTATGAAGGGAAAACACTAATATTCAAAAATATGTTGGATCAGCTTTTTGTCAGGAACAACTTGGTCCTTATACTTGTCAAGAAACCCATCTATGGCATCAGGGTCTGAGTGTAATAGTGAGCCAAAGAGAGTCTCTGGGTTTCTTTTGATGAGTCCTGAGATATAATCTACTATAACATCGTGAAAACAGTCAGAAGGAATACTCTTTAAAACAGAGGTAGGGGTAACTTGGGTCGTAGAAGACGTTGATGCTGTTTTTGGAGCTGGTTTTCTTAGCAAAAAGCCTTTCTTCATGATAAAATAAAAATTTTTTTCTTCCGTGAAAATTTGGTTCACAGATCTGCAGGAAAGAGTTCCTCAAACGATTTTTAAAAGAAACGTTAAAATCGTTTTTTATTTATTAAAACGATTTTTAAAAGAAACATTAAAATCATTTTTTATTTATTAAAATGATTTTTAAAAGAAACGTTAAAATTATTTTTTTTATTAAACGATTTTTAAAAAAAAACATTAAAATTCATTTTTTTTTTAAAATGATTTTAAAAAAGCGTAAAATTGTTAAAATCATTTTTCATTAAAACGATTTTTTTAAAAACAACGTTAAAATCATTTTTTTTCATTAATAAAACGATTTAAAAAAAACGTAAAATCATTTTTCATCAAAACGATTTTAAAAAAAAAGTTAAAAATCATTTTTTGATTGATTAAACGATTTTTTTAAACAATTTTTTTAAAAAAAAATCATTAAAAATCGTTTTTTTTCTTTCCATTAAAACGATTTTAAAAAAAAAACATAAAATCGTTTTTCATTAAAACGACTTTTTAAAAAAAATGTTAAAAATCGTTTTTTTTCATTAATTAAAATGATTTAAAAAAAAACGTAAAATCATTTTTCATCAAAACGATTTTTAAAAAAAAGTTAAAAATCGTTTCTTGATTGATTAAACGATTTTTTTAAACAATTTTTTTAAAAAAAAAGGTAAAAATCATTTTTTCTCTTTCCATATAAACGATTTTTAAAAAAAAATGGTAAAAATTGTTTTTTTTCTTTCCATTAAAACGATTTTAAAAAAAAAACGTAAAATCATTTTTTTTTCATTAAAACGATTTTTAAAAAAATGTTAAAATTGTTTTTTGATCAAACGATTTTTTTTAAAAAAAAACTTTAAAAATTGTTTTTTTTCATTATTTAAAATGATTTAAAAAAAATGTTAAAAATCATTTTTTCATTAAAACGATTTTAAAAAAAAAACGTAAAATTGTTGTTTCTTTCATTGGAACAATTTTTTAAAAAAAAAACGTAAAATCATTTTTTTTTTAATAAACGATTTTAAAAAATGGTAATTATCATTTTTTTTATTAAAACGATTTTTAAAAAAAATGTTAAAATCGTTTATTTTAAATCCGAATTTGGTCAGATTTGGATCAGATTCGGATTGGATTCAGATCAAACTCAAATCATATCCAGATTTTAAATTTGGGTCCGCGGATCAGATTTGGATTTCAAATATATATCTGAATCTCAGATCCGGATTTGAAATTGATAGATCTGGATCTGTCAGATCAGATTTAAATCTGATAAAATCTGATCCGATCTGATCTGTGCAGAACCCTACCTTTAATCAGAAATTCAAAAATCATTGTATTTCAATGATTAATAAAAGACTTGAAGAGTTTGATGATGACAATTATTTACTAGCATTTTTTTTACATCCTCGCTTTCGTTAATATATTAATTATTTTAATCATATCGGCAGATTGGAAAAGTCCCCCAATATTTTTGGGGGTGTAGGATAAAAAAAAAACAATACATTTTACTATAAATAGATAATTAATTTGATTGGTAATCTTTTTGTACAATGGTCACATGATATCTAAAAAATTTAAAGCCGGATCTATTTTTTAATAATATACGCGCTGTAGGATTTTTTTTTATAAAAAAAAATTTCATTTTATTAAAAAGATGGAAATTAATGACATTCCTTTACCAGTTAAGAAAAAAAAACCTGTTGAAATTCATAATTATCCTAAAGAATCTATTATTCAATATTCTGATTCTGAACGAAGTTACACCTATAATATTATTAAAGAAGGAACATATCCACCCACTGCTTATCTCAAATATACAAAGGGTCAAAAAGGATTTCGAATTCCTGATAATTACGAAGCTGAAACCAGTTTGAGAAAACCTAAAACAAGACAAGTAGTTAGATGTATAATTAAATATGTGGAAAAAAATCCAGTTTATTGGATATATTATGGAGATAGGTTTCAGTATCATGTAAAGTCAGAAAAATCAAGCTCGGATATAGCATGCTTATATGCTAAAGTAGGACCCAGAAATATACATACAGGGGTAGGGTACACAGATGCGTCACCATCATAGTGGAATTAGACAGAGTAAAGTTTTGATTTGCGTACAATTTAAGAATTTTTCATCCATAGTTAGGCATCAAGATTGCGTATTTTTTATCAAAATTTTTATATGTAAAAAATTAGGTTGCGTATTTTTGGGCTAATCTTATATATATAATATATTTACTGTACCGATATCCGCAATCCGTGGAATTAGCTAAAATTAGGATTTTCATAAAAATTTAACTATTTAACAAAAATTATGTTAAACAAACTTCAATTAATTTTTGCGTTACAATGTTCAGATGATTCGAATTTATTAAAAAATAAAAAAAAATTTTTAAAAACAAGAATAACTACTTCTTTTTTCAATCACTTTTTAATCACTTTTTTGTTAAAAAGTTTATAAATATATAAAGTGATTATTTTTAAATAGTAAGTAAAAAAAAAAAAAATTAATATTTTCTACACATGAAAAATTATTTTTTTATTCGTTTTTATCTTAAGTTTTCTTTTTTTTGTAAGATATTTATAAAATAAAAGTGTGAATTATAAATATAATAGGACTTTTAAAAGTTTTTTTTAACTTTAAATAAACTAATTTTATATTTCTAATTTTTTAATTTTTAATATTTATTTTAATAGATTTACTATTTAATTTAAAGTCTTAAATAGCGAATAAAGGTCTTTTAAATAAGGTAACAATAATTCAAAATCTCTTATTATAATAATTTTAAATTTTTTATGTCGGACTTTAATTCAAGTTACAAAATCGTGAATATTTCAGCTTCTACGTATGCTAATATTATAATTTTATATTCATTTGAAAGGTGAGAACTTACTCGATCGTGACGAACAAAGATCTTTGAAATTGAATCACTAGGTGCGGAGATATTCACGTTCAAAGTTAAAGATCAAAAATAAATCTATTTTACGCATTTACTCGGCAACCAGTGATTCAATCGTTAAGATTTTATATTCATTAGATAGATCTTGGTTTCCTCTTTCGAATGAATATAAATTTAGCATCTTAGCGCAGATATTCGCGATGTTATTCACAGTTTTGTCACAACAATTTTAATTCGATTTTTTAAATTTTAAAATTATTATGTTAAAAAAATAAAAATCATATGACAATTAATTTTATTTTTTTTATAGATCTATTAGTTTTACTTAACTGGTAATTTTTATTTGTATAAAAATATTAATTTTTTGAATGTAAAAGTCTAATTCCAAAAATTGGCCCATATGCGTTAATCGCATTGTAATACATATTTAGTACTAATTGAAAGAAATTTCTAAGGGTTAAAAAGTGAAATTTTAGAAAAATATTATTGAAAAAATGGTAAATTAGAATAAATTCTATTTATAAATAATATAGAAATCATAATAAAATAATTTATAACTTAATGTCTGAAATTTTATTTGCGTATTTTTGCAGGATTTTCAATATCAGGTGTCAATTATGCGTACTACTCATATAAAAAGTCTCTGCGTACAGCTCATAGTAAAAAAATTTTTCGCCACCTGACCCTTATATATATATTTCTGGGTCCTGCTAAAGTGTGTAATTATTTATTAATAAATGATAGGGTAATTATTTTATTAACACAAAATATAATTTTTATACTGAATAGGCTTTAAATCCTGAAACTAAGACACGTTATTCAGGACCACATTTTTTTGGTCTTCATTTAGAAATACTTCAACAGACAAGAGATACTCATCGACGAGCAACAGTTTTAAAATCATTTGACAATTTAACTTCAATCGAACAAAATAACCGAGCTAAAAAAATTGCCAAATCTGTATCTGCAATATTTGATCAAGAAATGACTAAAAGTTGTCATTTAGACGATAATCCTAATTTAAAATCAATTGAGTTTAGTATCAAAGATAATTTTTTTAACTTTAGTTTTAATGAGAAAAATGTTGAAATAAAGCATAAAGCAAGAGCTGCCGTACAAGCATGTGATAAAGGACAAGTAACACGCGAAGGATATCGAATTTTATCTTCGATCAGTCAAGATTTACCACGTGAATGGAAAGTTTCTGCAGAAAAGAAAGAGATTATACATGAAATGAATGAAATTATACCAATTTCTCTTATAAATATAACACCATCACCATCTGATAATTTTGTAAATTCAGAAATACACATTAATGATTCTGAAATTATTAACAACTTGCAACAATCAATTGGAAAAGGTGGGCAAAGAAACATTATTAATATATTAAAATATCTAATACCAGGTCTTCTTAATAGAAATGTATTAAATATAACAAATCCTACAATACATTTGCGAATTTCTGGTGATGAGAGGAACGTTGGACGGAAGGTTAAGCAAGTTATGGTTACCTGTTCAATCCTTAACGATTTTGATAATATATATCGACCTGAGAATTATTATACCATAATTTTATACCCTGGCGTTGAAAAATATGAAACTTTAAATATTGTTTTAGAACCATTAATTATGGAATTAAGAAAATTAAAAGAAGAAGGATTTAGAGATAATCAGAATAGAGAGTGGAAGATTGAACTTTATTTTTCATCAGATTGGAAATTTCTCGCAATATGTTTAGGATTAAATGCAGCAAATAGTAAATATTTCTGTCCATGGTATGAAGTGTCTAAGGAACAACAAGGAGACTTTTCATATGAATGGACAATTAATAAAACTATGGATCAAGTTCGTGAAAATTACACATTTTATAAAGGTCATATTCGACCAGCAATTTTTGATATGATTCCTTTACAAAACTGGGTTCCAGACGAATTGCACATCATGTTACATATAACAGATGTTCTTTGGCAGCTTGTGATTGATGAACTCAAATCCAGAAATACTTGGGGAGATAGAGCAAAAAATGTAATAATTGAAGAAATGAAACGAATTGACGTTAAATTTCATTTTTGGCTTGAAGTAGGATCAACAAGTTAGCAATATACATCTTTAATGGGGCAAGATAAGTTAATTGTACTTCAGCATTTTGATTTAACTAAACTTTTTCCAAATTCACGAGCAACTCAAATCCGAAATTTGTGGGATAATTTTTATTTACTTCATAAAGCAATGAAAGATCAAAAAACTGATGCAAAACAATTCTCCGATGATGCACATGCATGGTTATGCCAATTTTTAGATTCTAATCATTTTTATCAAGCGGGTGATATTACACCTTACATGCATGTATTAGTGTATCATGTTCCAGAAATGATGCGTATTCATCACAATTTTGGTTTAGCAGCATTTTCTTGCTCAGCAGTTGAAAAAAAAAATCACCAACAAGTTTCTCATTTTTTTAAAAAAACAACAAAAGATGGTGGCATTGGAAAAGGAAGAAAATCTGCAATTGTAGATATTCTTGAATACGAAAATAGAGTTTTATATTTTAATAATCATGATGAGATTGATTTAATTCGATTACCAAAACGTTTACGTAGCAAGTAGTATTTATGATTGAATAATTATGTATTTTTTCATTTTTTTTCCATGTACATGTATTATTTTACAAATTTTTCATAATAAAATTTGGTTTTGTTTTCGCACTTTAATTACATTTTCAACCCTTCTACTTTTTTAATAAAAATTTTCTATATCTTTTATATGAGAAATTATAAAATTTATAAAAATAAATCCTGATGAATATACAATATTACGTACATCTGATTTTTTCTTTCTTTTCCAGCCAATAATGATTTGTACAGGTTTAGGTTTACAAATTCTTCGTTTTTTAGCTTTGTGTATATTTACTTGATTTTGATCTTGAAGGGGATCGGGTTCTTGAAGAGGATCAGAATCTTGATCTTGAAGAGGATCGGGTTCTTAAAGAGGATCAGGATCTTGAACTTGAAGAGGATCAGGTTTTTGACATAAATTTGACTCTAAGAGAGGATCCGGATCATTTGGATTTGATGGTTGTTGATATGATAAAACAAATGTTTTTTGGTGTTGCAAAAAATATTTAACACCCCAATTATCGTCTCCCAATACCTTTGATAATGTAGAATAAGAATTGATACCTTTAAAGATACACTTATAATTTCCTGTTTTTGGAAAATAATCATGTATATATCCTTTAAAAACACCAAAAAATTGACTTTCTGTACAACTAAATATAACTCGCACATTCCCAGCATGTTTTGAACTTTGTTTCAGTCTCTCCTTTATATGATAAATCAAAATTCGTCGTGTTTCTTCAATTGCTCTTTCAGGTAGATCATACACGGTTGGCCTCATAATATTAGCATCTTTAATTGTTATTTTATGATTAGCTAAACCAGAATGTCTTTTATAGATTTTTCCACATAATTCACATTCAAACTTGTTGCATAGCGAGTTAAATGATGTTTTAGACATAGGTATGTTGGTAATTGTCTACAAAAAAAGTTTTCAAGTTTATCGTTAAACAAAATATTATTGTTTCATATAATATTGGACGCGTTTTTTAAAATAAAAAGGAAAATTACAATAAAATTTATATTATTTTTTACTTGAAATTTTTGATCAGTTCCTTCTTTTTTTGATCGGTTGTTACTTTATTACATATTAAAAATATTTTAATTCGGGGGAGTTGTTAAATTTAGAGAAGATATTTGGGGATCAATTGTGTTTCTAAGCCACTAAAAACACATGATTTATGTAACACATAACAAAATGTGAACCTGTGATCAGGCCCAATTTTTCCAATCTGCCGATATGTTATTCAATTTTATTATAAAATATTTAAATAATACTAATTAAATATAATTAATTAGGCACTTGCTTAAAATATGGTGTTTGGCAAAGAATAGTGATAATTGCTGGAAAAGTAGCTGAAAATGCGGAAATGGACTTAGAATGCTCTCGCATACTTTGTTCACAACTTTTAATGTATAAAAATAATGAAAGACCTTTTAACCAACCTTATTCTAATGGAATTGATGATCCAATCAAATGGTGGACAAGTATGGAACTAGAACTACCCTATCTTCAATCACTCGCATTACGATTATTTTCTATTTGCCCAAACTCTGCATCATGCGAATGGGGTTTTTCTATGTGTGGCTGGATATGTAATAAAAGATGGCTTCAGCTTGGAGTTGAACGTTTAGAGTCAATAGCAAAGATAATATTATATTATCGATCAAACGCACATTCAGAATTCAGATTTTATGGAAAAGGTACGAAGAAAGAGTCAGTAAAATTAAGCGATAGTGAAATAAATGCTATCGTTAATGATAGTTTAGCAGAACTAGAACCTGAAGAAGAAGACGATGATGTAGAGATCATCAAGGAAATACAAGTTCAAAGAACAACTAATGGACATCCTATTCCAAATAACCAAGTTGTAGTATTAATCGAAAATACTATAAATGTATTGCATCAAAATATTATTGATAGTTTGGATAAGGATTTTTTGGAAGATGATAATAATTTAATTGAGGATAATTTGAATAATGATGATAACAAAAACAATAATTGTGACAATGAAAATGATAAAGAAAAATCTGGAAGAGGGATTATAAACTATAATGTAGAAGATTTGACAAAAGAATTTGTTGATAAATGACGATATATTTTTTTTTTGGCAATTTTTTCTTACTTTGTAGGCAATTTTTTTTGGACAATTTTGTCCAAATTTCATACTTTATATTTTTTTAGCGATTTGTCTATTTTTTTTACTTTTTTTTGGACAATTTTGTCCGAATTTCGTACTTTTATAATTTTTTAGCGATTTGTTTATTTTTTTTTTTACTTTTTTTTGGACAATTTTGTCCACTTATGGATGATTTTATTTATTTTTTTCACTAAATAAATAAGAATTTTTGCTTTAAATAAAACATTAACTAATTATTTTTATTTAAATTTACATATTCATTTATTTACAATATCAATTTTGAATACATCAGTTTTTCATTTCGACAATTTTAACAATTCGACAATTCTAAAAATTTCGACATGTTGAAATTAATTTCGTACAGTTTGTACATTTTGACAATTTCATCAATTCGACAATTCTAAAAATTTTGACATGTCAAAATTAATTTCATACAGTTTGTACATTTCGACAATTTCGTCAATTCGACATGTCAAAATTATTTTGACAATTCTGACTATTTCGATATTTCAATAATTTCTACATGTCGAAATTATTTTGGCATTTCGGCGTTTCGACAGATTTTAATTTCGACATTTCGGCATTGACCTTTACCATTTTGGCTGGTAACTTTAGCCTAGTATCACTACTATATTCATCCAAATTATACACATATAAGTCTATTTTAAGCAATTAATAGTATATAGTGTATAGTATATTCAAAATAGCATATATTCCTACCGATCCTACAGGCGTCTTTCCAGCACATTTAGTAGTTATAGATATTAATCAGCTAATTAATGCACTTAAGAATGATGCAGATGCCCTGCTGGTAAATGGTTGAATAACTATTACACCAAATCTTATAAATATTAATCATGAGATTAAGTACATTATTGGATTGATTATAGCTCATGGTATATAGTTTGAAGAAAGAGCAAGACAAACTAGGGAAGAGCTTGATACTTCAACTGGTTTATTAAAGTTTTTGCAAGAAGTGACCAATGCTAGAGAACGTGCATCAGGAAAAATTTTGGTTCACAGATCTGCGCAATTCTGCAGAATCCAATTCTGCACAGATCTGAGGACATACCGATGCGCAGCACTGAAAAATTTCATGGATTTCTGCGCAAATCTGCAAATACTAAAAAATCTGCGAAAATTTTTACAAATAAAACCTGCGAAATTTTTCAAAAACACTAATGCAAATTTACAATTAGACAATGTTTTAACTTAACATTAACTAATATCAATTTATTAATAAAGATATTTACAAATTTAAAAGTACAGTATATATACTAAACTATCTTATTTGCTAACTAAATGCACTAATTAAAAGTCTCCTTTTCTTTTCTTTTCTTTACAGACGTTTAAATTATGTTGTTATTAATGGTTTGGACATTGTTCCAGTTGGTTTGATTCTAACAAACAACTTTAATTTCTTCGATCTAACTAAAGAAAAGTGAAATATTATCATTTAAATAAAAAAAAAATGAAATAATTTTGAAGTTTAACTTCAAAATTCTATCAGAAGGCGTCTGGAAAGCCGTAAACCTAAAAAAAAGAACTGAAACGTTAGTTTATATTTTATTAACAAAGCAAAAAAAATTAATTTTTGAAAGTAAGTACCTTTGAAATCTAGTTTAGGAGGCTCTTCTTTTTGTCGTTTTTCCACTTTCCTTTTACTACCTCTGACTTTAATTCTTTCCCATCTTTTGTTAGCATCCAAGAAGCCATGAGCCTACAAAATAAAAAAATCAAAACGTTAGTAAACGTTTTGCTAAAATAAAACAAAAAAAAAATTTCATTTTTTTTTATTACCTTTAAATAACTAGTCTGTCTTAAAAGAGGTTTCAGACCTAAAAAAAATAAATACAAATGTGAGTTAACGTTCGTTGAAATAAAAATAAAAAAAATATTATTTACCTTCGAAGCCACAAAACCACAAAAGAGTCAACATTTTGGTTAAAAAAGAAAGTCTGGACAGTATTGTAAGCTTACGAAGAATAGAGTCAAAGCGTTAATTAATGTTTAGTTTAACATTTTGAATAACTTTGAAGTTTTACCTTTGAAATCTTATCCAGAAACTCGTCCAGAAGCCGTAAACCTATAAGAAACAAAATAAATGAAATGTTAGTAAATGTTCATTAAGAAATTTCAAAAAAAAATAAAAGGAACTTCGTAAAATACCTTTGAAGTTTTGTAACGTTCTAGGAAGCTGCAGACCTATAAAAATAAGCATTAGCAAACCGTCTTATTAAAAAAGAATTTCAAAGTTCTATCTTTGAAATTTCTTCTAGGAATCCAACCATGGACCTACAAAAAAAAAGAATAAGAAAATAAAGAATGTTAGTAAACGTTCATTGAATAAAAAAAAGCAAAAAAGAATTAAAAATTCGAAGTTTTACCTTCGAAATTGGTGTCAATAATACTCCCAGTTTTCTAGACTAAAAAAAAATAAAAAATGTTAGTAAATATTCATTGAATAAAAGAAAGAAAAAAAATCAAACGTTAACAACATTCGTTAAATAAAATAATTAAATAAGTTTTTTTCGAAGGTCATACCCTCAAAATGTCCTTCATCTATCTAAAAAAGAATAAAACGAACATTAATCAATATTCATTAAATAAAAACAAAAAAAAAATTGAAGGCTTTACCTTCGAATATAGTCTAGGCTTCGTCTGGATCCAAAAAAAATTGAAAATAAACATTAGTTAATGTTTGTTGTTAATGTTTGTTGAAGTAAAAAAAAAATTATTTCAAAGTTTCTTTACTTTCAAAATACATCGGTCTGCTTCGAATTAGAATTTTGGGCCTAAAAAAATGAAATGAAATATTAGTAACATTTCGTAAGATAAAAATAAAAAAAAAATAATTTATTTTGAAGTTTTCTTTAACTTCGAAATACTGAGGTCCATTTCTTCCAGACCTAAAAAAAGAAAGAAAATGAACATTAGTTAACGTTTGTTGAAATAAAAGTAAAAAAAAATATTTTTTTTTTACTTACAGTAGTCCTCCTCTAAAGGACTTCTGGACTTAAAAATAAAAAAAAATGAACATTAGTAACGTTCGTTTAAATAAAACAAAAAAAAATAAAATTTTGAAGATATCATACCTTCGAAATACCAGTCCGCATCTAAAGGAGTTCTGGACCTAAAAAATAAAAAAAATGAACATGAGTAATATTTGTTAAACAATTTATAATAAAAAAAAACTTCAAAAGAAAATTATTTTAAAGTCCTACCTTTGAAATGGGAGTCCAATATTCACACATTCGGCATTCTGGACTTGCAAATGGTTGATAAAACCAAATGTTAGCTAATGTTTGTTAAGGCAAATTAAAAAAAAAAATTAATTTCGAAGGCTAACTTTGAAATTGAGTCCGGAACCCACACTACCTTCAGCGTTTTAAATATATAAAAAAAAAGGAAAATGAGCGTTAGCCAACGCTCGTTAAATTGTAATAAAAAAAATTTTTCTGAAGGTTACACTGGTCAAATGACAAGATATTACCTTCGAAATTGGTGTTTTCTGACATTGCGTTTTGGACTCTATTAACGTTTATTTTTTTTTGAAGATAGGAACTTGCCTTTCGGCGCTTCAGACCTGAAAAAAAATGAAAAATCAAATGTTAGCAATATTCATTAAATAGAAAAATGGCTGAAAAACTACAAAATGCAAATAATAAAAATAGTTTTTCTTCAAAATTACAGTCCAGAACTCATTCTGGAACTTATATCTTTGGTGCAAAATATAAATAAACACTAACATTTGTTAAAATAATTTTTTTTCAAAGTTACTTTTGAGCTTAAACTATTAATTTTTTTTGGTATCTTTAACAAATTATTTCTTTAAAAGGCATTAAAGTAATACATTTTTTTTACAACACAACACTTTAAAGAAATGATTTTTTAAGTGTAAAAAAAAATTATTTCTTTGAAAGTTTATTAAAACAAACTTAAGATGTAAAGTTTATCAAAATAAAACAGTAAGTTTATGTGAAGTTTATCAAATTAAAAAGAAAATTGCGAAGATATCTTTAGATTTTTGTAAAAATCTGCAATTTTGGAGATTATCACAAATTTTTTATAAAAAAATCTTTAAAAAAAAATAAAAAAAAATTTTTGCAGTATTGCGCAGATTTTTATCAAAATAGCACAAAAAAAAGTGGGCAATCTGCTAAAATCACAGATTACTACAGATCTGAACTGATATAACTTTTCTGATGTGAGATTCATGGTATTAGACAGCATCTTATTGCATGTTAAAATGAGAGGAACGGATTGCAAAATGAAAGAAATCATCTGGTAAATGCAAATTGTGATTAAGCTAATCAATTACAAGATCAGCAAGTACGGTAAAGAAGAATTAGGAATATTTTACAACAAAGAAATAATAAATTAATACACCAACTTGCAATAGAATGACTTACATCTAGAAACTTGAGACGAATTCATGATAGAATGCAAGCACAATTGGCTGCCCTTAGAATTCAAGCGCAGTAGTTTCAAATTAGACAAGTTGGACCTATAGTTAACAATCCTCATCTGGATAATCCACAAGTAATGTGGCTACAGTTGCAATAGGAATGCCAGTTTTTGCTGGAAATGATGATGATGATCTTGAGAAATTTTTGAGTTATATAAGGGCTATATTCATAGTATTGGAATTGATTCATCGGCTGTTGCTGGTAATTCAGCAGGTTGGGAGAAAGCTATGGGTATACTTCGTGTTTGCTTAACTGGTTCAGCTGCTAGATGGTATGATAGTAATATTTTAGGAAAAAAAGTTAAGCTTAGAAATATTCTTCTTCGTGCTGCACATGGAGGTGAGGCAGCATTTAAGGCTTTGGCTGGTAATGCTGCTAATTGTCCAGTAAATATATGGGTTAACCCTTCTGGTGCAAGGGCTCATATGACTGATGGTGCTGATGCTGGTGTTAATAATCCAGTCACTGATGTTTGGCCTGATTATGCAATAGAAGGGAATAGAGATATTTGGCTAAATCATGCTGGTATGAAATTTACTAATGATCCTCTTAATCACAATGCTGCTGGTGATGCAGCTGGAGCTGGTATTGCAATTGCTGGTGGAGCAGGTATTGGTCAACTATATGTAATCCCAACCTATCCCTGTCATGTCTTAATTAAATTAAGGTTTAGCAATCTTTTTCAAGAAAACATGCCTGTTTGAGATTTCTATGATAAAGTTAGAAGAAGTGCTGAGTTATTAGGCTATGGTAATGATGTTTTAGTTAATCAGTTTCTAAGAAATCTGAATGATGATTGTACGATTGAAGCTGAAAGAATTGGTGCTGAATGAGATATAGAGAAATTGGTAGGTCTTCTTGAACAAGTTGAAAAAAGAAAGGCTGAATTACGTCTTGATAAAGAAAGATAAAAAAATATACGTTATCAGAAGGATAGTCAAATTATTCCAAAGCAATTGCCACCAGTTAGTCAGGAGCCAGTTATATTAAAACCAGTCCAACATCATGCAGTTACCCAAGAAGAGATGAATCGTTTATTGCAACAACAGACTGAAACTTTTCAATCCCAAATTCGTCAATTGCAAGAAAGTCTTAAGGTTCGAGATGTAAAGCCAATTTATAGACCTAAGCCTAAACCTAAGCCTCAATATCGTGATGATTGGGAACTTTATGCACAGGATTCATATCCTGATGAAGGTCCTAATCCATTTGATGAAGATAGGAAAGATGATAGGCATTTCCAACAGCTATTTGATTATGCATTAGGTAAACCTGCTCCTAGAAATACATTAGAACAAAGATTAGCTGGTAAGATTGCTAAAAGAATCACAAAAGCTAGAGAAAGACGTGAAGATGCAGAATTAAATAGGGTAATGCGTGAACTTTTCTTGGATGATCATGATGATCCTATGGACACTTCCAATACCATTCGAGGTGTACTTATAGAACTAGTTCAAGGTGAGAATGGAGAAATTATGCTTGTTCAAAAAAAAAGATAGTTTCAAATAAAGGTAAGACGTTAAACCCTAGCCCTGCATCTAAATCAATATCTAAATTAACATCTAAATCACCATCTAAATCAACTGGGGTGGTGAAAATTCCACCAACAAACTTTACTAAAATGGAGCTTATAAATCTCCTAAAGCTTGCTGATATCAGAAAGATTATTCAGGAGATCGTCTATAAAATATTAGAAAATTATGAAAGCGCTCTTCAAGAACAACCAGAAGTACAAGAGGAATATTTGGGTCCAATGGCTATAGATATTAATGTTGCTCGGTTGGAAAATTCTAAGGATCTTTTGGCTATAAATGGAAATGTAAATGGGATAGATATTCAATGTCTAGCCAATTCCTGTGTTAATGTCTCTTTTATCTAAGAAGAAACAGTTTCAGAACTAAAACTAAAATCTGATAAATTTATAAAGCATAGCATTACTGGTGCGTCAGGGCCAAGTGAACCACTTGGTATAGTAAAAAATGTATCAATAGAACTTTTACCAGGTTGTATTATTAAAGAAGATCTTGTAGTCCTGAAAGGATATAAGCATAAAGAGATTGGTTTGAGCTGAACATATGTCGTCGATGCCAGGCTATGCCCAGCGGTGACTAAAGCCTCTATACATCCCTCCTCCGGGGTAAAACCCTATCAGATCCCCTTCCAGTTAGCCTCCCAGCGCCTTTACGGCGTGTCTCTAACAATACCATAGATAAATACCATATCCCCTGGTACGACCTCCTATATATACCCCTCGTACCAACTTTGTACCAATCCTCGTACCAGAAAACATATCAAATAACCATCAAAATCACGAAATAAAGGCAAAATCATACACAATAATGGTTTGGTACAATGGTACGAAGACAATTTCCAAAAATATTATTCAACTCCAGACACTATATACATATATACCTATATACAACGCTTATAATATATAAAACTTTTTGGAAAAATCCCTCGAACCAATGTACCTGATCCAAAAGTATTAATTTTACATTTCTAAAGCCTTCAGAATGCCAATTTCCCTATTTTCCTGGTACAAAAAGTGGTCAGAATTTGGTACGATGACAAATCCTGCTCTTTGTACCAAAATATTGGGTATATATAGCATACCTTCTTGTACTAACCACCTATATATACCTACTCATACTAAATTCCTATGCCTCCCAATAGCATACAAATATACCTGAAAAAAAAACAGCTAATATCGATCACCCAACTAAATGTTCAACTATCTCTTTTAATGGTTTTTCAAATCCAAACTCTTTAGCACGCTTTGCATTATCTAGTTTTAATCCAAGAATGAATTTTACTTTAATGTTTATATGATCCAAATCCTCATTTTGGGCTATAGCATACAATTTTATTGACTCAAAATATTCACTTACAGAGCTATCACCTTGTGTAGGAGCTGGTATCTCTTCTTCTTCGTCACTTTCTAATCTCGAAGTACTTGGAGGGGTTGTAGTTCTTTCCATTGTTATGTTTATCACTAATAAATCGTGTCATATTTTCAATTAACTCTCTTTTGTTGCATCCCTTAAATACCTCTTAATATAAGCCTGAACTTTGTCATCGGCATCCAAAATCTTAAGACCAAGTTTCTTAGCCTTCTTGTTTGTAGCCGTCTTCTTTCTCTTTTTCTTAGCATCCAGAACCTCTCTTTTGCTTTGTAATTTAACCTCCCAATTTTTACCAGTAAGGGTGTTCTTATGCATCCCACAGATAATACAATCACCATGAATTCGATATCGACCATTATCGGTCATATCCTGAACTTCTGAAGAGGTTTCTGTCTTCTTTCTACACTTTGTACAATATATCTCTGTCATATCCACAAATTTGAATTCTAGTAGTAAATCTTTAATTTTAAACATTATGACCCCTTTAGAGAGGTATTATAAATTTTATAACCTATCAGGGGTACCAGCACATCTTCTTAAAGACCAAGAGCATTATAACATCTATCGAAGACCTCTAAAGGAAAAAAGATCTGAGCGTCCAAAAGTAATCATCTGGAAAGAAAATGCTACTCAGCAGTCTGATTTAGGAGAAATGCCTATAGACCCCAAGGGATACCATTATTTTCTCGTAGTAGTAGATACAGGTCGAATGAAAAAAAATCGGATTTTGCTCTATTTAAAATAGCCTTGCCGACTTCAATATAGAATATGCCAAATTTTGCTTATTTTAGTATAGCCATATCTATTTTTGCCGATTTTTGTTAAATTCCAATTTTTCAGTCATAAATGCCGATTTTAGCGGCCGATTTTTACCTTTTTTTAAATAAATGCCGATATTTAAACCGGAGATATTATATTTATTATATACTTTACCCTTTTCGTATAGTTCGAATAAAGGATTTTATCTTATTTAAAATTCCCTTGCCGATTTCAATAAGGCTTTGCCGATTATTTTACTAATTTTTTGCCAATTTTGTTAACTTCTGATTTTTCATCCAGAAATGCCGATTTTAGCGGCCGATTTTTACCTTTTTTTTAATTAAATGCCAATATTTAAACCGGAGATATTATATTTAGTGTAAACTTTACCGCTTTTGACACAAGTCGAATAAAGATTTTACTCTATTTAAAATAGCCTTTGCCGATATTTAAATTGTAATATTTCGTAATTTTACATCATAGGATTTTTGAAATTATTTATTATACTAATAAATATAAGATACTATTCTAAATATTCTACTTGTTTTGTACATTGAATTCCCAGTTGGTTCGATTTCACAAACAATAACTGAAGTATTCATAAGGTTGAATAGTGATAATCAAAACTGATGAGATCGCATTGATAAGGCCTATTCCTAAAAAGTTAATTAATCACATTTAATTAAACGCTATTTAATTGTACTATTTTTTTTTTTTCAAAAAAAAACTTTCTTTCTGAAAGAAGAGTCTGCCTCCTATACCGTTTGCCGTCGTGCATAGTGTGTTATAGGAAAGGTGGGCTAGGTGGCCACCTAAAGTTTGTAAATAACTCTGGTACCAAAGTTGATGATCTATTTACTATACATAGACCTCTCGCTTCGAATTTTGGTTATGATAATTCCGCCTCATCTGTCGCATTATTCGTCGAAGTCTAAATAGATATCATTATGACTTATGAGTAAAATATTTACAATAATAATGTAAATTCTTTAATCATAGTTAAAATAGGCATGATGGGATAACTCATATATCATAAGCTCTGTCTGTGCGAAGTGCCGTTTTATTTATAATCAAAGTAGACTTAAGTCGTAAGTAACTTTGATTATCATTGATTAGGAAAGTACATGCAATGAAAATCCTTTATCAAGGGGTAAAATAGGCATGATGGGATAACTCATATATCATGAGCTCTGTCTGTGCGAAGTGCCGTTTTATTTATAATCAAAGTAGGCTTAAGTCGTAAGTAACTTGATTATAACAATGATGATTATTGGAGAATTAAGTTGCAACATTTTTAAACATTTTTGAATAAGTGCCGTATTAATTTAATGTAATTGTTACCCTTTTCAAATAAGAAGGGCCGATTTGCAATACAGCTTTGCCGGCCTTAAATGTATTTATATAGCCAGAATAATTGTTTTATACTTTATGTGATATTTAATTAAAATAAAATAAACCTTTGATATCTAAAAATTATTACATAATTAGAGTTATTAATCACAAAGTATGGTGCTTGTATCGTAATGCCGTAATAAAAGACCGATTTGCAATACAACTTTGCCGGCTCAAAATAAGATCTCTTGTTATCTGAATTATCTGATTTTTCACGCGGTTAGAATTAATTACGATATATGTAACCTTTATCGTTATTCTTGTGCCAAAAAAAAATGATTGTTATAATTTAATCAAATACAAATGCTATAATTGAATTCACCATTCCGATTTTACATATAATTCATTTTATATTATATAAAGTTTTTAAAACAAAATTTTTTTATTTAAAGGAATCACAGCCATATATTCTTTTGTTTTTCTCGTCCCAGTATCAAAATTACATTTAATGAATTTTCCTATTATATGATGTATGGGTATAATACTGTCTCTTCTCATATCATAAAACTCATTTGTCCATAATTCCATATTACATGATTTTATGTCGTTATCTACTTGGCAATAATATCTTGTACTATGATCTTGAACCGGTTTGTACCATTTGACTAACGCTAATGAATGGGTTAATGATCGTGAACTATTTAAATGAATAGTATGCTCAAAATAAAATTGTACTTGACCGGGATAAACATCGATCGATCCATCATAATGTACAAATCGAGCTAATATATATGAGGATTTTTCGTGACGAGCAGCCTGAACAGAACCATATATGTCCGCCCCAATTCTTATTCTCCCATATTGTATAATTCTAGGGTTTACGACAGTACCGTTATTTGAACCTATTATAGAGTAGATGGAGATGAAACAATAATCATTATACAAACTATTATAAAATTCTACCAGTAGGTCCAAAATTTGGTTTGGAAGGGTAGTTTCTTTGCGCGGTTTCATTAGCAACCCAGGAAAACATTCCGTTCCGTAAGCCGAATCTTCCTCAATAAGAGATAGTCTTATAAAATTTTGATACTCATCGCTCGCAAAATCATCAAGTGCAGCCAAGCTGCCAACAGATTTTCTTGGTTCTATTATCTCCAAGGAGGAAAATAAGTGATCGTTGTCACAATTTGAGAGAAAGTATTGAAGGATTGTATTTTCAGACATAATTCTTAGTAGTTCAGGTTCAATATTACGTCTGCTATTATTATAAGAACCTACAATTTTTAAAAATAATTAATAACATTGCGATTTTCAAATCGGAAAAATTAAATCACGTACCTAAAATTCCGTTTATCCATTCAAAGCTATAACACCAGAATGAGGACAAAGGACCATAGTCTAATACGCATTCACAGATATGGAGACAGAGATGCAGATTAGGACTTATTTTTTCTTGACCATATTTTTGTTCAATTAATTTGTTCATCTCTATCAGTCTTGTAAACGCTTCATTTAACATATTTTTTGTAGCTCTCAGTTTGTTAAGATCTTGCAAGCACGCACGAAATATGCAAGAATTTTTCGGTCGATGTATCCAAGGAAACTCCATGTGATAGGTATTGCAAAAATTAACATGAAGGTTTTCCACATGTCCGCCGTGAAACTTGAGAATCCTTCACCAGTAGCTATTCTAACAGGGCGGTGTCTAAGGTCACTTGGGAACTTTATTATATCAGTTCTCTCTTGCATAATTTTGAGCTTTTCGTTATTTAATATACCTTTGCCTATCCAGAGTTTCGTTACGATCTATTTCGCAACACCGAGAAAAAGGCAATGCATAGGATCAACCACGCAAAAGCGAACAGGATTAAAATAAAGCAAGCGGTATATCTCCGACCAGTGAACATGATGTTCAGAGACATGGGCTCTTCGTGCTTCTTCAGTTGCACATTGTTTTCACTCACTTGCTTTTTCTCTTATTTTATTAATATCTCGCTCAACAAACCAGTCATCTAAATCTGCAAACCCCCCAAAATTTGGTTGATTGTTTATAAAATTTGCCGATTTGTAACATCGGTAGCATGCAATACGAGCCGAGATGAAACCACATAATTTCCGAGACGCAAGGACGTCGCTAGAACAGCCAATGATTGCACCACAGACAAATCGACCATTGTTGTGTTTGTTTGTTTTCATAAAATAGCCATTCCACAAACGATTTAACTGGTTAACGATCGGATATAAATAATTGTTAATTTCATGTTGGCTTGGTTCTTTCGAACCAGGCATTACTGCTAGTGTGAGAATATTGTGTGGCTTGAAGCATTCATTACGCGGCAAATTACAAAAAACGGCATAAATCACACCAACAGAATATTGTGAATTTACGAATGGCTGGAACCAATCCATATTTAACATTAATCTGATATGAGTATCGGCAAATTCTTTTGTAAAAAACAGCGCACCATCATCATCTGTAAAACTTTTCCAGACCCTACCATCATAGATATCGAATAAAGCTTCAGTTCCGTTTTTCCTTTCTGACCACTTCCAACATGACATTTCAAAATTTTTGCGATTAAAAAAAAGGGTCAATTGTTGCTTAATATTTATTAACGGGAATGTCATTATTGGACGGAAAATGGGATTATTACTACTATTATTACTATCTATTTTCGTTAATAGAGGGTTATTGCATTGTTGTCGAAATCGTTCTATTCTGTGATTTGGATAGTTTACAAAACTGCAAGTTGGTATTTCAGTATTGTCTAATAATTCTTTTATATCATACAATTTGTGACATCTGTCACAGGCTGCATATTTAATTATCGTTGTGGATATCCCCAACACCTTTTTAGCCATATATAAAGAGGAAGGAAAAGATGAAAATTTATTTTCATCTATTGTCAAAAGAAAAAATCTTAAGAACTTGAACAAAGAATCTATAGCTACATTGGAAAGTTTAAATCGTTGTTGATATTGTAATATCCACAAAATAGTCCAAGTATAATTATCATTAATGTTAATGTTAGGAAGAATTGGTTCGCCGTCATCAAAATCTGTTGATGCAAAATTGACTTCCTCATCGTCATCATCTTCATAATCATCGGAATAATTAGAATCGCTATCTTCAGTATCTCCATTTTTATCGTCATCATCTTCAGAATCCCCATCTTGATCATTCTCGTTTCTTACATTATCCAATAATAAATTTTCAAGAACAAGATCGGATATTTTTCCTTTCTTTATCGTTCGATGTTTTGCCGATTCATGTATAGGTGTCTTCTTTGTTAAAAAGAAATAGTTTCTTGTGAGTAATGGTTCAATATCTTCGAACAATGGTTCAATATCTTCGGACAATTGTTCAATATCTTCGGATAATTGTTCAGTTATATCAGGTGATGTATCATTTATCCCTTGTATTGGGTCGCATTCCATTACATCTTCATCAACAGCATCAGATGATATAACATTTGAAGAACCTTCTTGATAATTGTTACCAAAATTATTATTCGCAATAGATTTTAATTTATATTTTAACTCATGTTTCAGTTTAGTCCTTGGATCAACCAATTTACCGTTACATTCTTTACAGAAACAATGCACTTTGGTTCTGGTTCTTGTATCTAGAGATTCTGACATTTTTTTTTTTTTTTTTTTTTTAAGGAATTGCAAATCAATCTAATTGGTTTGGTAATCCCGATTCTTGGTCCATTTTTGTCAAGGCACAGCTTGGTAATTAAGCTATTTTGATAATAACACATGACAATGATGTCAAGATCAATGTATTTTATCAAATACTAAAATATAATTTTATTTTTGCTAATTCTCTAATTAAATTTGGTATTAAGGGGTATAATTATACTAGAAAATTTTTTCAAATTCAATTAATCCGATTCTTGAAACATGTCAATCGACTTACTAATAAATCTCATATATCATCACGAATTCGAAAGATCCAAATAATTTAAATAGAGATGTAGCAATTTCCTATTCACAGATCAAAATACGAGAGTTATAAAAAAAGTGTCTTAGTTGTTCGCAACTGCAACAACATCAAAATTTAACACTTGACCTATTCTTTCGAATATATCAAAAATTAGGAAAAACTATATTTCATTTTTTTTTTATATATTTTCTTTCAAGTCGTCAATTTCTAGTACATCAGTATCATTTAAAGCTGTTAACGAGATATCAAATATTTATTATTTTATTTTTTATTGAGTCGCTTACAATAATACGTTGAGTTATAGCATATATACGTTTATTCTAACAATCAGTCATGGTTAAAATTACTTGTTAATTAATAGAATTGTTTTAATAAATCTTTAATTCTTCTTTTGCCCTTAGCAGTTGGCACAGACGTACAGTTTGTTAATACCACGTGACTAGATAGTGCATAAATGTCACCCGACGTGATTGGCAGGAGCTATAAAGTTTGTTTGCATTTACCGCATTTACCATGCACGTTCTACAAATCGGTGATTTCCAATTTGTTTACGTTTACTATAAATTTGCTCGTGAGTATGGTATATTTGCGTACGTTTACCACGCTTTCTTTCTTTTTTCTCCACGTTTTAGTACGATGCAACAAATTTTCTTTGTTGCCTTTCATTTTTTTCGTTAATGGTTGACGATATTTTTCACCTTATTTTTCACCTTATTTTCGTCGGCTTAACAAAGTAAGCATATTTCTTTTCGCCAATTATATTTCCTGTCAGAAAAACCAGCTTTCGTAAGTATAACTTTATCAAGTTTCAAATGTGTTATTACTAATTTGGACATGTTATTTATGATAATGATATAATATTTAGTTTATTAATATATTTTAATTAATTCATTGATATACTTTATTGATATATTTTAATTAATTTATTGATATTTTTAATTATTAATTGTTTACTGATATATTTTAATTAATTTATTGATATATTCTATTAATTGATAACGCTATAATATTTAGTTTATTGATATATTTTAATTAATTGATAGCGATATAATATCTAGTTTACTGATATATTTAAATATTGATTGATTTATCTTAATTTAATTAATGTAGTTTACTGATTATTTTAAATAATACATTTTAATTAATTGAAAGCGATATAATATCAAGTTTATTTAATTTATTGATTTATTTTAATTAATATTGATAGCGATATATTTTATTAAATGATAACGAGTCTTATTAATTTAATCTATCTTTTATTTTAATCAGACGATAACGAAAATGGTTCAGAAGACGTAAGTAACGGTTATATATAGAGCCTTTGTTTCTTGTTTAATCTTTAAATTATCAAATTATCAAATATCATAATGAGAAAATTCAAACCTTTAAATTTAATTCCTATTTCTCATGATGGTTCTCATTTTCATATTAGATCTTAACGAAATGAATCTAATTCCCGTTCCCAATCTCATCAATCTCGGCATCAAACTCATATTAATCGATCTCGTAGTCGCTCAAAATCTCGCTCAACGACTCGTCAACCTCGATCTCACCCATCTCGATCCAAATCTCGTTATTATCATTCCAAATCCCAATGATCGCGTTCCCATCGCTCTCGCTCCCCTCATCGTTCCCAACGATCGCGTTCCCATCGCTCTCGCTCCCCTCATCGTTCCCAACGATCGCGTTCCCATCGCTCTCGCTCCCCTCATCGTTCCCAACGATTGCATTCCCATCGCTCTCGCTCCCCTCATCGTTCCCATCATTCTCAGTCTCATCAACATCGATCTCGCTCCCCTCATCGTTCCCATCATTCTTGTTCCCATCAACGTCGATCTCGATCTCGCTCTCATTCCCCTCATCGACATCAATCACGCTCTCAATCTCAACATAATCGAAACTATCAAAATGTCTCTAGAGGGAGATCAATTACAAAAAGTAATATTGTTTTATATTAGTGCTAATTAAATTTCATTTTACTTATACTATACCAATTTAACGTTATTGTTATAGGATCTTTAACCGATCTATCTTTAACAATTCCTTCTTCTTCACCTCCAGCGAGCGGTAGTATTTCTTTCACGTTTCTTTACTTACTTGCACGTAAAATTTTTTATACTAAATGATTTATATTAAATACTGATTTATAATAGGTGCTAACAATAGAGAAGTCAGCGAATTAAGAAGCATGATTTCAAATCTTACCAAACGTGTAGAAGTGCTAACGGAAGAAAGAACGAGTGAAGGACCAAGAAATAGAAGCCTATCCCCAGTTCTGTCCAGAGAGAATCGGCGTGCCCTTCCTCCAATAACTGATAAAAATTTCAAAAAAACCGTTCATGTAAATATATCTTTATTTTATTAAATATTTCTCTTTTGTATTGATCGTTAAAAAATGAGTGTTATATTAAATAGGATGAGGTAATCCATATTATAAACAACCTCGATTCGTTGATTCTTTTCGACACGTCAAAGACATTTAGTAAACAAAAAAAGTCGATAAATAAGAAGCTTCTATCAGCCGTTAAAGCAGCGATGCCTCCTTCATTAGAGGTATACGATACAGAACTTTTAAAAGTAATAAAACAGCTACACAAATCACGGCGGGAGATTTGGAAATTAAAAAAGGAGGGTAAGATAGATGAACACAATAAACGGCAACACATGACGTCGAGGAGAGATCAGGTGTGAAATTCATTATTTAAAATGACAATGTATATAATCTATTAATTATTTTAATTTACTCTTTAATAGAAAATGACAAGAAGACGCAAAGGTCTCCAACATATGATCTTCACGCAAGACAGCATTCTAGATGATTGTCGTCCTGAAAATATGACTAGGGAAGTATTTATTAAAGATTGCGAAAAGGCAGTAAATACCGCAGAAGTCCATTCGGATGAATGGTCTACTGAAGACGAAGTTCTGGCAAATGAAGAGCGTAATGATAACATAAGATCAGGAAGGTTGATAAGTACAAATTCTGTAATTAAGATTCACAATAAGGAGTGGAGGTCTTCTAGAGTACGTAAAGTTGCGAAAGTTTAAAACATAGGCGTTTATGCTAATAAGTTATAAATTTATCATTAGGTTAAAAGAATCTTATTTCGAGCGGACGAGATCGGAGTAAGCATCAGAACCGGGTTAAGTCGCAAACGTTACCGTCTAGATGATATCGATAAAAAAAGCAGACCAACACAAGACATGGCTAATTGGTGGATATCATCAAGGTGGATTGAACCAGAATCTGATGATGATGATGATGATGAGGATAACGACAGTGATAATAACGATGATGATAATAATGGTAATGATAATAATAACGATGATGACAATAATGGTAATGGTGATAATAACGATGATGGCAATAATGGTAATGCTGATAAAAATGATGGAACTAATGAAGAACAAAACGATGATAATAATGGTAATTTAGAAGTAGATGAGCACCAAGGTCCCTTTTACTTAGAAGTACCGGTCGATATCAGAAGACGTACATAATTTAGGTATTTGTTTCATCATTTAAAATCAACTGCTTGTATTTTGAGTGATTTAAATTCTGTTGTTTATAAATTAACTCTCTAATATCGTTTCTATCCTATTAATCTCTTTTTTAGAGCACTGGTTATTTTATAGCCATTTATAAGTAACATGACGAGATAAATATGATTTTAATATATTTTATATAAACATTCTATACATAATAATAATATAATAATAAGAACAATATAGTAATATAATAATAATAATATGGACAATATAATAATATAATAATAATAAATATATCATAAATTGCAGTATATATTATAAAATAATAGCATACATATTATATATCATACATATTAAATATTAAATATAAATCAATTATCGAAAATGGAAAAATAAAATAAAACTGGACAATAATAGTAATTATGAATTACGAGAAAATCGATAATAGAAAGATCCAATATATAAATCGGCATAAACTATTTTTGAAATGTTTATACCGAGCTAAAAAACCGGACAATAATAGTAATTATGAATTATGAGAAAATCGATAATAGAAAGATCCGATATATAAATCGGCATAAACTATTTTTGAAATGTTTATACTGAATTAAACTTGGCAATCCGATTTTAGGAGATTTGGCATGATTATTTAAAAATCGGCGTTCTGATTTTGCGAGAATCGGCAATTATAATTTTAAAACGGTATTCTGATTTATGTTGATAAAAATAAAAGAATTTCTGATTGCCAACAATACGTGCCATAAAATTGGCAGCAAAATGCCATAAATAGGACAAATATAGCTATAAACCGGCAGTCTTATTTTTAGCTATCGACATGTTTATTTTAAAATCGGAATGCCGATTTTTACAAAATCTGCCAAAATCAGCATTCCGATTTTTTGTTCATAAATAACGTATTTCCGATCACAAACAATTCGCGCCATAAAATCGGCTTTAAAAAGCCACAAATCAAACAAATATATCCAAAAATCGGTTAAAAATCGGACTGCTGATTTTTGACGATTTTTTTTCATTCGACCTGTAAGAAATATCCAGAAGACGAGTAGATGCTGAGCCTATCAAAAATAAGACAGCTAATAGCGTATTAAAAGCATTTATTAAAATATATGGACGTGGTTGTATCCAACCTTCTACCCATAGACTAGAAACAGACTCTGGTTCAGAATTTACTAATTCACAAATACGTGATTTTTTCCTTAATAGCATTGGAGTTATGATGAGGTTTGGCGAACCTGGACGTCACAAACAGCAATCATTTGCAGAACGAGCAATTCAGGCTATACAAGAACTACTTCTTAAAAGGATGATAGCACAGGAACTAAAAACTGGTGAAACATCAGTAGAATGGTCTGAAGATTTCCATGATATAGTAAGATTAGTAGATGAAAAGTGGCAAAGAGATCCACCTAAAATCCCAGAAAGTCCACCTAAAATAGACAAAAATACAGAATTACTATTAGAGGGAACACAAGTTCGAACTAAACTTCTTGAACCTATATCAGTACTTGGAAAAAAATTACATGGTAAGTTCAGAATAGGAGACATTAAATGGGATCCAAAAGTTCGTATAATGAAAAAGCTTATCCTTTCTTCTGAACAACCACCTACATATTTGCTCGATGGACCACATGGCAGGTTAGGAGTATCTAGATGTGCATATACTAGAAAAGAATTGCAAGTCATTCCTATTAACGAAAAACCTCCACCTGATTCAGTAATAAAAGGTCAGCCAGAAAGATATGTACCTGAGAAAATTCTCAAGCACCGTACCAGAAAGGGTCAACTCCAATATTTAGTCAAATGGGAGCGCTATCCAGAAGACGAATCTACATGGGAGCCAGCTGATAGATTACAAGAAGACGTCCCCAATCTAGTACGTATCTATAATGATACAAAATAGTTTATATTTTTTTTGAAATACCCCCAAAAAATTATAATTAAACATAGTCGATATATAGGTATTCAAAAAAAAATAAATTGATATCCATTATATACTAAAAGATGTACACGAACATTGCTAAATTCTTAGATGCAACCCCAGAATGGGTAAAAAACTGACTAAATGCTCCAATCAAGGAAACTGGCCATACTATAAATGCTTCAATCGAGAGAACAGATATATTTCAGATACATGAAATTGCTCGTAATATTATTTATCATCTTGATCAGCTTGCAGAGAAAGACTACTGAAAAGCTGTAATGGATTATAAGAATAGTGATGAAGAATTAGAACATGCTTTTAAAAAATATTTAGGTACGAATAGAGCTCTTAAAGATAAACTATACAAAAAATTTATGGATTTGGCTAATAAAAAAGAAAAAGCCTTTGCGTATCAGGTAAAGATAGAAAAAATTATGTTACAAGGTGGATTTGTATATAAGAAAGAAAAAGAAAAAAAGGATCATATATTTTATAATATTAGAATGTTAGCTGATGGGTTGGATCCTTATGAAATCCTAACATTCGGTGAACCAGAAGATCCAGTTTGGTATTCAGATTACTGGGGAGATGAAGATCCAGACGATTCTGCAAACTGGCAATCAGGGTTCCCAAATAAACCAAGCGATTCTGATGAAGATCTAAGTGATGATTCAAGTGATTTTGATGCTGAATGAATCTTATCTAGAATCCATTGAATGGATCTAATTTTATATTTTTTTATGTCCTATTTGCATCTGGAATTATAGGAATAAAATAATTCCTATTATTACATGTAAGGGCGATATGCTTTCGAGATTCATGAACATCATAATTATACCTTCTAAGACATGCTCGGCTCAAACCAATTTCTCTATGCTTATATCCTTTCAGGACTACAAGATCTTCTTTAATGATACAACTACCACTCTGTGGTGGTGAAAGCTCTATCGATACATTTTTTACTATACCAAGCATCTCACTATCTCCTGATGCACCAGTAATACTATGCTTTATAGATTTATCGGCTTTTAGTTTTAGTTCGTGGCATGCTTCTTCTTGGATAAAAGAGACATTAGCACAGGAATCGGCTAGACACTGAATATTTACCCCATTTACATTTCCATTTATAGCCAAAAGATCCTTAGAATTTTCCAACTGAGCAACATCAATATCCATAGCCATTGGGCCATAATATTCCTTCTGTACTTCTGGTTGTTCTTGAGGGGTGCTTTCATAGTTTTCTAATATTTTATAGACAATCTCCTGAATAATCTTTCTGATTTCGGCAAGCTTTAGGAGATTTATAAGCTCCGTTTTAGTAAAGTTTGTTTGTGGCTTAATAGCAGGAAGTTTTACCACTTTGGCTGATTTAGGTATCGATTTAGATGGTGCTGATTTAATTGCTGGTGGTGACGTCTTACTTTTATTTAAAACTATCTTTTTTTTTGAACGAGCATAATTTCTCCATTCTCACCTTGAACTAGTTCTATGGGTACACCTCGAACGGCATTGGAAGTATCCATAGGATCATCATAATCATCCAAGGAAAGTTCACGCATTGCCCTATTTAACTCTGCATCTTCACGTCTTTCTCTAGCTTTTGTGATTCTTTTAGCAATCTTACCAGCTAATCTTTGTGCTAATGTATTTCTAGGAGTAGGTTCACCTAATGTATAATCAAATAGCTGTTGTAAATGCCTATCATCAACCTCACTTCATCAGGCGGATTAAAAGCTTCATCAGGAATATCATCCCAATCATCACGATATCGAGGCTTAGATTTAGGCTTAGGTCTATAAACAGGCTTTACATCTCGAGCCTTAAGACTCTCCTGTAATTGGCGAATTTGGGATTGAAAACCTTCAGCCTGTTGTTGTAATAATCGACTCATTTCTCCTTGGGTAACTGCATAATTTTGTACTGGTTTTAAAATCACTGGTTCCTGACCAACCGGTGGCAACTGCTCTGGAATAATTTGTCTATCCATTTGATACTGTATATTTTCTCGTCTTTCTTTACCAATACGTAATTCAGCCTTTCTTTTTTCAATTCGTTCAAGAAGACCTACCAATTTCTCTATATCCCGTTCAGCACCAATCCTTTCAGCCTCAATAGCACAATCATCATTCAGACCTCTTAGAAACTGATTAACTAAAACATCATTGCTATAACCTAATAGTTCAGCACTTCTTCTAACTTTATCATAGAAATCTCGAACAGGCATACTTTCTTGAAAAAGATTGCCAAACCTTAACTGGCATCTAGCATTCTGCTGTGTAGGAAATTCATTACGCATTTTAATTAGAACATGACAGGAATGGGCTGGAATTACATACAGATGACCGACACCTGCTCCACCAGCAATTGCAACACCAGCTCCAGCTGCACTACCAAGAACATTGTGATTAAGAGGGTCATTAGTAAATTCCATACCAGCATGATTTAGCCAAATATCTCTATTCCCTTCTATGGTATAATCAGGCCAAACATTAGTAACTGGATTAGCAATACCAGCACCACCACCATCAACCATATGAGCCCTTGCACCAAAAGGGTTAACCTATGTATTTACTGGACAATTAGCAGCATTATTACCAGCCAAAGCCTTAAATGCCCCCCTCATCACCATGTGCAAGACGAAGAAGAATATTTTTAAGTCTAACTCTCTTTCCTAGGATATTACTATCATACCATCTGGCAGCTGGACCAGTTAAGCAAACACGAAGTATACCCATAGCTTTCTCCCAACCTGCTGAATTACCAGCAACAGCCGATGAATCAATTCCAATACTATGAATATAGCCCTTATATAACTCAAAAAATCTCTCAAGATCATCATCATCATTTCCAGCAAAAACTGGCATTCCTATTGCAACTGTAGCCATATTACTTGTGGATTATCCAGATGAGGATTGTTAACTATAGGTCCAACTTGTCTAATTTGAAACTACTGCGCTTGAATTCTAAGTACAGCCAATTGTGCTTGCATTCTATCACGAATTCGTCCCAAGTTTCTAGATATAAGTCGTTCTATTGCAAGTTGGTGTGTTAATCTATTATTTTTTTGTTGCAAATTATCCCTAATTCTTCTTTGCCGTACCTGCTGTTCTTGTAATTGATAAGCTTAATCACGATTTTCATTTGCCAGACGATTTCTTTTATTTTGTATGCCATTCCTTTCATTCTGACATGCAATAAAACGCTGTCTAATACCATGAATCTCACGTTCTCTAGCATTGGTCACTTCTTGCAAAAACTTTAATAAACCAGTCGAAGTATCAAGCTCTTCCCTAGTTTGTCCTGCTCTTTCTTCAACCTGTATACCATGAGCTATAATCAATTCAATAATGTGCTTAATCTCGTGATTAATATTTATAAGATTTGGTGTAACAGTCATTCGACCATTTACCAGCAGGGCATCTGCACCATTCTTAAGTGCATTAATTAGCTGATTAATATCCATTGCTACTAAATGTGCTGGAAGGACGCCTGTAGGATCAGTGGAAACATATGCCATTTTGAATATACCAACTATATACTACTAATTGCTTAAAATGGACTTATATGTGTACAATTTGGATGAGTATACTGGTGGTACTAGGCAAGGAAATGAATATGCTCCAGTATGGAATTTTCGTCTTGCTGTAGCTGGTAGCTCAGATTCTGGAAAGACTACTATGCTTCTTAATTTACTAATGGGAAATGTAAAAGCTAAAGAGGATGGAAATCGATATATTCTTTGTGATGAAATAGTCCTTATTTGTAGGTATTTAGACGAACCCAAATGGCAAATAGTAAAGGATTTCTTTGATGATAATGAAGACGTTACTTTTAGAGCGATTTCATATCACCAAATGCCGGATGTAGAAGACTTTGACCCCAAAATTGCTACTGTAGTTATATTTGAGGATTTAATGGATGCCCCTAAAAACATCCAAGAAAAAATAACTGGATACTTTACCCATGGACGACATAGAAATATTTCAGCTATTTATGTAGCCCAAAGATTCTTTGCTATTCCAAAAGCAATTCGAGAAAATGTAAATTATATTTCTCTACATGGTGGGCATGGTAGTTTAAGTGATACAAAGCGCATCATTAGGCAGTATACTAATGAATCAGATTCTCTTGCTCCAGTTATTGATGAACTAACTTTAGGTAGGGAATTCATAGTATTTGACTTAAGACGCCCTAAAACTGACCCTTTAGCAATCAGAGTTCGATGGGATACTAGTCTTAGAACTTTTATGGAATCATTCTTGAATAACGCTTCTAAAATGATCACGTGTTCATCTAAGATCGATCTAAGATCATCCAAAAACGATTCTAGAATCATCATAGATTCATCTAAGATCGATCTAAGATCATCCAAGAATGATTCTAGAATGATCACAGATTCATCTAAAATCGATCTAAGATGTCGATTTTCTTCTTATGGGCAGAAGGTAATAGTTGAAACCAAAAAGAATAATTCGTTAGAGGAATTTGCCCAGAACTTTCCTTCTCCTATGGAACGTAAACTTTACTTAATACCAGACGCCTTATCGAAGGCAAAAAATTCAGATATTTGGGCTAAATATGTTTTTAGAGAAGCTTATGGAATAAATGATCGTACTCTTGGAGATGAGTATAAGAAATTCCTATCCCAAGTTAAGAATGTATGTATTACTAGAAATAATTCCCCAGTATCAGTAACACCTTTTGATCGATATAGAGAACTTTTGAATGAGCGTCCTCTAAGTGACGAAAAAATAATAGAAGGTATTGAAGCACTTTTAAAACTATTCAATGATGGCTTAATGAAAAAGCCTACCCTACAAGTGGAAATTAATAGTCTATTCCATTCTTTCTAAAAAGCTCAAGTAACTCTTCTCTAGTCGCATTTATAGTTATAGTACTTTTTTCCTTACCATCTATTACCATTCTTGACATTTTTGTTACTATGCCAAAGGCCTTCAATGCACGAGAAACAAAGTTTTTGCTTAAGGGATTATCTATTACAGTACAATACATACCATAAAATATGGCGAAGGGTTCATTTATTCCTTCTACTACATATAAATCAAATAAAAATTGATATAAAGCTTTTTCTCCTACATTCCTATCTAGCTCATTAATTCGTTTGAGTAGCCAAATCTTGATCGATTCAACATCTGGTTCAATACTATTTAACTGTTCCTCATAGTCTCGAGTAAAGGTAAAAGTAAGTTCATCATCTAGAGAGACCGATCTATATATTTTGATTAGCTTATATATATTTTCATGTAAGCTGTCTATATCGGTACATCTTTGTACAGTTTGTCTGAATTCGATAGTAGATAAGCCTCTTCTTGGCTTGGCCAATACAAGTCCACAAACTGGGCAGTATTTTCTAATTTGCTTAACCATTTTTTTCAGAATTATCTACATAAAAAATGAAATTATTTAATTACCTGTTTTTATATTTATTCTTTACTACAGTCTTCACAAAGACCGCTTTCAGGTAATTCGTTAAGGTTTACAGGCATTTGGCACCCCCTGCATAAGGCAATATTAAGTTCGGCAAGCCTTCTTGATTGTTCCTCTCGTTGTGCTTCTCGTTCTCTTTGTCTAGTAAATTGACGTGCTTCTTCAACCCCTCGCCTATAACTTGGATTATGTCGTTCCCATCTAGCATGATGGGCGGTTATATTAAATGCAGTTTCAAGGTATCCAAGTCTTACCTCAGTATCTTGAATATACAATAAAGATGGATTAGACTGCGCGATTTCTGCATATCTTGGGGGAACAAGATAGTAATCTTCTATTATTTCATACCCAGCCCTTTGAATTAAATAATAATACGTTCTAGTTCCAAATTGAACCATACGTCCAATATCTACATTGAGATAGCTTTCCCTTACAGAAGGAAGTGGAGGTGCAGTTGCTCTTCGAACCAATCCACTATCAAGATAATCATATGCTTCTAAAACCAGCTGATTGAAAGTCGAACCACCAATACGAATTGTTCTGCCAGTCAATGGATTAATGGTATATCTATTAGCACTCATCCTTTTTTATTGTTACATTAGTATAGGCTATGTTCAATTACGATTTTTTCTAAAAATGATTAATACCTAGTGACAAAGTTACTTCGTCATCAGCCTTTGCATAAAATTTTTAATAATGCCTAGTGACAAAGTTACTTCGTCATCAGCCTTTTATGCAAAAAATGAAAAATGCCTAGTGACAAAGTTACTTCGTCATCAGCCTTTGCATACAATTTTTAATAATAAATTTATAGCTTATTACCAAGAAGTTCATCTAAGACGTCTTCAGCTTCATCTTCAGTAAGCTTACGTCTAGGTGGTGCTTCTTTAGTTTCCTTAGGAATATGTTTATATAAATCATAGACCTTTATAATTCTAAAAGTAAGATCTGGATTAAATGGATACTTTGCTCGAATCTTTGCAGTCTTCTCATAATACGATTCTTCATTTGGCAATAATTTCTTAGCTGTATAACGAATATAGCCTTCTGGATTGTTGGCAGATTCTATTTTCTTAATATAGTTTACGTGATTCTTTATAAGATAACTTTCTTTACCGTATCCATCTTGTAAACCTGCCAATATGTAAAGATGTGTCCGCAATACCCTAATTGCGAATTAATTGCGATTTGCGATATTGCGGAAAATTGCGGATTTTGAAGAATAATTATTCGCAAATCCGCAATCGCAAATAATCCGCAAATCTGCAAATAATCCGCAAATAATCCGAATAATCTCAAAAATTATGATTGACTGTAGATCATCTTCACATGATCATTTTTTTTAAAAAGTGGACAATTTTGTCCATTTTGTAAACTCATGAATCATGTTAATTTAATCTTCGCAATTAAATATAACCAAATTTATTTATATACTAAAAAGTGGACAATATTGTCCATTTTGTAAACTCATGAATCATGTTAATTTAATCTTCGTAATTAAATATAACCAAATTTATTTATATACTAAAAAGTGGACAATTTTGTCCATTTTGTAAACTCATGAATCATGTTAATTTAATCTTTGCAATAAAATATAACCAAATTTATTTATATACTAAAAGTGGACAATTTTGTCCATTTTGTAAACTCATGAATCATGTTAATTTAATCTTCGCAATTAAATATAACCAAATTTATTTATATACTAAAAAGTGGACAATTTTGTCCATTTTGTAAACTTATGAATCATGTTAATTTAATCTTCGCAATTAAATATAACCAAATTTATTTATATACTAAAAGTGGACAATTTTGTCCACTTATTCGCAAATTTGCGATAATGTAAATTATTTGCGGATTTGCAGATTATTTGCGATACTATACGGATTTGTGGATTATTTGCGGGTTTGTGGATTTGCGGGTTATTTGCGGTACTATAAATTATTTGCGGGTTATTTGTGATACTATAAATTATTTGCGGGTTTGCGGATTATTTGTGGGTTTGCGGGTTATTTGCGGTACTATAAATTATTTGCGGGTTATTTGTGGGTTTGCGGATTATTTGTGGGTTTGCGAATTACTAAGCGCAATTGATTTCCAAAACCCGCAATATTGCGGATTTTGGAAATCAATTGAGGACCCATCTTTACCAATATGACACCTTTTAAAGCTTTTATAATTTCGGCCAGATACATTTCTGGCTTGATAAAACTAGGGTGCTTATTTGTGAATGTGAATGAGTCGTCGTGTTCCATCTTTGTACTTCTACATCTAAGGAAAAAAAATATTTAATTATACGGTCCATACCACTTGGTTGGCATTTTTTACATGACACTCTCCTTCTTTTTCAAATTTTAGAGCTTTTAGAGTCTTAAATGCATCTTTAGCACAGGCTATAAGAGGAGAAGAGTTAACGTCTTCTTCTAGAATGAACCCATCAGTATGAATACGTCTGACTTTATCCATATAGGGTTGTACCATTTCAGAAATAAACTTTCGACCATGTGCTAGAAGGAATGGAGCAATTCTAGGGTATTCACCTTTAAAGGGATTACCTGAATTCGTGAACTGGAATCTCCACTGCTCTTCTCCTATTGGTACAATAGAGTCTAATACCTCACCATCTGGAAAGTCAAAAGACTTACTCGATGTTGTAAGAGTCTTGTATGTTTTCTTTCTTTGGCAAAGTGCACCCCATAGTGTATTAAGAATTCTTTTAGCTACTTGGCCAGCTATACCACCTTGATTCTTAATTTTAAAGAGAAAGTCTACATACTCTCCAAAGATTACACTGCCTCGAATTTGAGTTTCTTTTTCATAAATAAGAGCATTAGAAGCTCCATCCTGAATTAATGTAACTTGAAGGCCAAGAGCTTTGGCACGTGTAAGATCAATATGAGTGTATATATTATGATAATTATATCGAAATAATGGAGTATCTTTCTTTTCAATACTTGCACGAAATATTCCAAAATGGCTATATCCTCGATGGTTAGTAAAGTCTTTTAAAATCTGAAACTTACCTTTACCGATAGGAAAGTTTAAAGCTGACTGCTGAATACTAGGATAAAGACTTGTATCATCATAACTCCTTCCATATCCTTTCCAGTTATTTTGTGCCCAGATAATTCCTCCCATCATTGCTTTACTTATCCATTGTGCCTCAAGTGCATCAAGGGGTTCATTAGCAGGAATACCCACACTTAATTTTTCGAATAACCATAAAGCCGTTTTCTTTATATTCCAATCAAGAAATGATATATCAATTGGGATGCCTAGCTTTTTCGTCTCCTGTAAAAAGGCATCTCGTTCAGCATTAATTCTGATATATGCCTTTTCCAATGATTCTTGACGTTTAGCTGGAACGAAGGAGTAGTTTTTGCTAAACTTAAGTTTTTGAAACTGCTGGGATGCGGTAATTGACTGGATCTCCTTTCCATTATATAAAAGAACAGTATCTTTTACTTCATTCTCCTGATAAGTTATAGGCTTCTTTGGCCTTTTACATTCAAAGCTGGGATGTTTTCTATCTGAATTAAGAGTGAGGGAATAATGTCCATTAGTGAGAGTAAGGGTTATTCTTCTTTGTGCTGGACTCTTAGAGATATAGGTATGATTACCCACTACATTGATAGCAATACTTCGAGCTAATCGTTCTATTTTTTCAATACAGGCAATTGGAATAGGATCATCTCGTGCTATATTTGAAATAGTCTTAATGTATTCAGGCTTTTCAATACTTTGAGGCATATTCGAATAAGAGCCATAAGCCATTTTTAAGCACTGATAAAAACAATCATTTGTATCACCACATCCACCTGATACTGCTGGTGAATCCCTCATATAAATAATAAAGTTATCAAATCGCTCTGGATCACCTATATTGTCAGGCAATTGACTCGCATCATAGTGATCAAGTAGAGAGAAAAGGTTTGCGTCTTCTCCATTTGTAGTCCATTGACCAGGCTTCCAGTTCTCATAAGGAAGTAGGATTTGAAACCGTTTGCCTGGATATCGGGCTTTAAGTTTTTGATCGAGGTTTGCAATACCTCCTCTAGAGAATGAATGACCACTATACTTAACTTCTATGATGTCTGGCCTATTTGGTAAATGACGAATTAGTCTTGATAACATTTCTTTGTAATATATAGTTTTTATTCAATTGTTAATTTTCGTTACTATATTTGAAAAAAAATAAAATAACTAATCCTTAAAATTGGTCGATTTCATCATATAGACCATCCTCATCATAATCTGATTCTTCACCATTGGCCTCCATACATTCATGTTCGTTTATTTGGCTATGGCATTCTATTATCTGTGGTTGTAATTTTGCAACCTTATAGCCAGAAGGAGGTTCTACAAATACAGTTTTCTTATTCTCATTGTATCTTCTTAGATAGTCAGCAAGTTCACAGCATGATATTTGCCTATCCACCTCATCATTGTATTTGATCCATTCTTTTAGCTTATCTATGGCATCACCAAATTGGACAAGATACAGACTATCTCTACTTATAATCTTATCAAATTCCTCCAATTCGGCTAAGAGTAATTCCCAGTCATATTGAGCTCCTTCATCCATATATTTAGCCCAGCATTCTAGGGATACAGAATATAGCTCATTTATCATATCATCACGAGAATTCTTGTACCAGGGCTTTATATGGTCATATTTATGTCTATCTATCCATTCCCAATATTTGGCAGTATTCATTTTAGGCATAGGATCAGGATTAGCTTTCTGAACTGACTTTGGGTCTTGCTTTGGTGGCGGTTCAGTAGAAAGACCAGGTGTTCCATATGGTTCTGACTCTATCTCTGGTTCTTGCTTTGGCTCTGGTTCTTCCTCTGACTTAGCCGAAGGTGGTATAAGAGTAATTAGTTCTGTTATGAAGTTATCTATTAGATTTTCAACAGATTCTGAAGCAACGGGTTGGTCTTCTGTCTCCTCTTGTTCTGACTGAGAATCCATTACTTCCTCCTGCTCACAAACAGAATTAGGAAGTCTTTCAAATGGAATCTCTATAAGAACTTCAGATTCTTTATAACCTTCAGGTACTTCAATATTTTCAGCTTCGTCTATCATATTCTTTTTCATGAATGTGGTATAAAGATCAGCATATGGAGCTGAATACCATTGAAGTCTTTTACTAGCTTTTCGATCTCCAACTCTCTTTTGTTTAGCTTTTATTCCAAGCTCTCCTATTGCACGAGTAAATTCCTGTACAGTGGAGGGCTTTTTATTAGAACTGGCATATGTAGCAAACTAAGCTTTAAAATCGTGATATAATACAGATGAGGATTCATCTAGATCTCTATACTGGATTATATATTTTTCTTTAATGAATTCGTGAACTTTATTGATATCTCTATTTATTATCATTAGTTTAGTTTTTGTCATAGGGATCTTACGTTCATCAAAATCTGGGTTAAGCTTTACATATTCTAATGCATAGGAATAAAAGGCTTTACCAACTTCTGGATCTTTTATAGCCAAATCTAATGGAGCATAATAGTGGTCCATACCAATACCATTATTAACGTACTTTTCTGAGATATCTGGAATGAAATATCTTCTGTCATTTCTATCTAGCTGAATAGTTTTGCTATTATTACTGTTAATGATTAGATTCGTAATATTGGTAACAGGATAAGGTGTCCTATATTTTTCTTCTATCATTAGAGTGTCACTATCTATGAAGTCTTTAAGGCGATTTGCAAAAGTAATCCAATCTGTGGATTTGGAATTAGACATTTCTTCTAAAATTAATAAGCACTTACCTTCTAACTCTTTATTAAACTGCCCAGTGATAATTCGTTCATTTGCGGTTTTTATAGTAATTTTTGGGCCAAGAACTCTTTCACGAAGAAACCATGTAAGCATTGTTTTACCTGTTCCTAGACCTGAGTATAGAAACATTGTTTTTTGCATCTTTTGACCAATAGCAATACGCATGACCAGATTTTTCATATAGTAAGCTTGCCTTTTATCTGATGAACAAAGCACTTCTTCTATATGATTGATAATTAGCTTTACCTGATCACGAATTTCTTGATTAAATTCATGAAATGGAGGTGGATTAGGATGAAGAAAGCCAGCAAATTCATTGATATAGTATCCACCATCTGTATCACGATATATTTTAGGCTGAAATTGGTTCACTTGAGGAATAAAGAATGGGGTATTTCTAAAGAACCAAGCCTGAATATTAAATGTATCAACTACCTTTCCTTCATTATCTTTGAATTGTACAGTATCACTTTGGATAAAAGAATCTTCAGCAACTTTTTGAGAATAATGCTTGAAAACTTGATTTTTTGGAAACCACTTATATACACCTATATCACTACGTGCAAAGTAACTTATCAGATACTCTTTAGCAGGTGTAAGCTCTTGAAAAGACTTAGCTGAATATAAGTACTTTCTAAGAGTTTTGCTACTAAATTCTCGAGTAGGTGTGGCTAAGAAGAATTGATCACGAGACGCTTTGTGTGATTGGCTTTGGTTACTTATTGTTAGTTAGATACTTTAGTACAAGCTCTGTTTAATTTATTTTTTTTTGAATACCTATATATTGACTATGTTTAATTACGATTTTTTTTGGTATATTTGTATGCTATTGGGAGGCATAGGAATTTAGTACGAGTAGGTATATATAGGTAGTTGGTACAAGAAGTGATGCTATATATACCCAATATTTTGGTACAAAGAGCAGGATTTGTCATCGTACCAAATTCTGACCACTTTTTGTACCAGGAAAATAGGGAAATTGGCGTTCTAAAGGCTTTAGAAATGTAAAATTGATACTTTTGGATCAGGTACATTGGTTCGAGGGATTTTTCCAAAAAGTTTTATATATTATAAGCGTTGTATATAGGTATATATGTATATAGTGTCTGGAGTTGAATAATATTTTTGGAAATTATCTTCGTAGCATCGTACCAAACCATTATTGTGTATGATTTTGCCTTTATTTCGTGATTTTGATGGTTATTTGATATGTTTTCTGATACGAGGATTGGTACGAAGTTGGTACAAGGGGTATATATAGGAGGTCGTACCAGGGGATATGGTATTTATCTATGGTATTGTTAGAGACGTGCCGTAAAGGCGCTGGGAGGCTAACTGGAAGGGGATCTGATAGGGTTTTACCCCGGAGGGGGATGTATAGGGGCTTTAGCTACCGCTGGGCATAGCCCGGCATCGACGACCATATCTTAAAAGGTATAATTATGATATTCATGAATCTAGAAAGCATATCGCAATAATAAGGACTATTTTATTCCTATAATTCCAGATGCAAATAGAATATAAAAAAAAATATATATATATATAATTAGATCCATTCAACAGATTCTAGATAAGGGTAATCTGGATCTTTATCAGAATCATTTAGATCCTCTGAGTACTTTTGCCAGTTTGCAGGATTGTCTGGATCTTCATCTTCCCAGTAATCTGATTGCCAAGATAGTTCTTCTGGTTCATCACGAAATACTGGGATTTCATAAGGGTCCAATCCATAAACTAGCATTCTGATATTATCAATTATACGATCCTTTTTTTCTTTTTCTTTCTTATATACAAATCCACCTTGTAATATAATTTTTTCTATCTCTACCTGATACGCAAAGGTTTTTTCTTTTTTATTAGCCAAATCCATAAATTTTTTGTATAGTTTATCTTTAAAAGCTTTATTCGTACCTAAATATTTTTAAAAACAGAATCTACTTCTTTATCAAAAATCTTATAATCTTCTACAGCTTTCCAGTAGTCTTCTTCGACAAGCTAATCAAGATGATATATGATGTTACGAGCAATTTCATGTATTTGAAATATATCTGTTCTCTCGATTAAAGCATTTACAGTGTAGTCAGTTTCCTTGATTGGAGCATTTAGCCAATTTTCTACCCATTTTGGAGATACAACTAAGAATGTAGCAATGTCAGTATACATTTTTTAGATATGTTTAATTTCAAATATTTATTATATGATTTACTTTATTATACCCTTACCTTTAATTACAATTTTGGGGATATTTCAAAAAAAAAAATATAATCTATTTCGTATCGTTATAAATACGTACTAGATTTGGGATGTCTTCTTATAATCTGTCAACTGGCTCCCATGTAGATTCGTCTTCTGGATAGCGCTCCCATTTGACTAAGTATTGGAACTGGCCTTTTTTAGTACGGTACTTGAGAATTTTTTCAGATACATATCTTTCTGGCTGTCCCCTTATGACCGAATCAGATGAAGGTTTTTCATTGATAGGATGACTTGCAATTTTTTTCTAGTATATGCACATCTAGATACTTCTAACCTGTCATGTGGTCCATCAAGTAAATATGTAGGCGGTTGTTCAGAAGAAAGGATAAGCTTTTTAATTATACGAACTTTTGGATTCCATTTAATGTCTCCTGTTTTAAACTTACCATGTATTTTTTTTTCAAGTACTGATATAAGTTCAAGAAGTTTAGTTCGAACTTGTATCCCCTCTAACAGTAATTCTGTATTTTTATCGATTTTATGTGGCCCTTCTGGAATTTTAGGCAGATCTTTTTGCCAATGTTTATCTACTAATCTTACTATATCATGGAAGTCTTCAGACCATTCTACCAATATCTCACCAGTTTTTAGTTTCTGTGCTGTTATTCTTTTGAGAAGTGGTTCCTCTATAGCCTGAATTGCCTTTCTGCATATGACTGCTATTTATGATGTCCAGGTTTACCAAATCTCATCATAACTCCTATACTATTAAGGAAAAAATCACATATCTGTGAGTTAGTAAATTCTGAACTAGAATCAGTTTCTAGTCTATGAGTAGAAGGTTGAATACGACCACGTCCATATATTTTAATAAATGCTTTTATTACACTATTAGTAAACTTATTTTTGATAGGCTCAGCATCTACTCGTCTTCTAGATATTTCTACTACTACGAGAAAATAATGGTATCCTTTGAGGTCTATAGGTATTTCTGCTAAATCAGACTGCTGAATAGCATTTTCTTTCCAGATGATTACTTTTGGACATTCAGATCTTTTTTCTTTAGGAGATCTTCGATAGATGTTATAATGCTCTTGATCTTTAAGAAGACGTGCTGGTACTTCTGATAGATTATAAAATTTGTAATACCTCTTTAAAGGGGTCATATTACTTAAATTAAAGATTTACTTCTAGAATTCAAATTTGTAGTCATGACAGAGATATAATGTGTAAAGTGTAAAAAGAAGACAGAAACGTCTTCAGAAGTTCAGGATATGATTGATAAAAAGCGATATCAAATTCATAGTGACTGTATTATTTGTGGGACGCATAAGAATACCTTTACTGGTGAAAATTGGGAGGTTAAAACACATAGTAAAAGAGAAATTCTAGACGCTAAGAAAAAGAGAAAAAAGACAGTTATGAATAAGAAGGCTAAGAAACTTGGTCTTAAAATTTTAGATGCTAATGAGAATATTCAAACTTATATTAAGAGGTATTTAAGGGATGCAACGAAAGAGGGTTAATTACGATTTTTTTTGGTATATTTGTATGCTATTGGAAGGTATAGCCACTTCTGGTACAAGTAGGTTGATAATAGTATGGGTATCTAGTATGAGGACTAGTATGAGAATAGTATGATGACCATACGAGAAGTATATTGTATATAGGAGGTCATACTAGGTGATATGGTATTTTTCATATATCATATTGGGTTTGGTGGGGCGTTTGAGTTTATTTTTGAGAGTAGTTACAGATGAGATAACCGGTTACAGAAGTTACAAATCAGATACCCTCAAAATAAAAATTATTTCTGAAAAAGGTGATCTGATTATTTTTTTTTAACATATGTAACATTTGTAACTCTGTAACCTCCCCCTTATTTCTTCTTTATTCTTTGTTTTATCTTGTTTTTAGTATATTTATTAGTTACAGATATAGTTACAGATGGTTACAGATGGTTACAGATGGGTATGTATGATATGGATAGGATTTTATTTATAGTATTGTTAGAGACGTGCCGTAAAGACGCTGGAAGGTTAACTGGATAGGAGATCTGATATGAGTCCCACCACAGAGAGGTGGATGTATACGGGGTTTTAGCCATCGCTGCGTCCAAAAGACAGCAAACCAACTACTGGATAGTAATACAAGACACATGATATAACTGGGTAGTAAACAATTACATCATTAAAATGAGCTAGAAAATATTGGAAAAGATTGGAAAGTCTTGACATTATGTCAATGAAAAAGATTAGAAAAGACTAGAATAAAAGATAAAAATAAAAGATAAAATAGTAAAAATAGAAATCAATTAGTTAATTAATAACTTTTAATAATAGATAGTAAGATGATTATTATAAGACATAAGATAAAACTAATAGTAAATTAACTACTTACACAGCTAATTAATTAACAACAACTCTTTTAATAATAGATAAATGAAAGTAAATAGTTAGCTATTATAAAACATAGAATAGAAAATTAATCATTTATATAATTTATTGCCGTTTTCAAAATGGTTTATTTTAATGGTTTGTATATAATAAAAAAACACAAAAACACAAAACACAAAAAACACAGATCTAAAAAAGGAAAATTTTATAATTCTGGCCAAAATTATATATAATTTCAATAAATATAGGTGATCTACATTAAAAATTCCTTTTTGGGAATTTTATGTAACTAAAATTCCATTTTGATAAAAATTAAAATTTCCTTTTTTAGAAATTTGTGTAATGCTATGTGATATTGATTGGCCAATAATAATAAAGTATATTTTTAGAATTGTGTTTTTGTATTTTTTGTGTTTTGTGTTTTTGTGTTTTTTTTTATTATATACAAACCATTAAAATCAACCATTTTAAAAATGGCAATAATTAATCCATTAGAATAGAAAATATTATAAATATAACTTGTAATCGAGGAAAAACCCTCAGCTTATCTTTTGCTTATTAATAAAAATTGATGATTATTATATTTAACTAAAGGAAGGAAATTGCATTTTAATTAATGTTTGAGAGTATAGATGCCACCCAAATTATTTTAAACAAATCACAAATTAATTTGTATATTTTGATAACCATAATTCCCAAATCCCAAATGTACAAATTGCAAAATTTATATATGTAATTTGTAAATTAATTTAGATTTGTACATTTGGGCTGCCATAATTCCAAATTATTTTGGATTTGGGTGGCATCTATATTTGAGAGTACTGTTTTTAGTTATTTTATTCTGATATATGTTGAATTAATGCCATTAGTGTGCTTATCTAATGAGGAGTATAATAGTACATCGTATGAATGTTAGTGTAATTATCTAACAAGTCTTTAGTATTTATTGTCAGGAAAGTAGCATAGTACTAGTAATGGATGTTTTCCTCTTGACAGCGTGGTACTAGTAATGGATGCTTTCCTCTTGACAACATAAAACACTATTTTTGTATTATAAAATATTTATTTGTGAATTTATTTCTTTAAAATTTATTGAATAAAAGAGTAAAATACATTTATTTAAAGCTAAACTTTTTATCTTTAATAGAATCCCAAATAATACTAATATAATTTACATACAGGTTTGCGTAGAATTTATATAAAGTTACTTTTTAAACCTATAAATTAAGTTTGCATAGATCAGTTAATTTGGAAGTAACTCACATATTATGTTTGTGTAGAGTTTATAATAGATATATGTGAATTATTTTTAAAAAATACTAATTTTGGTAAATGCAAATTACTCTGTATTTACTAAAATGTATTTTATTTTATTTATTTTTCACTTTTTTTTAGTATTTTAGACCAAATTTATTTATTTTTATTATTCTTTTTTAATTTTTAATACCTTAATACCAAAAATTTGATCATGTTTTTCATCTGATATAACTTAATTAGTTAAAAAAAGAATAATAAAAAACACCTTTTCACCTTCCTTACTTTAATTCTAAAAGTTTGATTATGCTTTTCATCTGGCAACACTACAAAAAATAAAAAAAAAAGTTAATAACTTAATTAATTGAAAAAAATAACAAAACATCTCTCCCAACTCTTTCTTACTTTAATTCTAAAAATCTGATCTTGCTTTTTGTTTAGAAACACTACAAAAATAAACTGATAAATAATTAAAAAAAGATCAGATATTCAGATTATATGATTAGATTAGCAAGTTACATAACTTTACCTTTATATCAAATTATTCGTTATAGCAAAATTTTTTATAAATTTAAAAAATTTTTTTTTAACTAAGATATAAGTTTGCGTAGTGTTACTATGAAAAAAAAGTTGTGTAGAGTTAATAGTAAACACATACAGATCATTTGTAAGTTATATTAGTATTGTTCAGAGTCATTCTTCAACATAACTAGTGATAATAATGCAAAAATTCTTAACAAAAATGGTAAAATATAAAAAGTAAAGCAAAAATAAAAGAAAAAGAAGATAAAAATAAAAGGGAGTAAATAATAATACATTTGATGAAAAGGGAAAACAAAAGGAAAGGAAAAAAAGATAAATGGAAAGGAATAGAAACAGAAATTGAAGGGAATATAAAAGGGTAAAAAGAATAAAAATTAGCATAAAAGAGAAAATAAAAGAGAGAATGAACTGAAAATTAAAATAAAAGGAAAATAAGAAAATAAAGAAAATAGATATAAAATAAAATAAAGGAAGGTGGTGAAAAAGTGAAAAACAAAAGAAAAAAGAAAGGAGAAAGAGAACAAAATTAAAAACAAAATGAAAATAAAAAGATGAAAAAAAAATATTATTGTTAATAATAAAGATAAAGGAATACAGTAAAAAAAGGAATGAACCAGAATGCATATTCCATTTTTGAAAAGGTTCCAGCAAATCTAAAAAAGAAAAATTCAATTATTTAAATGCCGCAAAATTGAAACAGAAGTTAAAAGGAAAAGGAAAGAAAAACAGATGAAAAAACAGAAGAAAAATCAAAGAAAAGGGAGAACAAAAAGGGAAAATAAAAGAAGCAGATGGGAAATAGTGGAAGAGAAAATAAAAATTAAAATAAGAAGAAAAAAAAGGGTAAAGGAACAAAAACAAAAGATAAAGAAATAAAAATAAAAGGAATCAAAATCAAAAATGAAATGAAAATGAAAAGAAAAAAAAGAAAAATGAAAGACTACTATTAGTAATAAAGGCAAGAACAAGAGGATACAACAAAAAAAAATAAAGCCAAATATTCACCCACTATTTCAAAAAGATTTAGTAAAAGCGAATCCAGAAGCAGCTAGAATCTGAAAAGAAAAGGAGAAGCCAAAACCTATAGGGAAAAAAAAATAATAAAGTTAGGCCACTTCAACTTAATTCTTTGTTTTACCCTTCCAGTTTTCAAAAAATTGGAAGAAAATAATATACATAATTTAGGCCAAAATTATAAAATTTGGCTAGAGTTATAAATAAAAATTACAAATCACATGATATGTATATTGCTACTTATAATTCTGGCTGAAATTATAATAATTTTGGTCATGTTTTCCCTTCTAAATTGTGACCCTCCTATATTATGTTAAATAAAGAATTGGCTTAAAATAACCTTAGAATGAAATAAAAAAAAATTAGAAATGAAAAAGAAAACATGACATACCTTTACCTAAAAAAAAAAAGCAGATTTGACACATCAGCCAATCAAAATATTTATACGTGATAGGGGTAAGAAATCATCCAGTAAAATGGATTTGTAATTCTGCACCTAGTATAACATATGTGATGTTTATTGTCATATGATATGTGACTGTTCACAAAGCATTTTTTTATATATATCTAGAGGATAGATTTTTTCCCAGTTGTAAACCTATTTGTCATGTATTATCTGTCACAAGCTTGAACGGTGTCGAGAGAAAAGCATTCATTACTAGTGTCATGCTACTTTCCTGACAATAAATATCAAAGAACTTGTTAGATGATCACACTAACATTCATGCTATATACTCCTTATTAGATGATCACACTAATGGTATTAATTTCATATATCAGAATAAAATAACTAAGAACAGTACTCTCAAACATTAATTAAAATACAATTTCCTTCATTTAGTTAAATATAATAATTATCAACTTTTATTAATAAGCAAAAGATAAGCTGAGGGTTTTCCCTCAATTACAGGTTATATTTATAATATTTTCTATTCTAATGGATTAATTAAATTATATAAATAATTAATTTTCTATTTTATATTTTATAATAGCTAATTATCTACTTTTATTTATCTATTATTAAAATAGTTGTTGTTAATTAATTAACTACATAAGTAGTTAATTTACTATTAGTTCTGTCCTATGTTTTATAATAGTTATCTTCAATTATCTATTATTAAAAGTTATTAATTAACTAATTGATTCCTATTTTTACTATTCTATCTTTTATTTCTATCCTTTATTCTAGTCTTTTCTAATCTTTTCTATTGACATAATGCCAAGACTTTCCAAACTTTTCCAATACTTCCTAGCTCCTTCTAATGATGTAATTATATCACTATCCAGTTATATCATGTGTCTTGTATTACTATCCAGTTATGTTATGTGTCTTGTATTACTGTCCAGTTATATCATATGTTTTGTATTACTATCACGTGATCATGTTATCTATTATATTGCCATCAAATTATTTCTATTACTATCTTTATTATGCTACAACAGGTTAAAACAGGTTGGAATAGGTTATGATACTAAAAATAGTAAACGTGAATTACATCATGAGTGCAGAAATACTACTCAGTGAAATGATTGTAATAAATAAATAAATTTATATAACTTAATAAACTTATTAAAAAATTATTTTTATAATAAAATTCAATATAAATATTAATAAAATTTTTAAAATGCAGTACATAATATCGTAATTTGATTATATAAAAAATGGTTATCTAGATGCCACCCAATTTTTTTTTATCACTCTATTACGTAAACTAAAAATAAAACTTGATTGGCTAATTTTTAATAGTTAAATTTTCAACTTATGATTAAAAAAAAACTTTTTTCCACCAATCACTTATCCATTTTTTTAAACAGAAGTAAAACACCTTTTTTTACGAAAAAGTATATAAAACTACTCAGAAAGAGTCTTTTTTTTTATAGAATATAACCCTACAGATCTTTTAGAAACTCTTTGGTTACAATTTCTTTTTATTTTCTCGTTACTCACAACAAGTTTTTTAAAAAACTACAACTAATGAATACTGCTACTCCTCACCTTTTGTATTTATATAAAATAGAAATCTACTCTAAAAGAATAATATGACAGTTTTCACACCTACTAGTCCAAGTTTTATCTTCACTAAAGTAATATGCCTCCTTTGACTCTTTTTTCACTTAGCGTGTCTTCACCCAAAAATCTTTGATACAATTTCTCCATCTCTATAAAGTATTTTCACGTGACTAAGTGTAATCATTAAGGTTATAAGTTATAACTCAATGTACGAATGGAAATATTCAAAAACTTTCTTTTTCAAAATTCCAGATTAGCAGTTAAATTTATTGGCTCCCCTAAATCTGCTACACAATTTACCTACTATATACACTAATGATTTTCATTGACTTACAAACACATATACATTTACTTCTACTTCTAATTATCCAAATAAGAAATTTTATATTTCTAACTTAATTACCCTTTTTTTCTTCTTACAATGTATTATTCCTCACAGGATACAAAACAAATATTTTAACTTAATTAAAAATAAACTCTATGAACGTTTTCTAATTATATCTAAACATTTTGACTCTACTTTTCAAAATAATCAGATTACCTGAACTTTTTTTAATTTTTCGTACAAAAAATATAGATTCAAATTTGGCATATACGTACCATGCCACTTTCAATTTGACAAGACTCAAGACACTTTTTGTACTATTCCTTCACCTATAGTTATGTCACACTCCACTTCTCCACTGCAGATCATTTCTGCGAACATGGATTACTATTGCCAAGATTGCATTCATTATCAAAAACATCTTTATAAATTCAAAAAACCATTATCACCTATTGCCTCATCATCTTCAAATGCGATGGTATCATCCTCAACATCGTCCCTTTTAAAAGATAAACATGACAAATTTTTACATCTAAAATTAATACATAATAAATGGTAAAATAATACTATTACCACTGTTAAAAGCCACTGCTGTGGTATCATATATCACATAAAATATTAACACCTAGACTGTGATTCGTTTAACAGATCATCACGCAAATACATATTTTGTAAAAAATATTTTGACCTGTCTTATATTTTACCAGATAGTTACCAGAAAAAACTTAACGTAAACAAGCTAAACGCAGAGCTCGCTATGATAAAAAGTTTAAAGCAATAACTATATTAGCTTATTTATCACTCTTACAAATTTTCCAGTCACAACACTATTAGTCAAGCTGCCAAAATCTCATAATACTTAAGCCCTAATAATAAAACTTTTTACAAAGTTATTAAACATCTAACATTATCGCATTTATAGAAGAATCTAGATGCCTTACCATACATCCCTACAAGAAAATATATGGGGTCTTTGCAATAGAAAGGTATGAAACTCAAAAAATTTTTAAATTTACTTTATATGTTAATTATATTTTTTATATTAAAATAAGTGTAAATTTAATATTAATTAAATTTTTATTTTTTTTTGAGTTTCGTACCTTTCTATTACAAAGATCTCATATTATCGCCCAGGATTGACATATTAATCCTCCTATCAAAAAACCAAAAATTCCTAATCAAAATGATCTTACCAACTTCAATCCTATTCTAGAAGAACTTTTAGCCAAAGAGTATAAAGAAAAACTAGCTAAAATTCTACCCTTCATATCATGTCATCACCTAGTATTTAATGGTTCAGGCATGATAGAATTCCTTCTGGATCTAGTTGATAGTGGGAATATGTCAACAAGGCAAAGAAAGAACATGAAAAACAGGCTTGTCGACAATGTGTTATTGATATAGCCAAAGAAAAATCCAATCAAGAGCACTAACAAAAATTACAATTAATCTAAGATCACAACATTAAAGACTTAAATGAATATAATGAAGTTATGTCTAGAATTAAGCATTTAGTTCTCCTATCTGACACCTTAGACTGCTAACTACATTCCATCACAAACAATTTTTAACAACGTCAGTTAGAACTGATGGACTCACCTGACTTGCTGGACATTGCTGAATGTAATAGAAACAGCTATGCTCATATGCATACCTTACTCAACAGGAAATTACCCAAGATTTTTTACTTACTTAAAGTAAAGCAACCAGATGAGAATATGGGAACGTCTGAACCTGATCAAGCTCCTTTAAATTCTGGTTCCATTACTTTCAGATTGTGCACTAAAAAGCACATTTCCTCTTTTCATGATCACGTGATGAACCACAAACACAATAAACTTATCCTTACGGATTTATCCAATATGATGGATATTTCAGATAGGATCTTCTCAGCTAACCTATTGATCACTTCCTCCCATCCTGCCGATTCGATCAAGAGTCTTCACCTAGGATGATTAACTCTTTCGCATGAAGACACATCTGTTCATAAGCGTGTCAAGTCCACCCATAACAAGAGCAATTGATTTGTTATTGTTATTTTATAATTATTTACCCCTACTTTTTTTCTATACAAATTTTTTACCACAATTTTACAACTTGAAAATAGAGTTATATCATTTTTCACCTTACAGAATTCATGTAAAGCTGGCATCTGCCAGAAAGAATAATTTGGCAACCTATGTTCTAGGATTTGTGTATACTCGGTCATAGCTTGTATAATGTAACAAAACAGGCTGACATCTGCTGCTGGCAGGGGTTTAGTTTTTACATGATGTAGTTAATAGTTTTATTTTCATAGATTATATTCTAATTTTTCTACGATTTGTAATTACATGAGTTGGTTTCTAACAATAAATAAATAAATAAATATAAATAAATTTTCAACTTACAAAAAAAATCAATTCATTTCCTCAATAAAAAAAAAAAAAAAACTTACAAAAAAAAATTTTCACAAAAATAATTTTTAATTTTTAATTTTCTTAAAATGAATACGCTATATACAACATTAAACCAAACTTAAAAGTCATACTTATAACTGACATGATTTTAAAAAAAACTTTAATGACATTTTTATCTTAAAAGTATCATGTATTATATCCAGTATTTTTTAGTTAAATAGATGCAAACAATTATTTATTTTAACGAGACTAGTAGTAAAAAGCACAAATAGGTGATCTAAATACAAATTTATATAATGATAAAAGTAAAGAACAAAAAATAGAAAGTATATGGAGTTACGATTTTGTTTCTGATATTGGTTAAGTGGGATCAAAGGTTCCATCGTGGGACATTATTAATAGTATCGAGCGAAAATAAAGGTAAAATAAAAAAGAAATAAAAGGAAATAAAAGGAGTGAAAAGAGATCAAAGGAAATAAAGGGAAACAAAAGAATGAAGAGGGGGATAATGAGAAACGAAAAAAGAAGAGGGAGATGATAAGGAACGAAAAAAAGGAAAGAGGTGGAAAAAACAATGAGACGAAGGAGAGATGTTAAGGGATGAAAGAGGTGTGAGAGAAACGATTAGGGATGAAAAGATGATGAATAAAGCATAAATAGACGAAAGATAGTGAAAGAAATGATAAGGAACACAAAGATGACGAAAGAAGAGTGAAAGAAACGATGAAGAATAAAAGGATGATGAAAAAAGTGCAAATGAAACGATGAAAGATGATGAAAAAAAAAGTAAAGACACGAAAAGATGGTGAAAGAAATGATAATGGACGAAAGAATGATGAAAGAAACGTGAAAGTAATGATGAGAGATGAAATATGATGAAAGAAATATGAAAGACGAAAAGATGACGAAAAAAATGATGAGATATGAAAGGGAAATAGAAAAAATGGTGAGAGACGAAAAGAAGATAAAGAAAATAATAAAGAATAAAAGGAAATCACAAAGAAATGAAAACCCAAAACCCAACCAAAAAGAAAAAGAAAAAGATAGTTAATTAAAGAAAATAGACTTCTAAAAACTCAAAGCATCAAAAATACTTGAGCTTACCATACTAGGTCCTGATGCCGAAATCTAAAGCCGTTGAAAGTTGAAAAGAACCGCCTGTAGAAAGAAGGGAGAGAGTTAACGTTGATTAAAGAAAGAAACATAATGTTAAAAAAAATGTTTTACCGGAAACCTTAAAGTCAAGAAAAGAAGCACCTACAAAAAAAAGAAAGTCAGTTAATGCTGAATAATAAAAACATGAAAACAACGTTAGAAACTTACCAGAAGTAAAGCGTCTGCGTCAAAGCTGTAAAAAAAAAAAATCGCGTAAAAATAATTTTTTTTTTTTTTTTTATTAATTAAATGGTTTATAAGTTCAGGATCACCCGTATACAAAATATACATGACAGCATGACAGCACAAATCACTTGGGAATCCATACATTGCCCTATCCGGGCATCGGCTATCGCGTAAAACAAAGAATTGATCGTCACTGAAACACGTGACAATGGGTCAATATACCACCCGGAGAAGCAATTCTTCATAAAAAATTATTAAAATTATCATTTATCAGTTATTATAATTGATCTTTACATTAATCTTTACAATTATTTCTTAATTCTGTAATGTTATTCAGAAATAATAATCTCATGTACATAGGATTTTAATTATTTGCAAATCTGCTTAATTTGGTTTGTAAAATTTAATTATTTATGTGTTGTACCGATTTAACTCATTGTATCGAAGATTACTAATCAACGAAGTAAATATAAACTGTATATATATATAATATATAAAATGATTCTTATTAAACGTCATACCGAATTTTTTTCGAAGAAATTTTGTGCGACATACGTTAATTATACCAAATTTCCCAAGTTATACCAGATGTTAACGAAAGCGAGTAGACTGTAGTAATTTATAAATTATAAAAACATTCATATAAATGAAATTTATCATGTCGGTGAGGATAGTTCTAATTGAAAATTATTGCATGATATAGCATTAATAAAATGTATCTTTGGATCTAGTATAACGTTAACATCATGTAATTTACACGTGTCAAAATTTCTTTATTCCTTTCTTGAAGACACATAATACTAACAATAAACTATTGTATTGTGTTCTTGTAATATTAATCGCAGTGGATAATTTAACTGGTTAATTTAACCGTCAAATTAACCAATTAACCATTTTGACCATTTTTTATCTATCAATATCTAATAGTTTATTTTTATATGACTTTCAATTACTGCGCGTTAATTTAGTTAAATAAACAAAAAAAAAAAATTTTTTTCGAAAGATTTTTTCTCTTTATAAAATTTTATACTGTACCTTATATCAAATATTGCGGCTTCAAATATTTAATCTTTAAAATTTATATGTAAAGCTGCTATTTTCAGCAATAATAAAATAATACAAGGAAAAAAGATAGCATTCATACTTAAAAACTTTCAAATATTTTCAAATGCATAAAACAGGGAAATTGTTCATTTACTTTTTGAGGAGTAAATTTTTTCATTTGACCAGGCATGGAGGTACAAATGTGAGAATTTATAATATCAATAAAAGAAAACATGATATCATACAACAAGATTTAAGTTTAATTATTCTTGTTTTGAAATACAAAATATGTTATTTAACGTTAATTAACGGTAATTAACTCTATATTTACCACTCATGTACGCAATATTTTGACCTATTCTCATAGCATAATAATAATATGGGAAGAGATAAAAGAAAACCTGCTTGGGAGCACTATAATTATGAAGATAAAAAAGAACCACATCCTCGTGTGGAATGCAAATATTGTTCCAAAGAATATAAACGAGGAGTTCCTGAACGAATGCAGAATCATCTGGACCGATGTAAGAAGGCGCCAAAAAATGCAAAATCATCATGCGATAATGATGGTATGAGCAAAAATGAGCAAAATTCTCTTGAAGTTTCACTAGTTAAAGCATTATCTTCTGCTAAAGTTGATCCATCTTTCGTTGAAGATCAAAATGTTATAGAATTTTTCAAAAAATTACGACCGTCTTTCACATTACCAAACAGAGAAAAGGTAAATAAATTAGAATTATCAATAGGGCGTCACCAGAACACTGATACCTGCCCTTACACACAAACCGAATATAATCCAAATCACCAAACTCAAACTCATCAAACTCAACAAACCGAATCTAGTCCATATCACCAAACTCAAATTCAACAAACCGATTCTAATCCAAATCATCAAACTCAAACTCAGCAAACCGAATCTAATCCGAATCATCAAACTCAAACTCAGCAAACCGAATCTAATCCAAATCATCAAACTCAAACTCAACAAACCGAATCTAATCCAAATTACCACTCTCATTATTCATATTCGCATATTCCTACTCAGTCAAATGATTACTTTGAGTGGTTGTTATACAATATCCAATAGGACTTTAATTTTAGTTTTTCAAATAGAAACATTAATTTTTTACGTCGTTTTTGAAATTACCCATTATTCTTTGAATTTTTTTCGAGCCGTTTGCCATTCATCGATTATTTTATATATTGTAGTTAAATTTCTTAAATTTTCGAATCGAAAACTTTTAAAACTTCATTTATAAAGCGTAGTTACGATAAATTTTTTGTTTGCAAAGATTATTTTCCTATTACGTTTCTCCCTATACAATTATTTCATCATTATTTCTAAGATCAATACTTAATAAAATTATTTAAGGACAATTTAAGTTTCGTTAAAAAAAATGAAAATATTCTTGTAAAATAAAATTTTTCAATTTAAATGTGAAAGTGTGTGGGGGAGAAAACTAAATTGATTCTGAAAAGGACTATTAACGTTGGATAACTATTTTTGATTGTGATTTATTCATAGTCTAGTGACGTCACAAAACACTTGAAAGCATACATGAACTCCGATGAATGCACATCATTGCTTTTTTAATAGTTCGAGAAAAAATTAAAATTTTTGGATCATTATGTAACATTTAACCAGGATGATGTAATATTTGCATTAATTGAAAAAGTGAAATTACTTTCACAGCTTCACAATTTTTTGGAATATGATGTGATAGGTGGAATTGCTGCACGCTTTTTAAAGCCAATCCTGAATTGGAAAATTAATCCAATCCAAATGGATCAACTGGTGGAACGTGTTTCTTCTCAAACCTTAGTACCGTAAGATGCAGCGGTGCAAATTATCAATCGATAGTAGATTTCGTTGTAAATTTTGAATATGTAACTTTTCAGTTTGATATAATAAAGCGTAACATAATGTTTGGTTACCTGATTAAAATAGTTCACATTTACTTCTTATATTCGCATACCATTTTTTATTACAAGTTAAAATTTATAATAAATTTTGTAAAAAAGTATATATTTTAATAATTATTAAATATAGAAAATATACCGTATATTGCGGGTCACAGTACCCCCCCATGCATAGTACCCCCCGAAAAAAAGCTCCATTTTCTATTGATTTTATTATTTAATAAATCCAATTTTGCCCAGATATTATGTAAAAATAATTTTCTGGTTATTATTATACAATCTTTTAAACACATTCTAATCATAATAAAAATTTGAGTTATTGATATGGTGGTATATGGTCAACTCTCAGGAACTTGCAAGATACCCGGGGTATTATGGCCCGTGATATACAGTAATTTTATGCAATACTTATTTAAAGAGACAACAGCAAATACCATCATTTCTGAGGAAGTAATTTTGCAAAGACTATACTTGATAACATGTTCAATCTAAATGAATTTAAACTTTTGTGTTAACTCATACTCAAGACACTAAAATGGTAAATAAATAATAATTACATTTTTTCAATTAACAATAAATAGCGCTGCATACAGCAGTGTTGTCACGGGACAATGTCCGGGACAGGTTACACAAAAAAGCAATGATAATCTCTCAAAATTTTATTATGATAACCTATTTCGTTACTCAGCAAAAGTATTTTAATATCTATTACACATAAATACATATAATTTTTGTAGAGTTTTTCAAGTTACAAAAGAGTACGGACAGTGCGCGGACATGTCCGGGACAGCCAAAAAAAGCTGCAGACATCAAAAATGTACAACACTGGCATACAGTATCCCAGGCCTTATTTAAGAAAGGCTTGAATAGCAATCCATCCAAAGAATAATTCTTGCCAAATATCAAATATTCACCACATCACTTAATTTTGGAAAAATTACATTTTTTGGCTTAAGTAAAAACAATGGACATAAAACTTTAACATACTGTAATTATTTGTAATTGTTTGTAATTATTATTAAAATTAAACTTCAATTTTCAGTTATATTAGATCTGTATATTGAACAATAAACACCTTATTAAAAATTATATTTCATATACCAAGCTTGTGCAAGGAATTGCAAAAATTTTTAACCAACAAAATAAAATTAGTTATATTATTCTAAATCATTAAGACTTTCTTGGCTCTAAAACTTCTGATTATACGCTAGCAATTACTCCACTGATTTTTGATATAATTACAATTGTATTCTGTCAATGTAGCATATCATTTTAAATAATTGAAAGAATTTGGTTTCCAATTTCAAAATTATCCAAAGGGAAAGGGATCTATCTTTCTCAAAATGATTAGCATTTAATTATCCAAAGATTCAGCCTGAATATATGGTGTACCACATTCCTTTCGTCTAAAGTCAGTTTGATCATATGATTTTCATTATTATCTGAGTGATAAATAAAAGTGTAACAAAAAATTTTCATATATGGAAAATATATAATGAGTGATATATTGCAAATATCATGTGATCAAATCAGTTTTAGATATCTCCATTTTTAAATACTGTATAACTTTAATATTTTCTACTATACCAATATACATTTCCTTACAAAAAGTATCTGATCACCCTAAAAATTAAAATAAATCAAAAGAAATAAGGTATTTAATAGAAAATTTTCATTTATTTTAAAGTTTAAAGTGTAAAATACATGTTAGAAATGATTTTTTTACTCAATTGATAGTAAAATTTAATGTAAATAATTAATTTAAAAAATGGCAAAATTTTTAACTTTTTAACCAAAATAATTATAGCAAAATGGATAATAGATTTTAATTCTTTGGCTAAAAATACCTTATATTCAAAAAAATTAAAAAAGTTGAATTATTAGTTGTTGAGCAATTTGCCTTTAAAGATTAGTAAAATTTAGCAAAATTTAGCAAAAATAATAAAATTTACAAAAATTACCAATTTTCAGCAAAGGATTCCCAAATAACTATTGATCAAATTTTTTTAATTTTTGATACATAAAGTAATTTTTAACCAGAAAATTGAATTTTTGCATCCATTTTGTCATATCTGCTCTAATTAAAAAATTAGAAAATTTGCTATTTTTTAAATTAATTATTTATATAAAATTTTATTAATAATTAGATAAAAAGTTACTTCTAACATGTATTTTGTACTTCAAACTTTAAAACAAAAGTAAAAATCATATTAAATATCTTCTATTTTTCATTTTTTTTAATTTTAGAGTAAAGTTGCCTGTCAAAACTAAGGAGTTTTGACATGTCAAAATTGTCAAAACTATTTTAACATTTTAATATTGACCTTTTAATTTGTTGAAATGCCAAAATAGTTTTGACATGCCAAAATTATTTTAACATTCAACGTAGTATATCATATGATATACTTATAGTTTCAGCATTCACTAATCTGCAGTTTGCAGATTTCTAATCAGTTTTGATATCAGTCATATGAGTCAATTTACTGATCGTAGATAATCTTTTTTTTTGAAAAAAAAATTGGTCAGTTTTTTTTAAATTGAATAAAAAAAAAATTTTATTTTTATTTTTTTTTTTTAGGTTGCTGAACTTCTTGAACGAACCCAAACTTGAAATGTGCACAAGTAAGTTAGTGGAGGAATAGGAGGGGATTTTTTTTTAATATATTGAAAAAACATACTAATGTTTCTTTTACATATTTCTTTTTTTTTCTTTAGGTTGCCAGACTTCTTGAACAAACCCAGACTTGAAATATACACAAGTTAATGAAGAGAAATTTTTTTTTTAATATATTGAAGAAACATACTAACGTTTCTTCTATTTCTTTTTTTTTTAGGTTGTTGAACTTCCACAGGTCGAATAAAAAAAAATCTTTAAAAATTGGCAGTCTGATTTTTGTCCAATTTTTGAGTATATTTGTCTGATTTGTGATTTTTTGTTGCCAATTTTATGGCGCGAATTGTTCATGAACGACATTGCCAATTTGTGCCAAAAATCAGCATTCCTATTTTTAAATAGTGCATGCAAATCAGCACTCTGATTTTTAAATAGTGCATGCAAATTGGCACTCTGATTTTTAAATAGTGCATGCAAATCGGCACTCTGATTTTTAAATAGTGTATGCAAATCAGCACTCCAATTTTTAAATAGTGCATACAAATTCAACCAAATTAGCTAAATTTATTTTATTTATATTTATGAAGTACGACACATGCAAAAAATTTATTTTTTCTCAAAAAATTTTATTCAAAGTAGTTTAATTTAAAAATTTACATGTTTTATTAGTAATTAAAAAATAAGAATTTATTTTAATAGAAAATTAATCTAAAAAAAAGAAATCTATAATGAAAGTAAAAAAATGAATCAAAGTAAAGAAATGTGTTAAAAAATAAGAATAATAATAAAGAAAAAAAGTGAAATAAAAGAAATGGGGAGAAATGAAAAGAAGTAAGGGGAAACAAAAAAAAAATGAAGAGAAGTGAAAGGAAACAAAAAGAAACAAAAGAGACAAAATAAACTGAAAGGTGGGTAAAAAGAAAAGAATGAAGGGGGAAGTGAAAATAAACAAAATAAATAGTAGAAAAACATAAAAAAACAAAGGAAAATGTAAAGAAACGAAAAGAAAGAAGGGGAAAACGTAAAGGAATGAAGGGAAAATGTAAAAGAACGAAGGAAAAATGTAAAGAAATGAAGAGAAAATGTAAAGGAATGAAGGGGAAACATAAAGGAACAAAAAAAAAGGAGGAAATGCAAAAGAACAAAACAAAAAGAAGGGAAAACATAAAGTGATGAAACAAAAAGGAGTGAAACGTAATAGAACGAAAAAAATGGAAGGCAAAATGTAAAAAAAAGAAAAATAGAAGAAACATGAAGAAATGAAAGAGAAATGTGAATATACAAAAGAATTGAAGGGGAGATAAAAAGAATGAAGAAGAAATGAAAAGAATGAAGAGAAGTGAAAAGAAACAAAAGGAAACAAAAGAAACAAAGTAAACTGAAAGGTGGGTGAAAAGAAAAGAATAGAGGGGGAAGTGAAAATAAACGAAAAGAATAGTAGGAAAACATAAAGAAACGGAAAGAAAAGAAGGGAAATGTAAAGGAATGAAAAGAAAGAAGAGGGAAATGTAAAGAAATGAAAAGAAAGAAGGAGAAAATGTAAAGAAATGAAAAGAAAGAAGGGGGAAACATAAAGAAATGAAAAGAAAAAAAAGAAATGTAAAAGAACAAAAAAAAAGAGGAAATAAAATGAAAAGGGAAAGGAACGAAATGAAAAGAAGGGGGAAGCGTAAAGATAAAATGAAAAGGAGGGAAAATATAAAAAATAAAATGAAAAGTAAAGAGACGAATGAAAGGAAATGAAACGTAAAAGAATAAAGTAAAAACGAGGGCAAATGTAAAGTGATGAAATGAAAAGGAGGGTTAAACGTAATAGTCAAAAAAAAAATAGAAGGAAAAACGTAAAAAAAAAGAAAAAAAAGAGAAAGAAATGAAAGAGAAATGTGAATATACAAAAAGAATTGAAGGGAGACGAAAAGAATGGAAAACAAATAAAAAGAAACACAAGGGATAAAAGAAAAAATAAAAGAAAAATTAGTAAATAACAAAATGTAATTGATTATAAAAAATAAAATGAAATAAAAAGAAACATACTTGTAAAGAAGCCCAATTACTAAAAATATTCGATCAGAACCTGCAAAAAAAAAATGGATTTGTTAGTAAAATGTTTTCTAAAAAAAAGAAAAAATAAAGTTTCAAAAATTTTGAAACTTACATCTATTACGCCCATGGCCATCGTTTAAGAATCGAAGACCAGAAGCTACAAAAAAAAAGACAGAAACGTTAGTAAAACATTTTCTAAAAAAAAAGAAAAAATAAAGTTTCGAAAATTTTGAAATTTACATTCATTACACCCATGGCCATCATCTAAGAATCGAAGACCGGAAGCTACAAAAAAAAGACGCAAATGTTAGTAAATGTTTCCTAAAAAAAAAAGAAAAAATAAAGTTTTGAAAATTTTGAAACTTACATTTATTACGCCCATGGCTATTGTCCAAGAATCGAAGACCAGAACCTACTAAAAAAAAAGATGAAAATGTTAGTAAAAACGTCTCCTAAAAAAACAAGGAAAAAAAAGTTTCAAAAATTTCAAAACTTACATTCATTACGCCTACGGTCATTGTCCAAGAATCGAAGACTGAAAGCTACAAAAAAAAAAGATAGAAACATTAGTAAAAACGTCTCCTAAAAAAACAAAGAAAAAAAAAGTTTTGAAAATTTTGAAACTTACATTCATTACGCTCACAACCATCGTCCAAGAATCAAAGATTGGAAGCTACAAAAAAAAAGATGGAAACGTTAGTAAACGTTTCCTAAAAAAAAAAAAAAATAAAGTTTTGAAAATTTCAAAACTTACATTAATTATGCCCATCATCTAAGGAGAGAAAAAAGGGATATTAGTACGTTTCTAAAACTATTAATAATAAAACCTATTGTCAATTCGCCTTTTCGAAATCTTCAAGGCTGCATTCTACAAAAATAGAGAAAAGAAAGAAACATTAGAATGTTTCTTTAACATGAAACTCGCCATTTTTACAATAAAGCTAAAAAATTTTTTTTTAAATTAAATAAAGTTAAAAAAAAATTTGTTTTTATATTAAATAAAAAAAAAATTCATTTTTTTAGATTAAATAAAAAAAAAATATAGCTTCTTTGAATGATGGTATTTCAGTGGTGTGTACCAACTTTTTGTTTGTTTGTTTTTTTTATTTAAAGAAATACATTCTAACAGTTGCTTTTTTTTATTTGTAAATGAGCAGAAGAAAAAAAATGAAATGTAATAAGCAAAAATAAAAAAAAATTATCAATAAATCAATAAATAAATGATGTAATTATATAGTCAGCCAATTAAAGACAATCATTTTTGATTAAAAAATTGGCAGAGTTATATAAAAATTGGCAGAATTATATAAAAATCAGTAGAATTATATAAAATTGGCAGAATTACATAAAAATTGGCAGAATTACATAAAAATTGGCAGAATTATATAAAAATTGGCAGAATTACATAAAAATCGGTAGAATTATATAAAAATTGGTAAGAGCATATTAAAATAAAGCAAATTCCAATTTTTTTTCATTCGACCTGTATTCTTGAATGAATCCAGATTTAAAATGTACATAAGTAAATTTAGTGAAAAATAGGAGGAATTTTTTTAATATATTAAAAGAAACATATTAACGTTTCTTTTTTATTTTTTTAGGTTGTTAGAATAAAATTTTTTTATTACAAGCAATAATATAAAAACTTTTTTTAAATGTAATAATTTATTATTTAATCCAGAAGTCAATTTCAATTATAACAATAAAATAAAGTATTGCAATAAATTTTAGTTTTTTATGTGTTTAATTTTAAATTTTTTTTTACTAAATTTTTAATATACATGCTATATGGCCGGGATATTACAAATTACAATCAATCTATCAAACTTGTATCAAACTTTATCAATATTTATATAAACTTTATTAATTAGGATCATTCAATTTTGAATCAAATTATGACTAAAATCTTAATATTTTATATATCACGAGAGTGATGTTTTAATTTTGGCAATTTTGACATGCCAAAACTATTTCAGTAATTTTATACAGTTTTGATAATTTCGACATGTTAAAACTATTTCAGTATTTCAGCATTTTGACATATTTTTAGTTTTGACATTTCGACATTGGCCTAATGAGTTTTGGCAGGCAACTTTATTTTAGAGTGGTCAGATATTTTTTATAGAAGAGTGTATATATAAAAATAATTTTGTATGTCAAATTCCTTAAATCTGAAGTAAATCTGTACATGAAAGTAAAGATTTATTTGCATGTACTTACTATATAGGAGAGGTTTTTTATCCAAATCAGATCACTGATTAATTTTGCATTTATTAGTTTTACACTTTTATTTGCAATAGAAATTTAGAAATTACATTTTTTTTCCCAATATTTCTATAAATTAAAATGTTAAAAAGATGTTTTCATTTATTGTATAATATTTTAAGTGTTTAATAAAATTTTATATAGTTTTAAGATAGCTGATCCTATTTAAAAATTATACAATAATATTTTATTTATAAATATACTCTCTATATATGCATTTTTTTCTTATATGTTTGATTACAAGCTAAGGTACTTAAAGTTAGGTATACTTCTTTATGTTTTACGCGTATAACTATTTAAGTTTGATTACAAGCTAAGGCACTTAAAGTTAGGTGCACTTCTCTATGTTCTGCATGTACAACTATTTAATCATGGTAAAATTATAAAAAAATATAAATTTTGTTATATGTACAGTCATGTCAGAAAGTATCGCCTGATTTGAAAATAAAAACAAAAACAAAAATATTCATATTTTTTCACTAATATATGCATTAATAAAAAATTTAAATCTAGTTTGCTTCTTATACTATGTCAAATTTTCATAATACCAGGCCCAATAATCAGGGTGGCAGCCTTTTCAAAAACAGAACTATTTAAATTTTTATTTTTCTTTCAGTACAGCTTTAAATTCGCCTACAGCTCTTGGGAGAAGGACACATTCTTGGGCAATATATTGGATCATTTCTAATTGTTCTTTACTTAGTTTAAACCAAATAAATTTGTTGGTGAATCAGTAGTTGCAATTTTATTTAATTTTAACTGATTTTTAGCTTAAAGATAATAGTTATAATTACCATGCCATTTGTGATTATCTTGACATCCAGTGATCTGAATTTGATGATCAAAGGCTCATTGGATTCATCTCATCAAGATGAGTTGAATGGTGGTTGACATATGACTTTAGAATCAGTATATGCTAATGTGTATATTAAAATATATTTTAGACGTTTTGGACATTAACCAGTGATATACTGACGTTATATACACATGATCTGGCCATCATTTGATGCCTCTCAATGAGACAAATCCAACGAGCCTTTGATCATCAAGATCAGATCACTGAATAGTGAAATATTCCTGATTTTGTGAAATTTAGAGTTTCAAAAAATTTTAAAGAATGTTTTAAGGTATATCTTAGCGTCTATTGATCCTAAAGATATAATACAACTAACATTTGACTCATCTTGAAGAGACGAATCCAATGAGCCTTTATTCATCAAATTCGGATCACTGGGTTCTAGGATAATCATAGTGGCTAAATAATTATGACTCCATCTGTAAGTGATCTCCGATGCAACTGTACATCATGTTATTATTAAAAAATTATTTTTCTAATTTTTAAAAATGAAAAAAATTAATCCTGGGTAAACTATAATTCAAATGTAACATTTAATTATGAATTTAGTAGCACAAACTATTTTGTCTTGAGTTTTGAATACTAATTTTGTTACACTATCTATTTTTAGCCGGTCCCGTCCCGACTTCCGAGGTGAATATTTTATGATTTCATAGGTTAGATTGAATATCAGTTGATCTACATGGGTTATTACATTTTAGTATGAATACCTGTGTAGCACTTGTTGTCCCCGTTTATTTGTCTCCTGACTCTTAACATATACTGTATACCACGTGATTTAAAGGTCTTTTAGCCGATTAATAAATTAAATAAAAATTAATTATTCCCAAATAAAAAGTTATACCCAAATAGGAGCGTACTAACGTATAGTTTCATGTGAAAATAACTCATCATACGTATTACAAATGTTTCTTGTCGCCTAGTTTTATGACAGTCATCATATATATTGAAATTTAGGTAATACAGACCAACGTTGTATAATATTGAATACATATAGGCGCTCATGTACATAATCTCCAAAAATGTTTAAATTATTACAGTTTCGAGAAGATTGATTATGCAACAAATAAATAACATTAAAACAATTAATAATCAGTCTTCCAATTGTTAAACTTACATCCGATGATAACCTGCTTTTTTAGCTCAGTATTTATTTAGAAATGGACGGTAACGAGTTTACTTTTCATAATTAGAATTCTATTAAATTTATAAAAGAAGAAAGCATGTAGCAAAGTCGAGGTTTATGACACTTAATTTATTATTTTTATTTTACAAAATCTTCCCCGAGTGCTTTTAGAAATTTACCCTATAAAAAACGTTGATCCTCCGTAGTAATTAAAGTGAGTAATACTTAAGTTGACTAGATCGACGAATTATATTTATAGGCATCATTTAACGTTTTAGGTAAGATCATATTATAATTTAAACTGAGAAAGAAACCTTAGCACCATTAATAATAGCACGAACAAAAAAGATGATTCATAACAACAAGTGTTTCGGAGAGAGTATCTCCCGAACTCCGAAGATCGACAAAATTAGTAACATATTTGATAATTGACACGAGTACATAAGTACAAAAAAAAAAAAAATTTAATTTCCGAAAAAAATTATTTACATGAAAAAAATGTTTATGTGAGGTGTACTTTAGTAAATAGTAATGGAACAGTTAAATAAACTATAAGCAAAAATGAAAATTTTAATACCCGATGTTATATCTTTAAATCAAACCATAGCTAGACCGACATATAGGAAATGCAACGAATGTAATAGAAGGAGGAAAACTTACGAAAATCATCAGATTTGCCGCATTTGCTACAAAACGAAGACAATATTTAAACCAAGCGGAAACAAAGTTATTGATGATTTTATCAAATATACGCAAACAAATCTTGTCAAAAAGGAAGGGAAATTAGAATTTGTTCCCTATGACCGATTCAAAAATATTGAATTCATTGCCGAAGGAGGATTTAGTAAAATTTATAAAGCTACTTGGACTGACGGCCCAATTTCTAATTGGGATGATGAAAGTAATACTCGTATACATAATTATACAGTCGCCCTCAAAAGACTTAATGATTCTCGAAACATTACATCTAAGGAGCTAAATGAGGTTTGCACAATATTCTCTTTGATTTATTTATAATCTTAATTAACATAACCTTTCTTATTTCAGCTTAAAGTATTTTATAATTTCTCACTAAAATGGAAAGCAAGTCGAGATAGATTTAGGAAAATGATGAGAACATTCCCTTATAGTTTAAACAATTCACGTGTTAATAAATATCATATGTATGGTTTTTATAACTACATTGGTAAATATTTTGGAATAACTCAAGATCCTAACACCAAAGATATTATGATAGTTATGCCATATTATAGTTCAGGCGACTTGATACACTATATAAGTAATGTATTTTATGAGATTTACTGGGAAGAAAAGTTAAGAAATCTAGTAAAGATAATAATTGGACTTATGAACATACACAGTGTAAATATTATTCATAGAGATTTTCATAGTGGGAACATTTTTTTTGACGGCACAAAAGGTGCAGTAATAGGTGATTTGGGAATAAGTAAATCTGCAACTGAATCTACGGATGAAAATAATGAGAATTATGGAATAATTCCTTATATGGCTCCAGAGATTTTTCAAGGACAAAAATATACTAAAGCTTCAGATATTTATAGTTTTGGAATGGTTATGTGGGAGTTAATGACAGGTAGAAGACCTTTTTGGGATCGAAATCATGATACAGATCTAATTATTGATTTATGTGATGGTTTAAGACCACCAATTGTCACAAATGCTCCAGAAGGCTATATTGAATTAATGAAAGAATGCTGGCATTCTGATCCGCAGAAAAGACCACAGGCTACTGATATATATAACGCTATTAATGAAATGTTTGATAATGAATGGAGTAATCATTTCCGTAATCAAAAACCAACTGAAGTTACAAAATCACCAAATGTTGGGCCTATAACAGTAATTCATCAAGGCGCTGTTTACAAGAGTAGACCTTTAAGTGGCATGATTCAAAGTGCCATGATTAGTATAAGAAGTGTGTAAATGGTTTTATTATAAAAATTATCATTTTTTATCATTTTTAATCATATAGTTATGTTATATTTACAATTAACTATTCGTTTTAAGGTAGAACTTTGTCTTTAAGTTATACAACTTACAGCAATAACGGTAGGTTATCAACTAAATTGATTATTAGTTTATTAACTTTATAAAAAATTCAATTCTCATTGCCAATTTAACAACAATAAATCGATTTCACCAATTGATTAATTTTATTAATGTTTTTTTTTCAGATTATTGTACGAAAGAATTTGAACTTGACATTGAAATCTTATAATCATGGTAAATAAATATGTGTTTTTTATATGAGTAAAAATATTTCTAATCTAATTTTCTTGAATTAAAAAAAAAAAAAAAATAGAATATATTTCCAAGGAATTTGAAATTGATATTAATAATATTTAACAAATTATTGGATTTACGTAAAATTTTTTTATTCATTTTAAAAATTTATATTCATTTTTTAAAAATAATATAATACCTGCCGTATGGTAATTTATAAGCTCCCATAATTGGAATCTGGATTTCAGGTTTATTCATAGATTACTACATTAGATTTTGCATTTTTTTTCAAAAATTCAGAAAATTTTCCTTTTAAAACGCCTGAAGTGACAGGGCATATTATTATACAAAATTTTACCTTGGGAATTTTTACAAAACTGACGAAAGTCTAGAAAATGAAACACATGACATGAATAAAAATAGTATTTAAACGATTCGTCTAATTTTTTATACAATTCAAAAATTAATTTTTTTTTTTTTTTTTTTTTTTTGAGTCAAATGGTTTAAAGTATGACATTAATGTGTTGAGTTTTAAGTATGGAAACATTTACTAAGGCTAGGAGACTATTTACTCGAAAAAAAATAAAATAATTATGTAAATTCTATTTTTTTATAAATTGGTAAAAAACCTGTCATTTGTCGATACTATTTTTGTCGTATTATGTATGTTTTTAAATTTAAAAATGTTTTAAACAATAGATTTTATAACGATCAAAATAAAAGAATATTTTATCAAGAAAAAACGGGACATAAATTGAGCGTTGGGAATTAGATTGTCACAGTCCATCGTAGAGATGGGGAGCGATCCCAACCGATACTATTGAATAGCCAACTCGAATTGGATAAATCGGAACGGTTCAGAAACACGGTTTTGTCAGTTTAGTCCAAAACTAAGTTGGTTCATATCAAAAATTTATTAAAACCGAGAGCACTGAGTCGATAAGAGAAAATTAACTCGAGCCGCTCAACCGCGAGCGTTTTCCATCCTTTCACTTCATCGTTACGCAAAGTCAATTTGGCAAAGATTTATTATATTATAATTTAAAAGCAAAAAAAAAAATTCTGGTTATATATCCCTCCAAGTACTATTCGATCCTAAAAGGCGAAATCTTTAAATTTAAATTATACCTGGCTATGAGGTTGTTTTATTTGAGGGTACAAAATTGAATTTGTTATGCATTAGGTCTCGCATAAATCGGCTACCATTATTTGTCGCATTTACAGCTGATTTCATAATGTACGGGACACATTTCTTGCTGAGAGTAACTCAGTAAAACTCGGTAGAGATCAAAATGAAATAAAGACTATACCGTTATACTCGGATTAGTGCTCCGAATCTAATGATATAATTTTTACCTTATTCTGAGTTTTACTGGGTTTGCCGAATGTAAATAAAAATGAATGTGTCCCGTACATTATGAAATCAGATATAATAAATAATATCTTTCGGGCACTACTTACTAGCCACCAATGATTGGGTTGAACAATCTTATGATCAAATCCAAAATCCAATCCAATCCAAATGCAAAGTTTTTATTTGATAATCGGATTGGATTCTCGTATAATCCAATCCATATTCACGAATAAGTATATTATATTTTTGTGTAACGTGAGCTTTTTTTTATTAATTATAATTATTGTTTTTGTTGTTTAGTGAGGGTACTTTTCATTAAAGGCTTTTTCGTATAAATAAATTCAAATAAATAATAGAGGAAAAAGCTTTTATTATTTTCACGCATTAAATTATTATTTCTTTATTAAAATATTGTAGATGGTCTGTATGTCGTATTCAATCGTGGGATATTCCATTGATTACCTAGCTGTAATTAAACAAGAGAAATTATGTGATAAAGCAGATTTTCTTGATGAATTGGAAATTTTGCTGAATTTATGGATGCACATTGGCATAATGAACATCAATGATTTATTTCATTGTTAATATAGAATGTAATTGAGTAAAATAATATGCGATATTGAATTTAGGTGATTTAATTTTTTATTAACATAATTCAGATTTATTACAGTTATGTCGAAAATAAAAATATAAACAAAAAGTAAATTTTAATAAACATGAAAAATAAGGTATAAATATTATAGCTAAAAATAAAGAAAATTTGGTTTGATACCTGACCAAAAATTTTTATTTACAATTTAGAAAGTGAAATTAAAATTAATAATAATTGTATCTTTTATTAAAAAATTTTTTTGTGTTGGATCGGCGGTGGCGATTATTTACATCTCTCAGTTTTTGCTGGTCAACATTTAAATATTCTAGCTCACTGTAAAATTGTTGAGTTGTTTCATGATCATATTCACACGAAAATTCCTGAAGAGGAACGAGTGTGTTTCTTGTGATACTATCATATGATGGTGATAACATAATTGGTCTTGTAAGCGTATAAGGGCGTTCGACAAACGAAAAAGTCGAAAGTTCTTGGTTTGGATGAATATTTACTTCTTCACATAATTTGGTTTCATTCTGTTCCACCATGTTTTTAAGTATTTGAGAAGTCGATGAATGATCAATAGACAATAATTTTGCTAATAAGGACACAAGAGAGTTTAGCTCTTCTTTACTCAAACGGTCATTACGATTCTGTCCGTGTGACTTTGCATCATTTGGTGCTTCTGAGCACTTTTTATCGAGGTGATCTTGCATTCGTTCGGGAACAGCTCGTTTATACTCTTTGATACAATATTTGCATTGAACGTGAGGATGTGGGTCTTTGTTTTTACTAATTATGTAAAAATGAGCCCAAGCTGCATGTTTTCTTTCTCTCGGCATTGGTATAGTTTGTCAATTTGTTGTTAAAATGGAAACGAAGTTTTTCTTTTTTGATATTTGACAGAATTATTAAGGATAAAAAACAATCAGCAAGTTTTTGAGTTTATATAATAATAAAAAAGTGTAACTGCTTGCCGTCAAAATTGTACGCGGAATTTCGAGATTTGGTCAATTTAACTGTTAATACGTTAAATATCCGTCAAATAACCTTATAGAACTTAGACAAAACTTTAAAACCTGTTTACATAACAAATCACAATTGCAAAAATCAGAATTTTACGAAATATTCTTATTCGCATCTATAATTAGTTAGTGTTTGGCGTTAACCGTTAAATTAACCTCAAAATTGACTTGTTAATTGACCGTTAATTAACCGTTTATAGTAAAATTAACCATTATTAACCAGCAAACTTCGAGTGTTGATTAGATTAAATTAATTACTAATTAGTTATAAATAAATTTTAACTGCAAATTATCCGTTAAATTAACTGTTTAATTGACTATGTTGGCTGTTTACACTTAAATTGACCATTAATTGACCATCAATTAACAAATCAAACCAGATTATTCAAAATAAGAATTTTGGAACTTAAATTCTGTTTTCTATTGATAAGAAAATATATCAAAAATGGTTGTACGGTCCCAATGTTCGAAATGATAATCAGATGTTTCATTTTTTTTTTTTTTAAAAAAAAAAAAATAAGGGTCTTTATGGGTATTCATTTTATGCGTAATTTTATATTTTTAAATAATAAATAATCATTGAAAATTTTTTACATTTTATTCCTGTGTTTATAAATCACGCATCATTAAAACCTATTTGAATTAAAGAATTCAATTCCACTAGTGATTTTGAAATTTTTCCTACTAATCTATTATCATATATCAGGCATGATTTTGTCATAAATTAAAATGTCTAGTTTGTATCACACGGAAAGATTTTAATGTTCCTCCTTAACAATATATAATAATCAAATATTGATGAACGATTATGTTAACATATAAATTGTCTCATTGCCTGGTTTGGGAAAATTTGGGAAAACTAATAAGGATATGGGAGGATAAACGAAATAATAAGTTTGGAGGTTGTGCAATCGTCATGCATCATAATCTATTACACCAATTATTTATTTGTTCTGGCGTTTACCGCATAAATAAAGGTAGGGGAGCATTGTAAATTACACCAAGTTTTTGCGTAACTCAACTGTGTCTTTTTCGAGTTACATTAACCCGTGTTATTTTACCATTTATTATTATTAATCCTTTTAATCTCAAACGGTTTTTATGAAATTTTTCCGTTTGTTAGATACGTGGCTGGTCATTAAAGTTAGATGAAGTTTTTGTATAATAAAATCTAATTATTTCTCTCAAAAAATTTTTTCTCTATTACAAATTTTTGCATTATAATGAATAAAAAAAAATAATTTTATAAATCATGTTAAAGTGTAACTTATCAGGTTCTATATAAAGTCAAAATCAGTACTTTCAATATTAAACATCATTATAATGAAATTATTTCATTCTACATCTTCTATTAAGCTCTGATATAGCTGTTACAATTATCAATAAATTGTCAAGTTAAATGCAAAATTTTTTAAATTTGTGATTATCTTAAGATACAAATGGATAGATAATCTTCGATTCTCTAATAATTAATAAAGATAATTATTAGTGCATATAATATCCGATTTAAGCTAATTTGGAAAAAAAAATATTTACCAAATTTATTTTTCATAAAATTAAATGAGAACAGAATTTTAGTAAAATTGCGCCGTAATTATTTACTGTTTTAAGAGATTATAGTATTTGGTATAAATTAACTTATTTGTAAGTTACACTGTATGAATTAAACAACTGAAAACCCCTGCTGGTTGCTGCGCCCTCAGGAATTAAATTGACAAAAAAATGTCAAATTGGGACGCACCTTCATAAATTCATCTCAAAAATTACCACGTAATGAATACATAACTTTTTATTATATGTGGCTACGTGTTAATTTTGCAATTTAAATTTTATTATGTTTTTAGAGAAAATTTATTTCTCACCCGGGTGATTTCTCACCCCCCTTATTATGTAATAAATTTTGATTGGCTGATGAACCTTTATACGGCCAAACTGCCACTATTTGTTCACGCCTTTTTTAGGTTTTTTAGTTTCGCGTCGAAAAATACACGGGTATCAGCTACCAGGTATGTCGCTTCTTTCTTTTTTATTTTTTATTTTATTTTTTGTCGTTTCTAATTTCTTTTCTTTCTTTCTTTTAGGTTTTGGGCTCCTACGATTTCGCGCTCAAAGGTATGATTTTTTCGTTTCTTTAATTCTTTTTTCTTTTTTCTTTTTTGACTTTTTTAAATTTAATATTTCAGCACTTTGTAAAGTGTCTTTTAGTGCTTAAAAAATTTACCGGACTTTTGGTAAAAAGATAGTCAAATAACATATTTATATGCCTATAAAGTTGGGTTTTATATTACATTTAAAAAATTGGTACCTTGTATTCCTGGAACTGCAGTTTCCGCATTACTAATAAAATTATATATAACTTTCACCTATTGTTACTAATTAAAATTTTATGGTTTACTGGCGGATCACGAATTAAATATATTAGTATTTGCATTTTGATTTTTCAAATGTTAAAAGAACAAAAATTCAGTAAACACCAATATTAGTTCATTAAAAGTTATTTTATTGATTTATTATTAACAAGTTCTTAATTATTTCCAAATATCATCATTACCTAGAAAATAAAATTTTACCTATATTCTTGCTAACTATAATACTTATTAATTAACTAATTATTAAATAGTTATTAACATTTAATACAACTACATTGGGGAAGTATTTTACAGTTGGTATTTCTTTTCAATTAAACATTAATGAAATAACGTCATCAGTTGCATCTTCATATGCTGCTGATGTGTATAAGATCATGTTTAAATTCCATCCTGAAATGCTATTAAATTCGATTTGACCAGTTTCTTGCAGTGTTGGCCAGTGACCCAAATGACTGGTCACGTGTCATTTGGGTCATTTCAACATTAAATGACGAATGACCTAGTCATTTAAAAATTACGTCATAATTCTGACCAATATTTTATGGATAAAAATTTTCATGTGATACTATAAATTCATAAATCTAGCCGGAATCATAAACCTGGCCTAAATTATAAAGCATTAATTTTAAATGACTTAATGACCCTAATGACTAGGTCATTCAAAGGTCATTCAGGGGTCATCTCAAAATGGACAAATGACCTGGTCATTTGCCATCACTGGTTTCTTGAAATTTTTTCTTGAAGTTCCTGAATATCTGTTTTTAAATATGCTTACACATATGTATATTGTTTTTGATTTTGGAATTGTTATTTTTAATAAAGCAAAGACTTAGGTGATATTTCCCTTTTTAATAATAGTAAAAAAAGTTAACAGACTGACTCAAGGAATTTAGTATGTAGATCATTTAATAACCTTATTATAATACTACGCGTTTTAAAAAGAGTCTAAAAATGCGTTTAAATGAGACAATTTTTGTTAAAAACTTCATTTTTTTTTTCTTTCTTTTTTTTTTTTTTTTAACTCTTTACTATATAACTATTTTCATACAACTTAAACTACATATATACCTACATATACAAACTTTTCACTTTATATACTAAGTTAACAGTTGAGTTATGATATTTTCACTCGCATTTCCATAACAATTCAAATGAATTTATCTAACGAACGTCCATGGACAGTCCGTTTGACACTTTTATTAGATTCCAAATAGACACTATGTCTCCATTAACAGGCTAGGTACCATCACCACGAGGTTCCATAAAAAACTTCATCTTCATTTCCTCTCCTGGTCTATTCCAATTTTTGAAACCGAGCTTTTTTTTTTGATAGTTGATTTCTGGGCACCTCTGTTTGCACAGTATCTCATGACCGGTACAGCACCAAAATCGGCTATTTACCATTGCCATATCAGTTTGTTCGATATTATTTTAACCGGTTCTGGGTCTAAGGTGTTTTCTTATAAATCTACAATATTGGCATAAAATTTACTGATCCCACCTCAAATTTTTGATTAAAAGTTCAATTTTATAAAAATAATATTAAGTAATCGTTATAATCTTTTGTTTTTAAAAAATTATAATTATTTGATCAATCAACAATATTATTATGATTGGTCAATGGTGGTAAATGTCAATTTAAAATTAATCAATCAAGATGAAACAATTTGACTAGCATGCTGCAGACTTTATTTGTTTAGAAATCAAACTAAATGTTTTTTTACGCACCTTCATATACGAACTTCAATAAATTTCACTTCTTTAGGATAATTGATGCATCATCTATGCCACTTGTTATAGCAAAAAGAGATTGATAAGATTGTACACTTGTATAGCATAGTCAGCTTACTGCGCGTTATTTATTAAAGAATAGAGCGAAGGCAAGAGATTAAAATATATAACTTTAGATATTTAAGCTTTAATAGCATGAAATTAATAATTATTTCAAATAAAATTAATAATGATTAAAAATTTAAAAAATGATGTTTTCTTACTAAACTGGAGTGTATAATGAATCTTGAGATCACTAAATTTAACGCATGTAATTTTTTTGAAAAAATCAATTAATTTATATTATAAAATATTTAATTAAACTTTATGAACTAAATATTTTATTAAACAAGAAATGATTGTTCAATAAGTATTGAATCTTAATTTTTTTGTTATTAAATTTATATTAAAAAAAATATTATTAAATAAATAATTTAATGCATTATGAATTTATATAAAGATCTTAAATTAGTGATATATCTAACATTAAATCAATACTAGTTACTAAATTAGCAATATAATAACTTAACGTAGGTACAAGAATATTTAACGTTAATTTGCATTATATATATATAATGAATATGTACTGAATTTACTTAAGGAAATTTTTGAGATGTTGGTCAGGTATGAATGCGAAAGGTATCGATGACTAAGAGACTTTAAAATTATATACATATATATGTAAATATCAGATATGATGAAATTTATTTTTTGTGGATCAAAAGTTCATCTTTGTCACAACGTTAGCTGATTAGTTAATAAATTATTATATTTTCTCTGAATTATGACTTATTTAATGAAATCACGTAAGAAAGGTGCCCCCTGAAATGACTAGTTTATGGCATAAATTTATCCTTGTAGTAAATCCAAAGATACCGCCTTTATTAATGAATCTGAATCTATTAAAAGATAAAAATTAGTTTTATATGTGGCTACTATCTCTTCAATAGCAATGAATATATAAAATCATATTTTATTATAAGATAGGATTATTATAATGAATAATATGACCAATAGTGTAGTTTACATATTTTCATTTTCATTAGCATTTAGCAAGTAATTTGATCGGACTTTCGGGCTTATAATAATGACAACGTATCTTAACACTTTCATTCTCATCCTAAGACCAGAAAGAAGAGTTTTATGTAAAAGTGATTATAATTTGATCAAAAACTTTCATCAATGAAAACTTAGATTCTCGTTTCTATGTAAATATTTTTCAATATCGAATATAGTTAACTTATAACTTTAGATAATTTAAGTTTATGAACTCATTTAACCCATTTATAAGAATCATAAGAGAAATAGCTGATAAGACAATTCATGGACTCATTCAAGTACTATCTTAGTTTTAAGTTTCTGCGCAGAAACATTATTTGCTTTATACTTACGTAGGAGCATGATTCATGAAGAAAGTTTCCCATACAGCATCACGGGTAAGTAAGAGACCACATCCTTATAAAACTTATCGATGGGCTAAGACTCAAAATTTTGAAAGAAATGTAGTCTTATTTTGAATTGTCGTTTGGAATGAGAAGTTGACTTATGTAATATAAAACCATGTTTATCAAATGAGATAGCGATACAGAAAAATTTTTTTGTTCTACCGACACTAATAAATGTTGCTTTTGTGAAAGAGAAGAATTATTATAGGATTCACGTTTGGGGCACCGATTCGATATGGGAAAGAAGCAATTATATGAGTGGAGAGAGATCAATGGAATTATGGCAAAGTCGAGAGTGGAATATTCCGATGGAACTTGACTTCTGTATTAACCGACAAGGAATTCAAGCAACTGCTCCAATAGGCGCGCCGGTAGAAACTCATTTGAATGTAGTATTTATGTACGGATAATTTTGGAAGCTGTATCATTATGCATCAGCAAGAAAACAAGAGAAAAAAAAAGGTAATATTGTACGTACTTTTTAAATTGACGCCAACTCTCTAGCGCATCAAAAGACACAAAAATCGGAAAATCGATTGTATTTGCTTCAGAAGTACACAGTACTTGTATCTTTAATTAATTACACTATAGATATAATTCATATATTTATTCTAAACCAAAAAGATTATATGTACGGATTACGTAAACAACTTGCTTTATTGATATTGCTGATGTGTATTTGGTTATCAAGATATTACTGTAGCAAAAGTAAGCAATATAAAGGAAATAAAAAAAAGATTGTTACATAATAAACGATTATCGGAATTAATTCTTTTCTTTTTTTTTTTAATATGATGGATGGTCTGATCAATTTTAACAATATTCTGAAAAATATGCACGAAATTCCGTACTCGGCGTTCCCAATCCCGACAAATTATGATCCTGACTGACATTCATTACCTAAATATTAAAAATGAAAAATATTATAATTTATGCAATGAAAATATTAGTTTTTGCGAAAGTATTTTAAATCATTACATAACATTATTAATTTTCACAATGTATTTTTAAAATTATTATATATTGATAAAAAATTTTAATTGTTACTTCATTTTTGCAAAGTATTATAAAAAATATAAAAAAAATTATAAATTGTTGAAATAATCACTTAAAAATATTAATTTTTACGTCCATAAAAAAAAATGTATATATATATAAATTTAGAAAAAGAATTAACAAGTGTCAGGATAGTGAGTGTCGGGATAATGAATGCGGGAATAATGAAGTGAACGCCGGGTTTGTATTATACTAATAAAGTACAAGAAGTACAAGATAATTGTTTTTATCTTCCCTCGCTACTTTCAAGCACTTTCAGTCCTTTTATCATAAATTTCTGGAAAATATATTATTTCTTTTTTGTTATAATTTATTATTTTACTTTATTTTATTGTATAGTTGAAATATTTTTAATAATAAAAAACTACCAAAATACTGTTTTGTGATACGTTGACGTCTTCAGTTGACGGTGTTCATAAAATTTATTTATTAAATTTTCCATTTTTCTTTCTTTTTTTTTGACATTGTTAACAGTTTAAATATATTAATTATAGAACATGATGTCTTTAAAAGTATTAATTTATTAAAATAAAATTATAATAAAATATTAAATAGTACCATATATTGCGGGCCACAGTACCCCGGGTATCTTGCAAATTTCGGAGGTTTGACCCTGTACCCCTCCCCCTCTTACGCGAATTTTTACTACTAATAGAGGGTGTTTAAAACATAAAATTATTAAGGTATTGTCACACGCCACACCTAAGATATTTGTTGGATTAAAATCAATGGAGAATGGGACTTCTTTTTTGAGGGGTACTAAACATAGGGGGGTACTGTCACTACTGTGGCCCGCGATATACGGTATATCTCTAAAAAAAAAAAGTTTAAAATAATAAATTTTATAAATGAAACATTTTAATATTTTTTAAGATGAAAAATATCGGCGAAATTTTTGAAATTTTTCTGATAAATGACACGCTAACGAATCTGACCAATAAAATTTATTGAATATATCACAAACTATTCCATAAAAGATTATTAAAATTTTTATAAAGCTTGTGGGGGGAATAAAAAAAAAAATAAACTTTTTATGATATCCAGAATTTCGACAGATCGGGAATGAGATCATATGTTTATAATTATAAATATAAATAAATGCACAACTCAAAATTTTCGAAACAAAAAAATGACAGGCACGTGATCTGTGTGGTTTTTGATTAGTTGATCTTGTGCAATATTTAACAAAAACATTCTTAAATATCTTTATAGTAAAAGAAATAGTGGTGTAAGCCGAAAACGGAGCCGCATTCCTGGTTGCTGAGCATTAATCGCAGTAAATCCCCTGGAATTCCTCGACGTTCTAGTTTCTACGCATGAGCTGGATCCGAACCACTTTTCGGCCGATTATTATTCGGCTAGCTACACCATTATGAAAAAATAATAAATCTTAAAATTTTTTTATATTTAGATAGAACATAAAAAAATTTTATCTTTTTTGTTTTTAAATTCTCTACATATTGTAACTACTAAAGAATAACATATATATAATTAATGTATGAATACTTTATTTAATATTTGTTAAGCCAAACTTTCTAATTTCAAGGGACGTAAAATTGGTATTTATAATTTATTATAATATATGTGATAAAAATATTAAAAATAAATAAATAAAAAGATATTTGACGCGAGAAAAAATATTTACCTATCAGCTATATCGTATCAAACACAGCCCGAGTATAAAATGTCACTATCTTGTGACATTTGGGTAATTAAGCGTGGCGTAAGTGTGGCATTCCTGTGGCAAATAATAATGTATTTACGTATTTTTTGAAAACTAAGCCCCCAAAATACTTAAAGAGGAATGATACAGGGTGATAAATATTTCACTATGATTAACGTGGTAGTGACTTTTTTTATGGAAAAATTTGCGGAATATTTTTCGGGTTTTATCACATGCCTCGAAAATTGGCACAGACAGTTCAGCAGTCACTATTACAAGAAAAATTACCAATGTATTAAGAGTCCTATCATGAAATAGATTTCTCAAGTCTAATATCATATATTGTGATAAGATGATAAGATTGAGATCAAGTTAAAATAAAAGAGACTTTATAGATGATATTGGATATTTTACTTCAAAATAATATAAAGTAGACGTACAGATGTAGCAGGAGGTAAAATTCATTTTATCAATGATAAATTATTATGTTAATAGTGTTTCATATGAAAATAAGAATTTTTGGCGATTCGAATTAAAAATTTTTTTATTATACCAATAGCAGCGTAATATATAAGAATTATTAAAAATTCCCCGATCACAAAATGGATGTTTAAAGGAGAATGAATGCGACTGTTAAAATTCATGACCTGGACACCCCGCCAAAACTTCTTTAAATAATAAAAGAAAACTTCATGTAATTTTCTTTACTATCCTTATCTAACGTGCTACTATACGATTCTTTTCTTGTTAAAATCTCTCACTGTACCTGTTACGTCTCAAGACCACATATCTCAATTTCTAATTAATACTTAACGTTCACTCGTAATTAAAAATTTTTTATTATGCGTAATAATGTATAAGAATTATTAAAAATTCTCGATCGTAATTAAAAATTTTTTATTATACCAATAGCAGCGTAATATATAAGAATTATTAAAAATTTCCAATCACAGAATGAATGTTTAAAGGAAAATGAATGCAACTGTTAATTAAAACTCATGATCTGAACACCTCCGCATAGATTTCTTTAAATAGTAAAAGAATTAATACATTAAAACTCCGTGTAATTTTCTTTATCTAACGGGCTAGTATACGATTATTTTCTTATTGTTGAAATTTCTCACTGTACCTGTCTTAACATGTGATCACATATTTCAATTGCTAATTAACACTTAACACTTGTTCACAATTAATAATTACACCAATAGCAACGTAATATATAAGAATTATTAAAAATTCCCGATCACAATTAAAAATTTATTTATTATACCAATAATAGCAGCGTAATATATAAGAATTATTAAAAATTCCCGATCACAGAATGAATGTTAAAGGAGAAATGAATGAAACTGTTAATAAAATTCATGATCTGGTCACCCCTGCCTAGTCTTCTTTTAAAAGAATAATAATACATTAAATTAAAACTCTCTGTAATTTTCTTTACTATCTATTCATGCATCTTATACAAACGTATAACGTGTTAGTATTCGAATCACTTTTCAGTCTCAACGTTAACAAATATATGCTTAAAGTGGTTAAAATGATGTTTGTAAATGATATCAGAATTTCAGGAAGATCTTGCAGAAAAATAGCTTTGAACATCAATCAGAAATCTTTAAAACCTTGACTTAGATAATAATCATGTTATTTATTGATGAGTGAATATGGTATGTTCCTTCGATTTCATTTGAACATTTTTTGCGATATTAATGATCTCCGTATATTTGAGGTACGTGCGCAAATTCCATAAAGATTTTCGGAATATCGCGGATCCAGAAAGAAGAAAAGGATTTAAAAATGGCATGTTCTTCGAAAATTATTAATCAAGAATATATGTAGAAAATAAATCCCTATTAGTTACTTTCTACAATGTGATACTCGAAGAGTATTGTTACTATTTCAGCTGATTTCACGACGGATATTATGGGAGCATACAAATAGATAAATTGAATTTACTCATATATCTTTTCCTTTTCTTATGTAAAAGTTGTTCTAGAAATCGTTCAAAAAAAAAAAAAAAAAAACATCGAAGAGAATTATTTTTCGCGAAAGTTTGCAAAAAAAAGAAAAAAAAAAAAAAATTACATTAAAAATTTTCCTTTACATATTATCTAGCAAAATAGTTTCGGTAAAATACTAGAAGTTTCAAGTAAGTTGGAAGATCCGTAACAGCAACTCTTTATGCTCTGTTGATCTCAACAACAAGTCATATGTCTCAAAATTTTCGGTGCTTTTCAAAATTATGATATTAAATAAACGGTTAATTAACCATTCTAACTAAATTAACCATCCTAACCAAATTAACCGAAAGTTAATTAACCGAAATTAATGATTACTATCCCTTATGAGACTAATTAGAGATCAGCTGACCCAACTAACCTAACTAAATATCCTGAAATTACCCTAATAAGGTCAATTATTTCGGAACTTCCAAAATTAATAATAACTTACTAACGTTTTGTTTAATTAATTTTAACTTATTAGACAGATCAAAATTTTTTATTTAAAATAAACAACTTTTTTAAGTTTTACATCCCTTTTATTATTATCAATTCTTTACTTCTTTGCTGATCAATATCAATTTTTTTCCTCCTTATACTAAAAACAAAAATATAGATGGCAAGAGAAAAAGGACCAGTTTGGGAACATTTTAATAGTGAAAGTAGAAACGACAATTCACATCCTCCTGTACAATGTAAATACTGTCTTAAAAATTATCGACGAGGTATTCCTGAAAGAATGCAAGCTCACCTTGATAAGAAATGTCCAAATGCACCTAATAACGCAAAATCACGATCTTTACAACAAAATATTACAACAACATTTAATGAATATATTGATGATGATGAACAAAAATATCTTGAAATTTTATTAGCAAATGCATTATCATCAGCTGAAGTTCCATTTACTTTCGTTGAAAATCCATTTGTTATTCAATTTTTTCAACGCCTTCGACCATCATTCAAGTTACCAAGTAGAGAAATAATAAACGTACAAACAGATGATAATGGATATTCAGGATCTTCAAGTGAGAAAAATGTTGAATTATATAAAAAAGCGGCCGAAAAAGGTCATATTGCTTCAATATATGAACTTGGATGTTGTTACCAATATGGAAAAGGGATCGAAAAAAATGATATCAAAGCATTTGAATTATTTAAAGAAGCAGCCGAAAAAGGTTATATTAAATCGATAAACAAGCTCGGATGGTGTCATTATTACGGAATAGGTACAGAAAAAAATGAAGTTAAGGCATTTGAATTATTTAAAGAAGCAGCTGATAAAAACAATCCTGATGCGATTGATAATCTTGGATATTGTTATGAGCATGGAATAGGGACCGAAAAAAACGAAAACGAAGCATTTGAATGGTATTCTAAAGGTTGGACGTTAATCGATAATTAATTATCATGTATCACAACATAGTGTAATTAAATAGAAGACTAAACTAAAACGAATAAAATAAGAGAATTAGCTTTCATATAAAATAAACAAATGAAAACTTCCTATTTTTAAATCAAACGGTTTATTTAAAAAACGTTTTACCTGTTTAATTTTTAATTTGTTTGTGCTTATTTTTTTAACCCTAAATTTAAAACATTTATTATTTATTTATTCCTTTTTGGTTAGCATGAGATAATTTCATTGTACCGACTGTACCGTCGGCTTTTCAATACGAAATTTCCTTTTTCTTACTAGTAGATAACTGCCAATCTCAAACGGCCCATCTATTCTGGTAATAAGGAAAGAGAAACAAATGGGATTAAGAAAATTTCTATAAGCCGAAAAAAGATAATTATATGTACAATAGAAATGATTACTATTATTATTCCCACGATACTGCCATAAAGAAATTCTCCTTAGGTTTCAAGATTTGGATTCTTATCCGATCGATATACTAAATAAATTTACCAGTTTGGAGAATATTATCGTTATAAAGTATTATTATACTTAAAAAGATGAACCATATTTTGAATAAATACTTGAATAGTATACTCATATTGAATCAATATGTTGGCTGAACCGGAGGAATTATAACGTTCACATTTATGAATACCGTATGCAAATCATAAATATTTAAGTAGAAGCAGCTGAAAACGTGGAATGGAACGTAAAAAGCAGTTGAAGTAGTAAATAAAAATTAGTATAATAATGAATATGGAAAGAACTGAAATAAATAAGGAAACAAAGTTTTTAAACATTTACGGTGGTTGTAAAATTTGTATTATAAATAATATTAACTAAATAAGATACTAACTGCTATTTAAACTGAATTGTTTTCACAAATTGGCGTAATCGTCCCGAAAGAATCTTTTAATTTCATGAGTTAACTCTTTATGCTTATTTAAACTTTAATTAATTCGTATATTCTCGAAAATACTACAATATTAATCTTTTAATAAGCAAGTCATTTACGCAGTTAACGGAATGGCATGATTTTATATATCATCCGATCGGTTAAATAATCGGGATCAAAATTTTCCGATTTATCAGCAATCCCGGATTTACATTGACCCATGGTGAATCAATATACTGCTATACATATAACCGAGTTTCGGGTCAATTAACCGGTTTAAACTTATTTTCCGTGAAAAAATTTCTTTTTCTAAATTTATAATCATATTAAATTTATTGCTTGATATATAATCACCTGTTACTCACCCGATTCTTCCCAAGATTCAAAAAAAAAATATTAATATCATTTTTTTTTTCTCACATCCTTATAAATTTTTATTTATTTCTTGTTTACATTGATTTTTAACAAAAAACCAGATAAAACTACTAGCTAAATGGTGAGAAGAAAGGGACCCGTTTGGGAACATTATAATAGTGTAAATAGTGGGAATGATCCACATCCTCACGTACGATGTAAATATTGTTCGAAAGATTTCCAACGAGCCGTTCCGGAAAGAATGCAAGCTCACCTTGATAAAAAATGCCCAAAAGCGCCCAATAACGCAAAATCAAAATTTAGTCAACAGAATACTTCATCAATAATTGATAACTTAAATGACCGTATAAGTGAAGAAGAGCAAAAATCTCTCGAGACTTTATTATCTAAAGCATTAAATTCAGCCGAAGTTTCTTCTTCTTTTGTTGATAATCCACTTGTTATTCAATTTTTTCAACGTCTTCGACCATCATTCAAGTTACCAAATAGAGAAGTAGTAAATATAATACAAACAGATGATAATGATCAATTAAAATCGAGTGATATACATCATCTTGCATATTGTTATCGGTATGGTATTGGTACTGAAAAAAATGAATTTAAAGCATTTGAATTATATAAAAAAGCAACCGATAGAGGTCATGTTGATTCAATATATAATCTTGGAGAATGTTATTATAATGGAACAGGAGTTGAAAAAAATGAATCAAAAGCGTTTGAATTATATAAAGATGCAGCTGAAAAAGGTTATATTAAATCGATACATCAACTTGGAAATTGTTATCAACATGGAGTTGGAACTGAAAAAAATGAAATTAAAGCATTCGAATTATATAAAAAAGCAGCCGAAAAGGATCATCTTAATTCACTTCATGATCTTGGATATTGTTATCAACATGAAATAGGAATTAAAAAAGATGAACCTAAAGCATTTAAAATTTATAAAGAAGCGGCCCAAAAAGGTTTTGTTAAATCAATACATCAGCTTGGATACTGTTATCAGTATGGAATAGGGACTGAAAAAAATGAATTTAAAGCTTTTGAATTATATAAAGAAGCGGCTGGAAAAGGTGATGTTGATTCAATGTATTTGCTTGGGAATTGTTATCGGAATGGGACAGGAACTGAAAAAAATGAATTTAAAGCATTTGAATTATACAAAGCAGCAGCTGAAAAGGGTGATGTCGGATCAAAATTTAAACTTGGAGAATGTTATTATAATGGAATGGGAGTCGAAAAAAATAAAGTTAAAGCATTTGAATTGTATAAAGAACTAATTGAAAATGGTTATATAGGATGTTATGGAAGAACAACTGAATTATTGAAAAAAAAGTAATCATCACATTATTTTATTATTAATTAATTTTTCTTTATTTTAAAATATGTATAAATATTTGTAAAGTTTCATAGATTTAATAAACTAAATATTTTTTTATATTCTGTACAATGTCAAATTGCAACGTCTGCATAATGCCGTGTAGTACTGCCTAAAATATTTAGCCAAAATTAGCCTAATTCTACCAGAATTAGTGTATTGTAGGGAATGGTTACGTCATTTTGATAAAATAATTGTTTGCATATTTGTCATATGTTTGTTTAATGTGAAGGTCGAAATTGTAACAGTCGCTTCAGTAATTTGTGGTTAAACCTGTTTTTTGTTTATTTATAGCGTTTAACAGACGAAAGTTTTACTTGTCATACGCATCACATTCTTCCGTATTTCATTTTTACCGCCGAATTTTTAGCGCAAACAATGCTACCTGTTACTTATCATATGTCGTAGGGAGAAAGTCACCTAATAAAAGTGTATTTCCGTTTTCTTTATTATAACAACCACTACCTTCCTCATTTTAACTTCTCCTATCACCGTCATTACATTATTATACCTCTACCGCACTTTCTTTTCTTACTTATGTATCCTTCTCTATTCTTTAGCCTCTCCCTTATTTTCCCAAATATTAACTCAAAAATTTTTGATTCATCGACGTTATCTACCCTATTTCTTATTTTACTCTCTTTTTTTATATTTCTACTTTTATTATCTCCTCCTTTATAATAGTATTATTATTAATGCGTACGTGATAAGTTTTGATCGTATTACAGCCGCGAATACTGACATATCAAATGAAATAAATCAAAAGTATTGCTAATTATATTGCCTACACATCTTCATCTGATTCTTCGTCTGAATAATCAATCTTTCACAACTTACAACTTTCATAACTACAATTTCTTTCATTATTACTTTTAAAATTGTTGTATTCATTTCCCATTTTATTTGATGCTCTACTCATCTCTCATCTTATATCCCAGAGTTAGCTATATTTTAACTTCATCATCATCTTCGCCTCATACTCTAATTCCCTCCCTTCATTAACGTAATTAATGAAAAATTTATTTGTTCTCATCTTGATTTATTTTCTTTAAATTCTTAAGCATGAGCTTGAATAAATAATTACAGTTCTTTCACTTCAATATTGTAATAAATCTGTCGTTTATTGCAAAAATGAATAAGCTTTGTTTCGTTAGGAGTACTAGACCTTGCTGAATTGGCCCTTGGGTTCCATTCAAGTGATTTAAATACTAGGTCATTTTAGTCTATATAAAATGACAATAATGATTTCGATCACATTACTCAACTATCCTCAATTCATAATGATTTTTCAAGGCCTTGATCAATTATATACAGTTATTCGAATAAATCTTTTTGAAATTTTTCTCCGGTGACGTGCGTTTCGTTTCATAATTTCGGACCGTTGCATTGGATGAAAATATATTTGCGATTAAATCTTTTGAAAAATCAGCAAGTTTACAAACTTTGCATATTTGCTTGCCTTTAACCAAAACTTCATGTAAATTGATCCTTTTAAATGTTGATGAAATTATATTTAAAAAGGTAAGCATACCACAATCAACAACGTTTTTTTCCTGACGAACAATTATTTTGAACGAAACTCACTTTAGATCTATAACCTTGAAATCTTGGGATTGAATCGGAAGTCAAAATCTGGATCTCGATATCAAAGAAAAGAAAAGTCCAACATGATTTGTCCATGGGTTATAAGCAAGAATGATCTATAATACTAGATCAAGTGATCCACCCAAGTGCTTGATCCATAGAAATATTTCAAGAATTACTACGGACGCTCCATAACTGAAGTAATTAAAGTAATTGGTTATAATTATTGCGGTGATGTGATAATGAAGATTATCATAGTTGTCAAATATTAATTACCTGCAACAATGCATAGATATTGTATCAATACTTTGCATACTTTGCTTGCCTTATCTGTCTCCGTGACATGAAGTCACTATTTCAAAGCGTGGTAAAACAAACACCATTTCTTAATAATATAAAAGAGAATAGATAAATATAAATATTTTCGTTTATATAATTGCATAGTTCGACCTACCACACAGGTTCAAAAGTTCTCTTCTGCATTTATTTTTTCGCCCTCACTTCAACAGTACAAGGTGTTGCACACACTGCATCTTTAAATTAAAAATTCGTTAACGTAAAATTGAATAGTGGCGACTGTGCTAATAGCTATTTGATAAAGACGTAATATTTGGTGTGTTTAATTTTTTTTATAGTTGAAGTTCCTAGCGACTACCTCATTAAATCATTAATAAAGGTTTTAACACAAAATATCAAAAATACCTTCCTGCTTTTTTTAAATAATTTTTTCGTGGCATCTATATCATGTGATCCATGTGATCACAAAAACGCCTATTTATGGAAGTGAGCACGTAAACGGATCATTTTTCGTGAATTATTTTTCTTTTCGCCTTACTTTTTTTAAATATTATTTTCGTTTTGGATATTTTATTTCAAAATGAGTTGAAGCTATAAGAGAGTTTAATTTATCTTTAATTTTGCATAATTGTGGTTCTTGAATTTTAGTAGATGGAAAATATATAAATTTTGTATATTTAGTCTATGTATTTCTTATTTAATGTATTTCCTATGTTACTCTACGTAATCAATAAAGAAATGCGTGTTAGCAAAAGAAGAAATATGATTCTTAATGGTCAACGTGTTGTTCAAAGAAGTAATTTGGTCAACGTATTGAGCAAGCGATGGGATCGTTACCGAAAGCCAACATTCTGTTCAAGGAAAATATGATTAAAGTGCTATGCTTTCTTATTGTTTCTTCCATAACATTTTTTTATCACGCATTATTTTTTGCAATCACTCTAGTCTACATATCTTAAAATCTGAATAAGGTTAAAGTTAAGTACGAAACAGTTATTTTAAACGAAATAAACGTGAAAAGTGGAAGTTGAACCTTATCTATAATTTCTTACATCATTTCATTATGTAAGAAAATCTTCTGAGGTAAATATTATTGATGGCTTTAAGAAAACTTCATGCATATTTCTTATACGTATTTTTGGTAGATCAGGCGATAATGATGCTAAAGACAATGAAGGGCTTTAAATCAGAATTTATCGAGGAAAATAAAACAAGATGGCTTTTCACGAGGCACACTAATTCACTCCTAATGTAATTAAGCACTGGAAAAATAGCGAATAATGTTATCATCAATTTCTATAAAATCATGGACTAGGACCAATAGGTTTTCATTCAATATTAATTATCTTTAATTTGATACTGGAATTTTATTACCTATGCTCACCATAAATATTCAATTAAATTCCTAGGAACTTGATGAAAATTTATCTATCTCATTGCAAAAGAATTGACAAAATCCGGAAAGAGGACTTAAGGATAATCGTGCAAGATTGTAATAACATCGTGTATTTAACATATTGAAAAAAAACAGACATCTGTCCTTAAAGAAAAGAGAATACTGCATTAGATCAACTTATTTATTGACATTATATTTAACCGCACATATACATCACGTAATATCGATATGATGATATTAAGACTGGCAAACAGATTTTTAGAAATATACGCGATGCGACTTTCGGAGAAACTGATACCGTAAGTAAAATTTATAAGTATAAATTACTAAATTAATGCATTAACATTTAAGAATGGATTCAAAATCTTTTAATTACAGATGGAGAATTCATTTTGTTTTATCGTATATTATTTTAAGCACTATCCTGAACAATTATGACAAGAATTAGTAAGTTTTGACAAAACACACAATCTTGACAGATTACAATATTGCGTTATCACGGAAACGTACAGTATTTCTTGCAGATTTTAACCGCAAAAAAGGATATAATTGGAGGATATAATTGGAGGATCTAATTGGCTAGAATAAGTCCATTTTTAATACTTTATTCAGCAATAACGAGACAAAAGGATTATTGGGTCAATTTGATCCTTATAGAATTTAAGAGAACGCTTTGAAAAGCAACATATTAAAAATTCTGAGCTTTTTTTTACGTTTATTATGTTTGTTTATACAAATAAATTTATAATCTTTTTTTTCTACGTAATAAATTGTATACGTCATACTATGCAGTACATTATGTACTCTTTAGCAAGCGATATTAGAGGTTATATTAATGGAAACTTATACTATCCTTTCAGTAGTTATTGTAATAAAGTAGATATGGGGCGTCATTAGAGGAAAGGGTTCAGTGGTTAATTATAAAAAATTCCTTAGTTAGGATAGATATCATACTAGAAGTTATAAATATTTATGCCGTACCAGACTACCAGCAATTAGTTGTAAATGGTCAAATTTTTTTATTAAATTTCTTTTAAACTTTATTTTAAAATAAAGAAAATTGGATTTCAATACATAATATATAAAAATAATAGAATATATAACCTGGAATATGTAATTATTTTAAAAAAGGTTAAATAATTTATTGAATATACTTATCAACTCTTTTTTTTTTTTTTTCTTTATTTTAAATTACATTAAGAAATCTAATTCACTATGTGTTACGCTGAAATTCAACATGGATAATCATTTGACTGATTATGAAAGATTCAATCAGTTGTTATTTTGTACTCATATAATTAATGAATTTCTATTCGTTATTAATTGTTCGATTAAGAACTCAATAAGAAACAAACGCAAATAATAATTTTAACTTTTTAAATGATCGTCATCATCATCATCATCATCACTTAAAATCTTTGCGGCTTCGAGATCATTAAATTGTTTTTGGAGAAATAGATATTTTTTACGTGTGCTTCTTAATTTTTCCAAATAATAAGCATCAAGATAATACTCTTTTAACAGATACTCTAATACGGCTACTCTATCATCTATTTTAGCACCTTGTGGCAGTTCACGTGGATCTTCCGCAAGAGGAATTCCTGCGTGAGAAACATATCTACTTGCTAAGTGTTTTTTGAAACTACGACGAATCGGCCAACAGCATAACAATGAAGTTTGGCAAAATCCCCTTGAAAATATATAAGCGTTATTAATAATATTTATTATTATTATTTATTATTTATTATTATTAACTTGCATTAATTCAAAAGATACATGCATATTTACCATGGAGAAAGTTTTGGTGCGCCAAATAGTAAAATAAATGTTCCACTTACAGCGCTATAGAAACCACCAAGATTTGAAATAAGTTTACCAACTAAAAAAAAAAAATGAATTATTGTAAATATAATTATAATGATATTTTAAAATTAATTGTAATTAGTTTACCAGTGTTTTGATATCTTTCTTCTTCATCTCTTATGTAAGGAGAATTAAATCTCAATTCTAATACCGTAAAAGAATTATTTTGTATTGAAGTAAGTACTGTTTCATCAATGTCAATACGTGTTGCGATGTTATCTGCCTTTAAACCAAGTATCCCATAAAAAGGTGAAGAATAAAATATGTTTCTTCTGATAGCAAAATCATAAATAACATATTTTCCTCGGGTAATAAAATGTTGATTAGTAACTAATGTAATATTTTCAGTAATCTCTGAAGTCTCTCCGAATAATTTTGGAAATTTTGATTCGGTAATTATTGAGTCAAAATTAATTTCAAAATAATCATAAATTGATGAATTATCCAAAGTAATAATAAAAAGGAGTTCACTATCCCAATCTCCTGAGCCAAAGTCCGTTCTTCCGGCATATTCATTTTGGGTACTAAATATCATACAACGGTTATCATCATAATCATTAATAAAAAATAAACCGTCATTGGGTGCATCGTGGAAATCGTATGTCATATTAAGGTTATATGGAATGAAATCTGTAAAAATTGGTTAACTAATAATCAATATCATTATTATAAAATACTCAAATACCTGTTAAATTATCAACATCATAAAAGTAATTAACAGGTATATATAGTGTTGAATTTAATCTATCACGATATAACTTATATAATGATATTTTTAATGAATTATTATCATCGTATCTACCTATTATTATGAAATTAATTAATATTCTAAATTCTTAAGAATATTACAAATCATTAACGTTAATTCATACTTGAAGATTTTGGACAAATTTTAAATTCTGTTTAAAAAAAAAAATGGTCAATTAAAAATTCCTGTTTATTTAAAAATATTTAATGCAGATACCTGGAAATGTAAATCCTATACTATAATCTGGGTCATCATCAAAAACTGCTTCACTAAGGTATAAGTTCGGTTTATAAATATTGAAAACGAATTCTTTAGCTGAAACCCACGTATATAAAAAAAGTCCAAATGTAAAAGTACTAGCGCTGAACAATCGCAATATATTAAAAAACGTAGGTTCTGTAGTTCGAAAAGTACGAAACATTTGAAACATTTTTAAAGGAATATAATAAAGCAAAACGAGAAAACCACATTTTTTTATAAATTCTGGTCCAAAGATCATGCAGATTCTTGTGTACTGACATGTTGCTTATTTTAGCTAGTTTATTGGAATTCTTACCCGGTTCCAATCCTGTATAAATCCGCATTTTATTTTTTTTGTAGTTTATAACCGCTACTGCCATCTGGAACTTCGCCGATCAGGCGCAATCTAAAAAACAATAAAAAAATTTCTGCTAGTTAGCCGCAATCGGGACCATATTCCTGTTTCCCTCCTGATTTGTTGATTATCCGTTAATAAGTGGTCAAGTATGCCGTACGTTACCACTTTTATCATTTAAAAAATGGTTGATCAGAAATTGGTAATTCCAAGGTCACTACTGGAATGAATACTTTTATCAGTAATCACATTTTCTGTACACCGAACTTTTTGAAAGTCTTTTGTACTAGGAACTTTGATTCTTAATTTTTGACAACTTTGACGACAATAAACATGCTTATCATATAGTCAAAAAATTATAGGATTTGTCTAGTTTTTTTTTTAAGAAATTTTCTCTATCTTTCGTTCTGCATTTTCATCTCGGGAAAAAAAAAAATTTTTATATTGAGTGAAAATTTTTGTATATTTGTATGCGGAGGCAATTTTTATTGTAAATCTGTATAACAAAGTAAAAATCATTGTTAGTTAAAAATCTGTACTCCAAACTTCGCCAACCTTTCATAACTGTACAACAAGAGCCGCGGAACTTTGATAGAAATCTCATTGTATGGATTTTAACGTGTGTATTCAGGGTCCTGCTTCAATGCGGTACATATTTTTGAGATATTTCTTTCTGAAATAATAAAATTACTAAAGGAAATTTATTTAGCGGTTTGAGATGAGTTTTCAATAAAATTTCTTTCACTTAAATAATACAGCGTATTTACATAATTACACCTTGAAACAAAAAGAAATTATTGTTTATCTTGGAGTCACGGATATTCGGAAGATTCTTTGTAGGATTTGCCATTTCCCGGACTTTGAAAAGCCACAGTTAATGAACGTCATACCTAAATGAAAATTGAAATAATTAGATGGAAAGTTTGGAAATTTTTTTTTTTTTGGGTAGTAGTATCATTACTATGCAAGAAATTTCTCGGGTTTTCAATATATTTATGCAATATTTACCAAATATAAGTTTAAAGGAGAATTTACTTTGTTTGATTATTGCCATAAATTTTCTTGTTACTCTTATAGAAGACATTCACCTTTCGCTCATATTAAGCGAAACTATAATTGACTCCATGTTTTTTTTGCTGATTTTTTCTTTATTATCAGTTTTAATGATCATATCAGGAATCGTTACGGTAATTATAATAAATATAATAAACTTGGTTTTATTAAATTTGTTTTGTTAATTGTATTTTTTTTTTACAGGCAGCATTAAGAACTATCAACCATATGATAATATACTTAATCATGAACGTATCATTCATTGTAATATTCTTTGTACTTAATTTTTATGGAGTTTTTCTATCGGATGATCATGTGTATCATATATCTCGAGTGTATATGTATTTAAATTTGGCATTTTGTATTTGTTTTTTCATTATATCAGTGATTATTATCGAATCAAGGTAGATGAAACATTACTCGTGAGTGGATTATATCAAAATTATAAAAAATCTAATCTTTTCATATTTAGGTTTAAAACGAGTTGTAGTAGTGAAATTAGCACGAAAGATCGTGAAATTCAAAGTTCGATATTTCTTTTTACACTTTTAAGAAAAAATTCTTTATAAGCTTTTGTTTAATTTGTTTTATTCATTTTTTCTTAGGAATTTATAAATGGTATTGCTTGCAAAAAACTTTGTGTCATGCACAAATTATAGTTGCTTTATTTTTACATTTTAGTTATTCGTATGCATTTATACCAACAAAGACGGGTCTGTTCTCTTTTATTAAAATTATACCTTGGCCAAACGCTAGTTTATGCATAATTGCATATACAATGATTAAAGGGGTAATTGGTTGAATTTTTTTTTTTTCCTTGATAAAAATTTGGCATATTAATTTTTTATCTACTATAGGTTCGTATGGAATCAAACTGCACTATGTTTGTTTTCTACATTTTTAACTTTATGCTTTACGGATTTTATATTTATATATTAATAAGTGGATTATTTATAGGTAAATATGTTATTAATTAATGAGTATTTTCGCTACGTTATATTTTAATTTTATATTATATTTGTCATTTTATTAATATAAAATCATGATTAAATTATTTTCAATTATAACAATGAATTTTATTTATTGATAGAAGGGAAACTGGCAGATAATTATTCAATAAAACCATTTTTAATAATTCCACTCTGTATAACATTAGTAACGATAGTAAATTCAATAATTTGCCAGAGAAATTTTGGAAAAGGATTAAAAATCTATCGTAAGTAAAAAAAAAAAAAAAAAAAACAAAGATTTATTGTACTTTACTATTTTATGTGATAATTAATCATTAAATTATTATTATTTATATGTTATTTATTTAGTAAATTATGAGCCGAATACTATTGAGGAATTAATTGTTTATAATAGTGATATTAATCAACGTTATAAAGATGATGTTGAAACTGATTCTATTATTTAACAATATTCTAAACTCTTGAACACTCTCATGAAATTTTTTTTTTTAGCGTGTGCTTTAGAAAAATAGACAGAATCCTTAAACTTTATGTATGTAATTTTTTTTTTCTTTTTATTTAATATTTTTTATATAGCAGTAAAGAATAGGGATGCCAAAAGTTCGGTTATGCGGTAACCGATTATAATCGGTTTTTTACCGGTTTGATTAACCGTCAAAAGAATCGATAAAAAAACATTGATATATTCGTTATGCGATGCTTAACTGTCAAGAAATTCACAATAACAGATAAACTCAGTATACTATGCGGCAATGCCACCACCATACTGATACTTCTGAAAATCCCGTGACTGAAGTTTCATCTTATTAGACTATATTTATGTGACCAGGCAGTAATTTGACGCAGTATATCAAATGGCTTTACGTGTGATGTTTGGCGCAGAATCGTACTTGTGATAAGAAAAATCAACACATTAGGCAACAAATTTCATGAATATAAGGTGGATTGGAATGTTGTGAAAATGAATAGTAGTAAGCTTGAATCGGAAATATTGCATTTCTTATTTTTTCAACCCAATTGCTAATTCCCCGAATTCATCCTGTAGTCTCGAAATTACTTGATCTCAGCGAAGTTCTTTTTCTGGAATATTATTTTACATAGTCTGTGCGGGCAGTAGTAATATGGATAGGCGTAGATATGATGGGATAATTTATTTTGGAAATAAAAGAGTGTGGCGAGAACGGTAGTACAATAAATAAAGAGTGGTAAGGCTCAAAGAAATTCTCGAATTACAAAGTAGTGATTCTATTTCCATTTGGCATAGCAAATGCAATTAGCTTGAAAGTGACAAAATTAATAATATATGCAATATATAATTATCATGTAAAAGAGAGTTACTGGCAAAAACTTTATTCATTTCATTAAATACAGTATTAACACGGGAAAGAATATCGGGTTTATTGTAAATAACAGATAATGAATAAATTCTTCTAACAATTCGTTAACTTTGACCACGATAGTGGTCACAATCTGTATATTCAATATGAATAATGATCAATTATGGTTTAATTCTAAAAAATATAAATATTTATCATTACCTGGGTAACCAAAGTTAAAAGACACAATCACTTTGACCGTCATGACAAACACAATCCTTCCAGCCAATATTTTCACATTTGCCACAAAGGTGTCCTTGATATTTACAAGAATTGTCACATTCGACATCGTTACCTATATATTCAATATGAATATTAATTAATAATGGTTCAATTCTCAAAATATAAATTTTATCATTATTTACCTGGGCAAGCGAAAACATCAAGAATAAAAAGTAATATTATGAACAGTGATAAATAACGCATCCTATGATAAAGTCATTTAATAAACAAATACCAATAAAATAACTAGTATAAAACTTTTTTTCATATACCTACTTTTCACTCGTATTGCGGAAAATGGGAAAAGTAAATTGTATGAATCGTTCTCGAAACAAAATTTATGTAAAAGGCACGACGGTCTAGACCTGACACCAATTTTTAAGCTATTACTGAATTTATATATATGCATTTGAGCTTTTCCCCTATTGGACGTTTTAAATGAACCCAATTTAATATTTTCATTTGAAATTTGAATAAAATCATGCTTAAAGCTTTTATGTGGCGTTTTCATGTTTTGCTAAAATTAATGCCATCAAAAAATAAAAAGTTAGGTCTTACAAACATAAGTTCCAAGATGAGCTTTTATAATTTCTTTACTATCAATGCAGTGATGTGCATTTTGTGCTTCCAATGGTAATAATTTGATTGGAAGCTTCCAATCCAACTGAATTTATTAGAGAATTATGCTTCCAAACCTTCCAAAGGGTTTCCAAGTGCACATCACTGCAGTATCAATGTATATTTTTTTGACAGGATATTACAATTCTTTTGTTATAATATTATCATGAATATTGACATAGTTATGGAAATATCGTGCATGACAATATGGTTATTGACATATTGACATGGTGAACTCGTAACGTTAATGTATTTAATTACAAAAGGATAATTGTCATACATTACATAATTATTGAATTTTTTATATTAAATTAAATTAATTAATTAGTTATTTAATATGTATGTTGATATAGATGTTAATAGGCTTGTCAAAATTTATATTAATTTAAGGCATTATTCAAACAAAATTGCATAAAATATTACATAAAGCATTACACTAATCTAAATAATATTCATGATCTTAAACTCGGCCAAAAAAATCCTGGCTGAAGTTACACAATCTGACCACAATTTCTAAAATCACGCTACGCTACATATCACGTGATTTTCTGATACACGACTTTAGCTTTTCTTTAAACGCGCTAAGTCAAAGAAAGTTAAGTTTACTTTTCTTTCTTTTTTCGCCTCTCCTTTTCCTTTCCCTTTTTTTCATTCCTTTCCCTTTTATTTTTTTGTCCTTCCTGTTCTATAAAAAGTAAGTAAACAAAGTTAATGTTTCTGCTCCGAAAAGACGCTTCTATAAAAAATATTTTGATCATGTGTACGGAGTTTAACTATATGTTGTACGGGTACTGTACTGTACATCAATTTACACGCGGATCCATACTTTATCCTAAATCAAGTATCATAAAGTCGTGTATAACGTCACATCATTTATTTCTTCAAAGAATTTCTATGTCCACTGACCGTATCGAATCTATTAGTGAAATCGTGAGAGCAAAAAATCATTTTATAATATGAGTTGAACCTTTATAAAGATCCTCATTTTCAACATAAAGAATTAGATTCATTTTGTTTTTTTAAAAAAAAAAGGAAAATAAAAATGATTACATTTCAAAAATCAGCAGTAGTATATTTTGTTCATCTAGCAATTATATCCGAATTTTACTCCTCCTATAACATTATATACATGACATTTGTGACATTGATAAGGGTCTTATATATGTTTTATTTGTCTAATGATAGATATAAATATATTAATATAAAATTAATCATGATAGAAGGTTTAGTTGAATGTATTAAATGTAGTATCGCTGTTTATCATAATGTACCAATTCTCGATTCGTGCACTTCATCTAAAACATATCTGATTTTTGTTGCAGATTATTTAAAACCTGAAATACCATTATATTTACTTTTTGTATATCTAATTTGTTATTTAATTTAACTTCTTGTTCGAATACGTAATATATATCACCTTCATGACGATTAAAGTGAAAACGTCGGGAATATTTTTACTTTCTTTTTCTTATATAAAAGTATTTATTATTAGTTTTAATCCAACGTTATTAATTATGACTTATACTCTTAATGTATTTAAATCAACAATTTATTTTTTTTATTATTATATAATAGAAATATTAATTTTCTTGTTTAAAATATATGTTTGGACAATAATTATATGTTATAATATTCTTACCTTCTTATACCTCTTATTGATTAATATATTTTTTCCTATATTGACTTATATTATTTTATCAGATCCATTATTAACTTCACAATATATCTTGCTCTTATTTGAATTTATCCACATTCAAGTTTTTAATCAATTGATCAGTTTTCTATTCATCGTGTTTTTGGTTTTGGTTTTTGCGTAGAATGTGGTTCACTATTTAAAGACGAGACTTTGTGGTGTAATTATTGTCATTTAAAACGATTTCAGGATAGTAAACGGAAATGAAACAATCAATAAATCATTAGAGAGACGCAAATTAATGCTGAAAAAGCATGTCAAGTAATTGAGTGGATTCCTTATAATCATTTTATGAATATAGATTATATTACAAGTGGTGGTTTTTCTAAAGTATATCGTGCTAATTGGATTCATGGACAAATCCTTTCCTGGAATAATCATGATCGCGATTATATTAGAAATAAGAATATGCTTGTCGCTTTAAAAGAATTAAATAATTCTTCTAATATTTGTGATGATTTTTTAAAGGAGGTAAAATAATAAATTATAATTTTTTTTTTTTTGATAAAGTTATCATTAACTAATTTTTTTTTTATGTTTTTTTTTTAGTTAAAGTTGAGCATTCAATTTAATAATAACCCATATACTCTTAAATTATTAGGTATATCGCAAAATTCCAAAACTAAAAATTATATTTTAGTCACGAAATTTATGAAAAGAGGAAGTTTATCAACAATGATATTTAAGAAAAAAATAACAAGTTGGTTGGAAAAATTAATTTTAATTCAAAAAATTTCAGAAGGTATAAAATCAAATCATGATGCAGGATATTTGCATTGTGATATTCACAGTGGAAATTTATTTTATGAAAATACTTCAAAAATATATATTAATGATTTTGGAATACGTATGCCTGCATACAAGGTTATTGATAATAATGGAGTTTCACCTGCATATAGAACTACTATTAATTTTGATAACAATGGAGTTATAACTGCTTACCAGTTTATTTCAGAATGCATTTTAGGGACAAGCTTATTTCAGAAAAGTTTTTTGAACGTACAAATTCTAATGGGGTAACAGAATATATGGCACCCGAGATTTTAAATGGTGGAACTCGTACTAAAAAATCAAATATTTATAGTTTAGGTATTCTTTATTGGGAAATAATTACACAAAAAAAGGCATTTGCGAGTGAAAGGAACGATGTTCCTTTAGGTTTGAGAATCTGTGGCAGGGAATGTTTAAGACCAAAAATTGAAGACGGAACTCCGAAACATTTGAAAGAGTTAATAGAATCTTGTTGGGATGCGGGCCCACAAAAAAGACCGTCAATTGAGTATATTAATTCTATGATAAGCTCAATAGTATTTTACCTCGTAAATACCAGGAAAGATTTAGTAGAAGAATTAAGATTAAAATCGCAAGCGGAAGAAAATCAAATTAATAATCAGTCACAAAATTCACAAAACCCATTTGCTAATAAACTTTTTTCAAAAACCCTGATTTCCAAAAATACCAATTTTATAACTTGTTCAACGATATTTTACTTCGAAAATATAAATGGAGAATTTCAAGCAGAAAAATTACCATTAAAATTACGAGCAGAAAAAAATGAAATTAGTGATCAGTCACAAGTTTCAAAAATACAAGAAGAAGAAAGTGAAATTAATGATCAATCGCGAGATTTATTTATTAATAAACTTGAACTTAATTTATCAGAAAATCTAATTTACACAAATGGTATAAATACTATTTTATTTCTCAAAATAAAGATTTTTTTTTTTAAATATAATGTTAATATATTAATGGTTTTATTTAGAATATACATCAGAAAGTCAGACATCCAAATGCATTAATGAAGGTAACTTATTATAATAAAATTTATGTTATGCCGCATTCTCATGTTAATTACATTATTAATATCTTCTATTAGAATGGTCAAATAACTCATGTCAAATCAGTATTTATATGGGTAATCATGAGTAAATTAAAGATTATTTTAACGCATTGCTTCAATTAGTTACAAAGTCAAAGATATGCATATTTTGAAATGGCTAAGAGAAAATGCATTAATTTACATTATTTAATAAAGCGTTTTCTTTCGTTAAAATTAGTGACTAATTCTAGTTTCTATAAAATGAGAGTTCCTTCCCGCTATTCTCATTTATGTATTTCTATGCAACTGTATCTATTTAGTAAAACAAACCATATATAAGAGTCATGACCGTGACATTATTGCGCAAAACTTTACGTTAAAAGTAGGTCAATGTGTGTAACTTTTATTGTGTTACTAGCCCTTTAAAATAAACGACTACTCTTATTCATAATTACTCATATATATATTAGTGAACATTTTCCATCTGACACACACGCATAACTTCCTCTTTAACTATGTCAGAACTTAACAAAGATGCACTTTATCTTATATCAAAAGTTTTGAAAGATGATAGAATATTGATTTATTCATGTCTTTTAGTTAGCACAACTTGGTGTAAGGTAATGGTTCCTACCTTATGGAAGTTTCCTGGGCGATTTCCTTTAACAAAAAAAGCAAATGATATCTTATTTAATGTTATAATTTCACATTTATCAGAAGAGTCAAGAAATAATTTGAAGAATCAAGGAATTAATATTTTTACAGAGATAACTAAACAACCTTTATTTAATTATATTAGTTTATGGAGGTATTTAAATTTAGAACTTTTATTAGAAACTATGATTATCTCAAAAAATATTGAAAAATCCAAAATGTTCATAGTAAGAAATGAAATTTTGAAGTTATTTATTAACGGAAATACAAAGTTTAATTATCTTTATATTCCAAAACACTTTGATTATCAATTAAATCATATATCATGGGCTGAGAATTGCTTTTCAGAACTTGAATCCCTTGATTATTATAATATTACGAATCAAAATGTATTGGAAGGATTAGCTAAAATAAGTAAATCAATTAAAAAATTCTCATTTGATCTTATGGATAATAATGATATTTCTGGAATCGTTAAATTGATTGAAGCTCAAAAATACCTAAATGAAGTCAATATTCTTTGTTATTCAAACCTGAATGATGAATCATACAAAGCTGTTACAAAGTCATTAGTTAAAAACGCGGCTTCTATCCTCAATTTACGAATAGATTGGAGCCCTGTTTTTGCAAAATTTCTTCCATATTTTGTAAATTTAAAGAGATTGGAAATATATGAAACTATGACGGGCGAATATTTAGATTTTTGTCAAGTATCTTTACCTATTTTAGAAGTCCTAAGAGCTAAGTATGTCTCAATTAAATTTTTAGCAAGATTAATTGAAAATACGAGTGGACATCTTACTACGATAAGGATTTTTCACGATGTTGTTTTATGTGAAGATAATGATATTAGAGGACTTATTCAAGCAATCTATCAAAATTGTCCGTATCTTAAATATGTTAAGATTCCATTCAAAAGTTGTAATCTTTCAGAATTTGAAAGGCTATTAATTAATTGTCGATATTTAAATGGATTAATTGTTATGGATGCAAGAAGTCTTGATTTTAAAATATTATTTAATATATTAAGTAAATCGTCATCATCAAGTTTATATAAATTCAAATTTATTTTTAATAGAAAGTTTGGAAAGAAATTAAAATCATTAAAATTATTTTTTGATAATTGGAATGATAGATATCCTATATTGTTACAAATCGATCTAGTGAATTGTTATACAGAATCAGAACAACAAATAATGAAAGATCTAATAGAAGAATATAAAGTGAAAGGAATAATCAAAAAATTCGATCTTAACTTGTATGATGATGTTATTGAATTTGAATGGGATCAAAAAAAATCTTCTTATTATCAGCAATAGTCAATGATATATTATAGTATATATAAATTTCATATCAAATTGTCAGTTATAGTTATTTTAAAATTTTGCTCCTTTCTTAAATATTAATATTACTTCTACATATATCTATTATATTATTAAAAAAATTTGGTAATGTTTAGTTTACCTTTGTATAAAAATTTAAATTGTGTAAAGTGCGTCTACGCCTGATCTATTTCATATTTTTATAGTTAAAAGATTTTAATCATCGTGTTGATTACTTATATTTATCGGATAGATTGAAGGTTATGAAGTGAAATAATGTTGCTACCTCTCAGGGGATGCTAATATCTCAAATACGTTCAGATCAAACATTCCGCTGAACGCGTTAAAACTAAAACTCTGAAAATAAAAACTAAACCTAAAACTAAACTTAAAATCCACTGTCTAAATCTCGTTCTTCTCTTTTTATACTGTTTTTTTTGTCAATATAAATTACAAAAATTATAATTTACCATTCTAAACTTCAAAGTTTATTTTAAATGGCATCGTAAATAATATAAATAAATCGACCATAAATTTATACTTTTAAAAAATGCTCACTTTATATTTCCAATGCTACAAAATATCTCATTGTTTAAATTTTAATGCAAATCTCATTTGACAGTCATTTATATATTTAAGTGAAATTTCATAGTAATAAATCAACGTTTTTAGAAGAATTCTTTTGGCAAAATTATATTGGCAGTCATGGCGAAAAACTTGAAGTCACGGGATATATCTCTCTTGCGTAGACCTTTATCGTTAAGCCTAAGATTAAATATATAAATAAATAATTTTTTTTGGTCCAGTCTTCCATTTTTTTTCACTCCATATGCTATAAATCTCGTCTTGAAAGAGTATCCTTTGTTTAATTTTATACTTTTATGGTTAAACATATGGGCGGGTTTGGTTCATCTACAATATCACGTGTTATTGCTAAGCCACCTTAATTAAAAATCGTTCAAAAAAATCCTCCACTATGGTAGAATAAAGATAAAAAGTGTTGAAGAAACAGATTTAGCTTCTTTCGATGTTTATCTCTAAAAATATCTTTTTTTACATAGGAAATTACAAAAGAAAAAAAAGAAGTTAGAACAATATTTTTTTAAGAAAAAAAATGACAGAAAAGAAAGAAATAGAAATAGAAAAAACAGCCAAAAAAATAAAAAAAACTATTTACTATAACTATTCATACAACTTATAAAATGACCTACCATAAGTTAGATGGGTTGTTAACTATAATAGATGGATTAAACCGGGTTTTATATTAAGTTTTTTTTTGTTTTAACGTGAAATCAAAAAAAAATTTTTTCAATTGAACTGTAATTCATCTGATATGGAATCCCGTATATACTGATCGATTTGATGTTGCATAAAAATATTTTACTAAGTAAAAATGTCTATAATTGCGATGAACCAAATCCGCCGATATGAACATACTGAAATATTTTTTTTTTACTGTTTACGAGAATAAGCATGTAGTCTCAGCCTGGCTTAGTTATACTATAAATAATACTGATTTTAATTAAATAAAAAATAAAAACCTCAGAAATTCTTGATCGAAAATCTAGGGGGTGTAGTTTAGTCAGTACTTTACAGTAATTTCATGACTTCATTAGATCAATAAACGTGCTGATGGTTGATGGAGAAGTGGTGAAGAAAATTGAAGAATTGTTAAAAGTACCTAAAGATAAAAGCTTTATAGACATTGCACCACCAGAATACTTAGAAACACTAGAGATCATGGAATGATCAGAAAGATTAAGAAGAAGAATGAAGAAGTAGAGTCATTTCAGGAATTAAATCAAACCTTCGGAAAACGGATGGAATCTATACAAAAGAAAGAAGAAGACGAGAAGAATACGAATGATAAACGGGAATTGAATGCTAACCCTAAAATAAAATCAAAGTAAACGCAAAAAGAAAATTAATTTTATTAGTGGAATTTAGTTATATATAGTTTCGGTCAAAATACGTAAAATCGTAGTTGTTAGAAAAATTTTTAAAATCCACTCGAAAAACAGTGGCCTTGTTGGGACATATATTTTCGTATGTTCACATCGAAAACTACTAACTAATATTATGTTATAATAGCTTCGACATTCAATAGAGATGAATAAAAAAAATAAGAAATAAAATAATCGTGCAACATCTATTATTAAAAGTAAACTTCATAGGTGAAATCTCATAGAAACGAAAAATTATCAAAATGTAGAAAAAGACCTTTTATTATACTGTAAGTGGTTCCATTTTTTGCTTCTATTTATTTAAGTTTGAATTGAATTAGTGTGGAACTGATTTTGAGAACGTTATCGATGTTCTTTAATTTTTCATAAAAATATGATGGGCATTACGTTGAGTTAATGTTCATGTCAAATATGAATAGTATTTTTTTCAATTATCAGTTTCTAACACTTCTTCATTTCTTCAGATAATGGGTTTGGAAATAAATAGTGCAGGATGAGACTTTGTTTTTTTTTTGGTTGGCTTATTTATTTAATGAGAAACGTTACTAACATTTCTATTTACTTCTATTTTATGCTGGGGCGGACTGGACCTATGGTTAATAAGAAAAAGGGAAGGATTTTTTTATTTATTTAATGGAAACGTTCTAACGTTTCTATTTGTTTCAAGGTGGACCGGACTTACAGGTAATGGAAGAAGAATCGTTTTTTACTATGTTTATTTCGTTAATAATTAACGTTTCTATTTTATTTGTAGGAATGCCTGAGGTACAGAGGTAGATCAGAGGTTTTTTTTATTGTTCATTTTATTTGTTTAGCGAGAAATGTTCCTAAGGTTCTTTTATTTATTTATTTTTTTTGCTATTTGTTTAGGCGGTGGGCTTCGGAATAACGGCCAAATTTATGCCAAGAGTCGAACGGTGAAATATTTTTTCGATCTTTAACATTTGCTACTTTTTTATTGTATATTTTGTACTAATAATGCTAATATCGATATTGATAATAAAAAGAACATTTTAGAAATAAAATTATAAAACAAACTAGTGTTTTCTTTGAATAAATTTAGTTTTAAGGTTAAAATCACAAAAAAAGAACTGGTAGGTTCTGTCATAAAAATATAGTCGTGTTTAGTGAGGTTTTAGTTGGGGAAACGCGAGATTTAGATTGGACCACGCGATTCGTTTTTGACTGCGTATGAAATTTTTCATACGCATTCATACGCAGGTCAAGCGTATAGTAAGCTGTTTACCCGGAAATTGTCATCGAAAATGGCCAGAAAATGTCTGTCTATCCAGAAAATGTCCCGAATTTTGCAATATTCCGGACACTTTCTGGATAGACTGGACATTCTTTTTTTATAGGGTTAGTACCCCCTTAATTCTAGTAACTTAAGCTTAATTCTGGTAAGATACCGGGTATTATAGAACTGTTGTACATATAACTGCGGATTGCTGCATATGGGAAGATTCAATTGGCAGTCCAGGCAGATATTACTATGTGTATGACTGCGTATGAAAAATTTCATACGCAGCCAAAAACGAATTGCGTAGTCCATTCTTTTTTGCAAATAGCTGTAAAGATCGAAACACTAATATAACAGACAAGCTGAAAAACCAATATATTGTTATATCGAGTTCTGACAGAGGATTTCAAAGCTTAATGTTACATTAACACCGATATGTAAGGAATTCTTATATAATACGTACAATATAATATTCACGTAATTTGCTCTTGTGTGCGTGTACCATATATTTTTCAATCTTTCTGATTATACGGAGTGGATTTTAAATGAAGAATATTTGTTATTGTATATTCAGGGTATTTTCTTTTTGCAAATAGCTGTATCCGGATTTTAAAAATAAGGATAAGGATTACGATCCAGATTCAAATTTTTAATCCGGATTTCAATAATTTCAAATAATATAACAACGGAATGTATTATTTTTTGATTATAATGATTAACGAAGGCCTTTATAAATTCTTTCATTTAAATTTTTTTTATAGAATATAATAAATATAAATTTACTGAAAAAATATTGTGTTGATATTTACTTTATTTATCGATATGCCACAACACAAAGTTATTTATACAGTAAATTTGATGCATAGCAACTATAATTGTATTAGTTTATATTAAAAAAGGTTCATTTATATTAATAGAAATTGTTAAAAAGATTGATTTTAATAGTTGTGAAACTGAATCAATTTCTAGTTTGATGATTTTCAGGATGCATAATGAAGCCATGTGGGCAATAATTAAACTCTTTTTTTTAAGCGTGAGAAAATGTTTAAAATAAATTATTATTATTATTTTCATCTAATTATCTTCGTTCTTTTTAAACGCGGTTTCTTCCTTTTCTTTGCAAACTTCGCGCCAAGATAAATATTAAACCCGGCCGAGCATCTAACATTCTTCCGGAAGAGAATGTATTTTTACGCTGTTCCTTAGTTACCCTATATATAACTAAATGTGTACCGGAAACAGTTGCCGTCCTGAAAATAATTTTTTTTTGTATAATAAACATTAAATAATGCTTTGATTTTTTGCACCCCGCATATTTTATTTAGATTATTTTTATTCTATTAAAAGCATTCATATATATTTCTCTTTATATTATTGGATGTAATTTCAAAATTCAAATAAATAAGATTTTTAAGCATAATTGAAATAATTAAAGAATTTTGTTATAATATGCGGGATAGCGATCTGTAGCTTATTAAAGGGAGAAAACACTCTTATTATATAATGAATGACCATTTTTATGTAAGAAATTGCGGGCATGGCATTTTCTTACTTTAAAATCCATTTAAAGTAAAGATTAGTGTCCGTAATATTAACTGAAGGTGGAGGCTAATTTATAGAAAAATACCATCAGTAAACAAGCGTTTTTAAAGAGGTTGCACCTAATAAGCCCTCTAATAAAAATAGTTTTATCCAATTATCTTGTATGGTCATTAAAAAATGCTACTTTATCGCGCCAACTTTTTTCGTTACACACTGTATATACACATTGACTTTACCACAATGAAATTATTAAGAGATATATTATCTAACTTTGTAAACTCGTTACTTGTAAATCCAAGTTAACCAATCTAAATCAGCCCACCGGAAGTTTCATCTCGTGTAATCACAAGTTGCATTTCCTTTGGCTAGCCTGATTTCTGCGGAAGGGAATCGGAGTTACAATTTTTTTTTTTTTTTTTTTTTTTTTTTTTTATTAATCACTAAACTAATTATTTAATATAAATTCGCTCCTCCAGATTTCGTCATTTAATTTTTTTTATATCGTTCTTTCATAATTCTCGTTACGTCGTTACAACGTTGAGTCCAAACTTATTTGTTTTAATCATTAAATAATTCGTGAATAAGGATGACTTCATATAATTTTTTTTATCAACCACCAAATGAAATTAGCATTTTTCACATAACTTGTAAAATGACCTTGCAAGAAATTCAAAATTCTGAAAATCTTATTTGGGAAAATATCTACGATTTTGAGTTCTTCTTTTACATAGCTCCAAATGCAAGTTATCATGTTAAATGTAAATTATTATCACATTCTTCGATTATAAATATATTAAATAAGAAAATATATGGAATAGACTTTGACATAAATGAATTGAACCGCAAATATATAATGGATCTGCACCAAAAAAAAAATCTTATATTAAACTTGAAGCAAATTCTACGAGAGCAGATATTATATAGGTTTGTATAAATTATTATTTTAACGCTCAAAGAATAATTAACAAATTACTAACTTATCACAATTCATTTAGCGGCATTGTATATAATTCAGAAATTCTCACGATTCCCGAATTGCGATCCAACAAACTCGAATTATTCTATCAACCGTTAAATGATGTTAATTTTTATCGTGTGATTTGTAACGGAATTCACGATGACGTAAATGATGACAATAATGACGATTATGATTTCGAATTTTTTAACCACGATTTTACAAGATATGTTACATGCAAATTACTCTCACATACTTCGATTATTAATATATTGAATAAGGAAATATATGGAACAGTTTTCGATGAAAATGGCTTGAAACACAAGTATAACTTATCTGAGCATCAAAAATTAGATCTCGAATTGAATTTAGAAAGAGATCTTCCTGTTTATCTCGACATTCTTGAAATTCTTAATGAGGGGATGGGGAGACGAATTCCAACACAAGCAAATTCCAACTACCGGCAATAATCAAAATTTGACGTAACTCGCAACAATAATATATCTTTTAGTTATCGAATACGATGTGCTTTAAAGACAATTTTTTTCGTATGACGTTAATCATTTATGTACCGAAAATTTATTTATTTAAACCTCGCTTTTATGTCGGAAAAATACTTTTTAATTATCACAAACACAAATAATTTTAATTTTTTATAATAATAAGTTTTATCACGAACACAAATAATTTTTCTTTTAATATAAGATATAATTTTTTTTATAAGATAATAATTTTTTTTTAAAAAAAAGATATGTTACTTTAAGGATGTTATTTATTGTTTAAAATTTCTACAAAATGTATGAAAAAAATGTGCGATGAGAAATAATAAATTTTTTGTTATATTTGGTATATTTTCACATATTTTCTCAATTACGTTAGAAATTTCTAAACGCAATTGATATTTTAAGACAATTTTTTTCTTAAACAGACGTAATTACGTTGTACTCAGAATGTTAAAGATTATAGCATATTCTTTTTGATAGATTTTATTTGATTAATTCGATAGAAATTACAAATTTTCACAATTTATTTCGCGATAATAAATTTAATTATTTTAAATATTTATTACAAAATGTTATATGATACCTGCTAGATACCGTCAGCATCTTACGTTTTGACTCAGAGAAAACTCAGGAATAAGGACCAAGCTTTTAAGTGGTATTTTTTTCTGCCGCAATTATTATGTGCATCAATATTATGAAACAGTGAAACTACTCCTACATCATCTGTTACATTATTTTGGAAGTGTGTTACCATGCGTAATTTGATATCCTTGCTTTATTTTTAGATAGTTTTATATGGAAGCAATTTTTTTTTTTTTAGCTTATTGTAACTAAAAAAAAAAAAAAAATAGTAATATTAATTGATATACACTACCTTTTGATCGATCGCGCAAAAACTGTGTTAAAAAATGTTTAGTAGAGAAAAAAAGAAATAGTATTAACGATAACAATAATTTAGATAATGATTAACTGAACCGAACAAAGTGATAAATATTTAATTATTTTTGCCACACATCTATATCTTATATAAGAAAGTTTTTGTTTGTTAATTTTTAAGCAATTTTTTTTTTGGTGAATAATATACGTTTTTTCTATTTAAGTATTTTTTTTTTTTTTTTTTTAAGTGTAATAATCACCTAAGTTTTTTACTATCAAGTCATTAAATAAAAAAAAATCATCAACTTTTGTATAAACATTGTAAAAAAAAATTTTTTTTGTAGTTAATTGACGGTTAATTTAACGTCTTTACCTTATTGATTTAACGGGAAGTTATGCATTTGATCACGTGATCAAACGGTTGCTTCCCTCGGATGCAAGGTGATGTTTATGTCGCATTGACACGTGATGTATGTTAGCGTTGTTTATATTTATCTTGAGCTGCTGACCTCTATTTGCCACACACTTCGGATGTCACCTATGTTACGCATGTAGTTTTAATTTCGTTAAATTAACGTCAATTTAACCGTTTACGTTAATTGACCGTTAAATTAACGTTATTCATTTTTTTATTTATACATATGCTATATATAGTATAGCAACGCCGACTCGGTACATAATATTTCAGTATTCTCACATTTGGTTTCAGGCACTAATAATTAATAATCATTATGAAGAAAAAAAAATCGGTTTGGGAACATTTTACGATTATGAATATGAATATAAATAACGACCCACACCCTCATGTTCAATGTAAATATTGTTCCAAGGATTATCGTCGAGCCGTTCCCCAACGAATGCAAGCTCATCTTGACAAGTGTTCAGAATTACAGAATAATACATGTTCACAATCCGGGCTAAGAAAGTCCGGCGCCTGGAAACATTTTATTATTACAGATAATCATAAATCTTCGCATCCTCGGGTAAAATGTAAATACTGCCCAAAAGAATATCAACGAGCTGTTCCTGCAAGAATGCAAGATCACTTAGACACTAAGTGTCCATTGGCGCCGAGTGCTGCAAAATTGCAATATAGCAAACAAAATTCTAATGGTAATGCGAGCGAAAACGAGCAAAAATCTCTTGAGATTTCATTAGTCAAAGCGATATATTCAGCTAATATGGATCATTCTTTTGTCGATAATCCACAAGTTATTGAGTTTTTTAGTCAACTTCAACCATCATTCAGGTTACCAAACAAAGAAGAAATAAAAAAGTTATTAGATGATACATCTCAATCAAGATCTTTAAATAATACACATAACCCATATAATCGTGAACAATTTGAGATAGAAACTGAAAACAATGATAACACAATGCATAATCTAGGATATCAACATGGAATAGGGACTGAGAAAAACGAAATTAAGACGTTTGAATTATTTAAAAAAGCAGCTGAAGAAGGAGATGTTAATTCAATATTTGGACTTGGATATTGTTATCAAAATGGAATAGGAACTGAAAGAAATAAAACTAAAGCATTTGAACTATATAGAGAAGCAGCCGAACAAGGTCATATTGATTCAATGTACAATCTCGGTGAATGTTATTATTATGGAATAGGAATTGAAAAAAACAAAATTGAAGCATTTGAATTATATAGTAAAGCAGCAGGAAAAGGTCATTTTAATTCGGTACATAATCTCGGATATTGTTTTCAGCACGGAATAGGAACTGAAAAAAATGAGGCTAAGGCGTTTGAATTATATAGTAAAGCAGCAGAAAAAGGTCATCTTGATTCATTACACAGTCTTGGGTATTGTTATCAGCATGGAATAGGAACTGGGAAAGATGACATTAAAGCATTTAAATTATATCAAGAAGCAGCTGAAAAAGGACATATTAATTCAATATATGATCTTGGATATTGTTATCAACGTGGAATAGGAACTGATATAAATGTAATTAAAGCATTTAAATTATATAGAGAATCAACTAAGAAAGGGCATCTTGATTCATTACATAATCTTGGATATTGCTATCAACATGGAATAGGTACTGAAAAAAATACTATTAAAGCATTTGATTTGTATATGGAAGCAGCTGAAAAGGGACATATTATTTCAATATATGATCTTGGATATTGTTACCAACATGGAATAGGGGTTGAAAAAGATGAAACAAAAGCATTTAAACTATATAAAGAAGCAGCTGAAAAAGGACATGTTAATTCAATATATGATCTTGGATACTGTTATCAAAATGGAATAGGAACCGAAATAAATGAAATCAAAGCATTTGAACTATACAAAGAAGCAGCTGAAAGAGATCATAAAGATTCATTACATAATCTTGGGTATTGTTTTCAACACGGAATAGGAACTGTAAAAAATGAGATAAAAGCATTTGAATTATTTAAAAAAGCGGCAGAAAAGGGCAATATTGATTCAATACAACAGCTTGGATATTGTTTTCAATATGGAATAGGAACAAAAAAAAATGAAATTAAAGCGTTTGAATTTTACAAAGAAGCAGCTGAAAGAGGTCATATAGATTCATTACATAATCTTGGGTATTGTTTTCAACACGGAATAGGAACTGTGAAAAATGAGATAGAAGCATTTGAATTATTTAAAAAGGCGGCAGAAAAGGGCAATATTGATTCAATTAAAGAGCTTGGATATTGTTATCAAATTGGAATAGGAATTGAAAGAAATGAAATTAAGGCATCTGAATTGTATACATCACTCTCATTAACAACTGAAATAGGAAGTTAAAAAAAGAATATTTATCAAGTAATTAATCCTGATAACATCAGGAGTTTAAAAAATACATTTAATGATAAGGATATTTAATAATAAAAAATTTTGTCTTCTCTCAATAATAAGAATTCTATGGTGAAGTTACAGGAAAATCTATCATATTGGCAGAAAGACTCCATAATTTTCATAATTTTTATATAATAATGACAATAAAATAACCCATAAGTTATATAAGAACCCATCAACTAAGCTTACTAATTTTCCAAGTCGGCCAATATGTTTTAACTTTTTATTTTACTCACTCTAAGGACTGAACCAGATATCTCGGTTAAATCAAAAAATCAGTCATAATGCCATGTTTATTCAAATTTTCTTTTGCTTACCTTAGGGACTGAAACCAGAGTTATTTGCAATTTAATCGCTACACTATTTATAATTTATTGCATTAAATTTAAAATTATCAATATTATGTCACGTGATACACGAGCTATCGTGTTCCGTATATGTTATTACAATAATTATAAGGTATATAACTTCAGAAGAACGACAATATGAAGAGAGAAAACACTCTAAGAATAAAAGAAATAAAGTAAAAAGGTAATAAAAAAAACGTTAAAAATAAAATAGATAGATTCGTTAGGATAGACAAATTTAAAAATAGTCTAGAACGTAATAAATTTTAGGTTTTCAATTTCGAAAATTTTACTTATAGATGTATATTTCCATATGTCTATGTTGTGTAGTAACCGTTAACATTGTCGTTTGTAACAACTTTTAAACTTTTACTATAATTTTTAATAAAAACAATAAAAATTTATATTTTTTTATGCATAGATTATTTTAAACCGTGTATTTACACAATTCTCAACGTGCAAATTTCCAAATACAAAATTCATTAACCAGATTGCTCAAAATCGTGTATTTGCGCAATTTGTTACAATGTAAAATTTTGAAATTTCTTGTTTGTATAAATCCATGCAATTTTTATAACAGATAAAGCGGGAATTAACAAAACTATATTTAGGGGACGGAACCGGATTTGACAGACCAATCCGGAATTTGTTGCCTAAACACAATCCGGATTGAACTAACTCCGGCTGGAATTATAACTTAATTCCGGCTGAAATTTAAATTTAAATTCGAATGTTATGAAAATCAAATCCGAATGCTATCCAAATTCTGAAAAGTCCAGATTCAATCCGGAATTCATAGATCCGGTTCCATCCACTAACTATATTATATATTTACGCCTTTTTTTTAGTGTATATTTTCAAGCATTTCACATATTAATAAATATACACATATAATCGTATCATTTATTCTTCTGATGATGTTAATTATAACATCAGGAGTTGTGAATCTGCGAAACTATACATATAAAAGAACAAAGAAAAGTATGTTGTTAAATGTTCTGAAATAAAAACAATCCCTCGCTAACACTTAAATCTAGCAATTTACAAGCTGATTCTACGAAAAAAAAAAGTTATTAAATATCCATGAAATAAAAATCAATCCTTGAGGAAAGAGCAGAAATTGTAAGATCACTACGTTGATTAGCTAATGATATGACTAAAGTGATGAAGATTAGTGAGAAATGCTAGACCGAATTTCTACATAATAAAGTTTGTTTTATTAGCAAAATATTATATGCAAAACAATTTTTGCATCCATTTACCAAAAAACATAAAATTTGTTTTTATAGTGCGATTTATCAAGAACACTACAAAAAAAACTCGTGCAGTTATAAAAAAAATTTCATGCAAAAAAAAAAAATATTATATGAACTATTAAAATTTTTTTTATAAAAAAAATTTTATATTTATTAACTTATTCATTTAATTAACCAGTATTATTGAAATAAATTATAGCGATTATAATATCTGGGATGCTAATTGTTGCGAAGTTGCGAAGCAGCAATTAATGATCGGCAATGTGCAAATTTCGAATTCCTTTCAATGATAATGCCAGGCAGCATTACATAAAGTCGGCCCAGATTAGGCGCTGCATATCAGGTTTTTAGTATATTAATAATTGCATATGCAAAAATTAAACCCATCAAAAGTATCAATTAATTTTTTGGTTAAATCAAAAAATCAAAAAATACGCGAAAAGTCTTTTATAATTTTAGAATTAGCAGGTTATTGTGAAGCAAGAAAAACAAATAAGAATAAATAGGCTACAGTCTAACCTCGATATACCGATATCCGATATACCGATATATATTAAAAATTCGATATAACGATGGGATTTCATATTCCCACCATATATGAGAGCATATAAATATCGGTATAATTTTGATATGTATAACGATATTTTTTCCAAAATTTCATGGGAGTCCCGACGTATCGTTATATCGGAGTTTGACTGTATTATAATTTGATTTCATTTTTTAGTACGTTTCTTATATGATAATCGCAACTTAATGAAATATTTTAATTAATATTCAACTCGCAATTTTTATTGCCGCAGCTTAATTGCTCTTAACAGTATTTTGTTTTACCAACATTAGTATAATTATTCCTCTTCATGTTCTTTTTCACACGTTTTCCTACACATTCTTTCTCTTCCTTCGTATGTTTCTTTCTTTTTTCCTTCCCCATTCTTTTCGTGTTAATGGGGTATACCTATTTTTTTGAACACGATAACTATTACATTATTTTAATCTTCAATTTAATTTTTAAAACTTTTTTAAAAAAATTCCTCTGATTTCTTTTTTTACAGATCTCCAGTTTCGTACTTATGTAAGCAATGCGTGAGAGTGTGAAAGTTGGGGTGTGCTGTCAACCAATTAAATCGAAATTATGTATAAAATTTTATTATTGATTTTATTATCAAATTCAGAATTTCTCTAATCTTTTATTAGAAAAAATCCCAAATTTAATAACTTTGCATTTATTAATATTCAAAAAAATATCAAAAATGTAAAGAATATATGCATTTACCAATTAATATATATATATATATATAATAAAGAATACAATAACTTAAAGAACAACATAGCTCCTCGCTTTTCAAAAAATATTAATTCGTGATCCGTATAACAATCGGAGAAAATTACGGGAAAAAAATAAAAATGTTTTTTGCGATTACGTCGTGATTAGAAATGTAAAACTCGACAAATGAGCAGCTTGAGCACAGCTTGGAGTCGGCTTACAGTTCTCAACTTGGTTCGGCTCGGAGCTGACTTGGACTGACTTAAGCCGGCTTGAACCGGCTTCGGCCAGAATTATGCGCTAATTCCTGCCGGAATTATAAAATATCCTAAAATGGAAATTCAATGTTATGCAAGATTCCAAATTCGTTCTTACTAAAATCGGATTTTTGTGAATACTATTGCCAAAAAAGGAAATGATCTTCAGCTCGAGTTGGCTTGAGTCAGTTCAAGATGAAGCTGCTCATGAGTCGGTTGAGTCAGTCCACTGAGCTGGAGCTGAACTGATGAGTCGCTTCCATCTCTAGTCGTGATCCAGTGATCCCAATGTCAATAAAATTTTTTTTTATCGTGTAGCCTCACGCCCTCTACAAAACAAAATAAAGATCATTGAAATTGGACCAATAGAACGTGAGATAATCACAAAACCAATTTTTTCTGGGGCATATCAGATTCAAATAGGTTTAATTTTGGCAATCTTTTTTTTAATTTGAAGAGGACGTGGAGTGCTATATGATATAAAGCTTTCATCGAGATTCGATTACTAGATCACGATGTAATCGTAAAAAACGTTTTTATTTTTTTCCCATAATTTTCTCTGATTGTTATCCGAATCACGAATTAAAGAAAAAAATTTTTTTTTTTCTTATGGAAATGTATCTGAGAGTAAATACTAAATATTGGAATACTTTTTTTATTGAAAAAAACATTCTGTCACATAAAAGATGTAATTGTTCGGATATTTTTGCAGAATTTTGAAAGAAAATAGTGAGAATTCAGAGTTATTAAAATGGGGAATTACACCTCAGTGAAAAGTCTTATGACAAAACGGACATTTTCTCTCTTTTAGATTACTCTTCAGTTTTTTAAACGCAGAAATTTAGTAAGTTTTTTTTATTCATTATTTTTTTAGCGAACAATTAAATTTTACTTTTTTTTTTCTTTTTAGGCTTCTGAATATGGGATTTTGGTAAGTAAAAAATATCTTTCTCAAATTTAATTCTTTTACTTAACGAACATCACTAATTGTTTGTTTTATATCTTTTTCTTTTGGATCATTTTTCAAGTCTCCGGATGTGGAAACCCAGTAAATAAAATAATCATTTTGTTTTTTTAACGAATATTATACAAATATTTTTTTCTTCCTTTTTTTTTCTTTTCTAGACGTTTTTTCAAATGTGGGACAGATATTAATCAGAATTTCACTTAGGAATATTGATATCAGGTTAATCAGAAACAGCACTATAAGGAACTCTGGAACAGGATCTAACGGAGGATTATTAAAGACTTTTCATTTAAATTTCAACCGAACTGGTAAGTGAAATTTTTTTTAATTTAACAAACATTTTACTAGCTATTCGTTATTTTTAGGTGGCTTGCTCATCAGATCCTTTTGATTTCTGGTTTAAAATTTTTTTTCATTTTCTTTAATTTAATGAAGTGTTACCAACAGTTCATTTATTTTCCTTTTTTTTTATAGGCAATCTAGTACTTATGCTAAATTTGATAAGAGAGGTTTTTCTTGGTGACGAAACTGCTACTCTTCTTTTTTTAGGCGGTCAGTTTTTTGGTATTTGAATGGGATTCTGCAAGTAAAAAAAAAGAAATTTCATTTATTTTAACAAACATAACTAACTGTTCATTCTTTTTTTCCTTTAGGCTATTTTTTGAGTTTCTCTGGATGTGGGATAAATAAATAAATAAATATATGTATATTTTTATTATAACGAACATATTAACTGTTCGTTTTTTACTTGGTAAGCTTTGGTTCTTTCTTTTTTCGATGATTCAGGATGAATTGATTTCGTAGGCAGCCTTTTTAGTGTTTTTATTTATGTTTTTTGATGAAACTATTAACATTCCATTACTATTCTTTTTTGATCGCCAATTTTTCGGTAAAGGCTTTAAATCTTCCTGGACGCATATTTGGTAAGAAACTTGGATTCTTTTTAATTGATTCCTTTTAACAAAACACCTGCTACCGTTTCATTTTTTTTCTTCTTTTTTTTTAGACGGCTCTAATCCGATTATATATAAATTATATTATAATTGTATATAAATAGATTAATTTGATTAATGTTGAATACATTATTAATAAATAAATAATTTGAATTAAAATTTATAATAATGAATTTAATAAATAATAAATAAATGTACTGATGATGGTTTGGTTGTTTGTACTATTTTTCGGTTATTTGATCTGATCCAGAACACTTTGTTGTAGTTATTTTGGTTCACTCTTACGGTGATTGGTCAGATCTTTGTATTAACATGGAGAGTATTTATACTTAATTATATTATGTATGCCGACTAATAAAAGTATAAGTTACCCGTCCCGTTAACATAAATTTCAAGACAAAGTTAGTTGATTTTGATATTGAAATGAATTATACGGACTAAAATAGTTGATCATTCCAAAACAACTACCGACTCTTAATTTACTTTAAATATAGGAACAATAAAATTTAAAAATTAAAAATCTCAGTTTTTGTATACTTATTATATATAAAAAAAGTGGTTGGTGTGTAATAAGGATTATTTGTTAGATGTATTTTTTCTTTTTTTACCAGGGAATGCGTAGAATTTTATGTGATGCGATGTAGTTAAGAAGATGGTGAAAGTGTATGATTTGAAGAGTAACATATAATGAAGGAGCGTGTATATATGGATCATTAGGTTATTTTGCATTAAAGTATATATTCGTTGATGGAGATCTCTAAGTAATTGTCTTTAGAAGTAGTTTGGGCCAGTTGTGTCTTAATCATGGATTAGTATAAGCAATTGAATTAAATTTAATTGGTTTGAATTATTGGAAGAGTTTGAAATATGAACTTTTATGAATAGATTTTAATGATAGGTTTTTTTTTTTTGATAAAATTAATTTACATTGAAAAGAATAAAATTTCATTTTGCTTTAAAAAAAAATCTTTTATTCAATTATTGCATACACATGATAAAAAAAAAAAAAAAATTATTGTTGTCTTTTTCTTAAGTTCCTTGTTCTCTTTCTTGTCTTTCTAATTTTAATTAATGTTGATTCAACAACTACTGGAGTGGAATTATCTTGGAGTTTAGAAGAAGCATTTAATAAAGGTTCTCCAACAATATATGATTCATGATTCAAATAAATTTATAGATTTCTCTAATATTCTGCCGGTTAGTCTAAAACCAAGCTTAAATAATTTTTGTAACTTCTCAATTATATCATCGGTACTTGTGCGTACCCAATTGTTTGTTGGATTTTGGGAAAATATATAAGCAATGTACCTTCCACAACTAATTCATTTAAATCGCTGCATACTTCGTTATATCTAATTTTTTTTCATAAAGGTCCAGATCAAAATTATTGTTGTTTTTTTCTTAAGTTCCTTGTTCTCTTTCTTGTCTTTCTAATTTTAATTAATGTTGATTCAACAATTGCTGGAGTGGAATTATCTTGGAGTTTAGAAAAAGCATTTAATAAGGGTTCTCCAACAATATATGATTCGTGATTCAAATAAATTTATAGATTTCTCTATTATTCTGTTGGTTAGTCTGAAACTAAGCTTAAATAAATTTTGTAATTCCTCAATTATATCATCGGTATTTGTGCGTATTCAATTGTTTGTTGGATTTGGGGAAAATATATAAGCAATGTACCTTCCACAACTAATTCATTTAAATCGTTGCATACTTCGTTATATCCAATTTTTTTTCATAAAGGTCCAGATCAAAATTATTGTTGTTTTTTTCTTAAGTTCCTTGTTCTCTTTCTTGTCTTTCTAATTTTAATTAATGTTGATTCAACAATTACTGGAGTGGAATTATCTTGGAGTTTAGAAAAAGCATTTAATAAGGGTTCTCCAACAATATATGATTCGTGATTCAAATAAATTTATAGATTTCTCTATTATTCTGTTGGTTAGTCTGAAACTAAGCTTAAATAAATTTTGTAATTCCTCAATTATATCATCGGTATTTGTGCGTATTCAATTGTTTGTTGGATTTGGGGAAAATATATAAGCAATGTACCTTCCACAACTAATTCATTTAAATCGTTGCATACTTCGTTATATCCAATTTTTTTTCATAAAGGTCCAGATCAAAATTATTGTTGTTTTTTTCTTAAGTTCCTTGTTCTCTTTCTTGTTTTTCTATTTTAATTAATGTTGATTCAACAATTACTGGAGTGGAATTATCTTGGAGTTTAGAAAAAGCATTTAATAAGGGTTCTCCAACAATATATGATTCGTGATTCAAATAAATTTATAGATTCCTCTATTATTCTGTTGGTTAGTCTGAAACTAAGCTTAAATAAATTTTGTAATTTCTCAATTATATCATCGGTACTTGTGCGTACCCAATTGTTTGTTGGATTTGGGGAAAACATATAAGCAATGTACCCTCAACAATTAATTCATTTAAATCGCTGCATACTTCGTTATACCCAAATTTTTTTCCATAAACTTACAAGGTCCAGATTGATTAGAATTGCTCTTAATATTAAATTAATTTAGCGGTCTCTTGATGAATAATGCTCAATTTAACTTACGAGAGATGATTTGTTATTGGAGTGTCTTCTGAACGAGGCCGAAAGGGTATAAAATTTTATTTATTATTAAATCCTCAATATATCGAAGATTTTCGGAAAGGATGGCTGATTCCTGGCTGATTCCTGGTTTATTCCCGGCAGTTAGATAATGGAACAACGCTAAGTCGTTACCTCCGATCGCGATGTGAACTTTAAACCCATTAATTGCTTCTGTCACTATTTTCATAGATACCAGGTAAAAATAGATTACTCACTCATGGATTGTCTTTTAATAGATATGTATATCGACATTTATCCAGATTGCATAATCAACCGTTGTACGAAATATCTTAAAATGATTTTGATTTTCCGTTGAAAAGCGTGAATTCTATTAGCATTAAGTTGACCAACATTATGTTCTTCTATTAGATCACTTTTGAATCATAGCTTCCAAAATGCATCAACAATCTTTGAAGTATTTTATAATAACTTTTCTTGCAATTAATGATTGGTATACTTGTCATATCAATAACAGTGGGACGTGATATAATGCATGAGCTATTCCACAATGTACTAATAACCATTCAGTCTTGGCGTACGGATCTTTGGCAATAGTTGACTAACTTCGGCAGCAAGTTAAAGATAAATTAAGTGGATATTTGACATACAGTATTTAAAAAAATCTTAATTTTAATTTCGTCTTTAGGAAGAATAAAAATAATCATTTGCTAGGAAACGGGAATCGTTGTGAATTGGGAGCGAAAGTTAAAAAAAAGATGGACATGATCGATAATCATTTTTAACGATTATATATATTATTGGATGACACTCATGTGGCAGACAGAGAAATTCACATGAGCGGACAGGTGATCTTTTTTTTTTCATAGTGGCGTAGACGTACAGTTTTTTTTTTGTTTATTTTATTTGGCAGAAAAACGTTACGAAAATTTGAGCCCGTTTTATATTAATATTAAATAATAATTATTTGACCAACCAATTTGACGTTTCACCCAGTTATATGTTTAAGGCAAAAGTTATATCATTAAATTCGGAGCATTGATTTGAGTGCAGCGATTTCATTTTGTCCTCTACCGATTACTCTCGGCAAGAAATGTGTCCTGTACATTATGAAATCAGCTATAAAAAAAAAATCAATTAGGGCCATTCGTCGGAAATTTTTTTTTCATTTAACAATTTATGATATATTAATTTTATTGATTTTTATGATAAACCAATTTTATGGTGAACGAGAACTGAAAGGTAATGTCCCTGACTTATTGCCGTTATTATAAATATGGTTATTTAGAAATTTTTTCCATATGTATAATGTTAAAATTAATAAATATCTAATGAAAGTTACTAGCTTAAAATTTTATTTTCTGGACTGAATATTGAATTATATAAATTTTCACGTTCCTTAAAAGTAAGATTTCTTTTCTTTTTTTATTAAATCACCATCTTTTTCACTCATATAAATATAAACTTAATTTCACTTAAAGACTTGAATAAAGAATTTCTTTTTTTTTTTTTAAAAAAAAAAAAAATCGAAACGATGGAATTTTTATGTAGCGAACTTAAAGTTGAAATATTCAAATACATCTATATCACTTGTTTTACTCTATTTCTCAAGATCCCCATACTCGTGTAGGTGGGTAATTCACAATACAGTAGAAGTCGTACAAGTGTTTCACTTCCTATCCGCAGTTTTCACCTCCAGGATTCAAAAAAAGAATTTAAAATATATTAAAGGTTTGATTTTGAAGGAACAATTTGTTCCATTTCTTCCTATACCAAAAGTACTTGAAATGAATTTTAGGCCAAGGAAATTTTTAATGTAAATATTAAGAATTATTATATTATATTATTTTTAATTCTCTCGTATATTAAGCTGTTTTCAATTCTATCCTCAAAATTAAATAAAAATAATATAGCTTTCAAATAACATCTATCACCATCCTAACGCTTAGAATACGACCCTTAAGAAATATTAATCGAATAGGAAGACGAAATCAATTTAGAAGACGAAGAAGAAACAGACGCCAGATTAATAATAATGAAAATGAAGATATGCTAAGTCTAATTGTGAACCTTCCTCCACAGCCGATTAAAATGATCCGTTTATTGATCAATTTTTCAACGGGTCCGCTTTTATTTAGATATATGTGTAAGCATCCTAAATTTAAAAATTCTCTGACAAGAAAGCCATAAAAAAAAAGAAAAATATTAGAATACAATAATTATTTTCTTCATTTAGGAAATCACAGTCAAAAAGAAATTACAAAAAAAAAAAAGCTAAAGTAAAAAAAGGGTTCATGTTTAGAAGGGAGTTAGAGTAGTATAAGTGTTGATGTAGATTTAACCATTTTAACTTTGAAATTTTATTGTGAAATTATTATTTTGATATCTTATTTTTTATTATTTCGCCTTAAAAGATATTTTGAGATCACGTGCAACCAATTATTTATCTTTACAAATCGCTGCCTTATAATTCTTGCAACATCGTATTTAGATACTGCATCGAGTACATCGAGTACATCGTGATGTTAATATACGTAATGACGTATTATATCAATCGCATTATTTATTTTAGGTTAAATCATGAATCTAAAATTATTATATTATTTTGCACGAATAAAATGCTTAAATTTTCAAATAAAAGAATTTTACGAAATGGTTTTGATATATTTATGCGTCGTTGAAGATGAAACTTGAAAATGTAAACTAGTGTTTCATAACAAAATTTTTCTTTTTAAAAAAATTTCGTTATATCATTTTATTTGATACAAGGATTTTATTTTAAGATCCGGCGATATGTTGAATTTCATTAAAACCGGTACAAGAAACCTTACGGTTAACAAGCGTCATAGTCAGTTAATCAATCAGTTAAATTAGCGGCTAATTTGTGACATGGTTTCCAAAATAACAAATAAATATTAAATATTTATATGAAATACATGTAATTGAAGGGGATAGATGACCTGCAGCCATTTTTAGTAATTAATAGCACATGAATTTCCTAAAATAGATGATGACAAGGGAGGGTCGCAAAAACCTCAAAAATCAAATGGCTTGACTGGAATGACAAATATCATATAATTCCCGGTCCTCCAATAGTAGAATTTAAAACCGATTTTTTCTTTTTTTTTGTTTTTAAGCAGATCGACTATAATTATGCAATTATATTTTAACAAACATTGTAGTTATTGTGATGTATTTCTAAGCAACTATATACTGTATGCAGAAAAAAAAATTTTTTAAATTTTTATATCTCATATTTTTTTTTTTTTTTTTTTATAATTTTAAGAATTATGTCTCGCAGAAGACCACCACCATTAGAAGGTATTCGTAAGCACCTTGGAAAAGTTACAAAAGTCGATAAACGTGATCAAAAATGATGAAAATTACATAAATGTATATTATATAATAAAGGTGCTTGAAAGAGATAAAAATAATTCGAAGTTATTAAAATTTCCTTGCAAATATGTATTACGTAATAAAGTGCATAGAGTGCAATGACCTAATGGAGTAACAGGAATTCGTGATATGGTTAACCAGTTAATTAACCAATTAATAATTTTTTCAATTTAAATATAATGATTATTCATGATATCATATTTAACCAAACAGTTTAACAGTTAATTTAACTTTTAGATATCATTGTGAGTATAATAATAAACCTTTATTTATCACAACAAAAATGACGTGTAACATTATTATAAATGAAACATCAATTTAATTGGTTAAATGGTCGATTAATTTAACCAATTAAGATTACGCTATACTCCTTTTTACCAGACCAAAAAACCATACCGAATAGGCCTTTAAATCTTACGTAATTTTAGTTATAAAAAAAGATTAAATTGATCTTTTCTTTTCTTTTTTTTTTATTTTAATACAGTTCCTTATATTGTTATTAATTTTAACTTTCTTGTCAACTTTATTGACACAACTTAACTGCTCTTATTAGAAACAATTATTTTCTTACATATAATTAAGTAATAAACATTACCAAATGATAAGAAATGAGAGGAAAAAAAGACCTGTGTGGGAACATTTTATTAATATAAGTAAAAATAATGATTCACATCCTCATGTACAATGTAAATACTGTTCAAAAGATTTTCAAAGAGCTGTTCCTGAACGAATGCAAGCGCATCTTGACAAGAAATGTCCTCAAGCACCTATTAATGCAAAATTACTATCAGGGCAAATGAATACTACATCAATAATTGATCACACTGATTATACGAATAAAGAAATATTAAGAAAAAAGGGACCTGTTTGGGAAAATTTTCATGTAATTGGTAAATATGAAGATTCTCATCCTCACGTACAATGTAAATATTGTTGTAAGGAGTTTAAACGGGCCGTTCCTCAACGAATGCAAGTTCATATTGTAAAGTGCTTAAAAGCGCCAAACAATGTAAAATTACAGTCTAAAATACAATATATTACACCAACAATTGATAATACTAATGATTATATGAGCGAAGAAGAACAAGAATTTCTTAAATCTTTACTAGCTAATGCATTATCTTCAGCTAAAATTCCTTCTTCTTTTGTTGATGATCCACTTGTTATTCAATTTTTTAAATTCCTTCGACCATCTTTTAAGTTGCCAAACGGAGAAGAGATTGAAACCTGCCACAAACTTTGGATAGGAACTGAAGAAAATATTAATAAAGACGATACCGCTTCAACAAATGATCTTGGAAATTGTTATCAAAATGAAATAGGAAATGAAATTAATGAGATTAAAGCATTTGAATTACATCTGGAAGAAGCCGAAAAAGGACAAATTAATTCTATTTCTAAACTTGGATATTGTTATGATTATGGGATAGGGACCGAAAAAAATGAAACTAAAGCATTTGAATTTTATAAAATGGCGGCTAAAAAAGGCCACATTGAATCAATTTTTAATCTTGGAATTTATTATCAACATGGAATAAGTACTGAAAAGGATGAAATTAAAGCGTTCAAATTATATAAAAAAGCAGCTAAAAAAGGTCATCTTGATTCGATACATAATCTTGGATATTGTTATCAACATAAAATAGGGACCGAAAAAAATGAAATTAAAGCATTTGAATTATATCAAGAGGCAGCTAAAAAAGGTCACATTAATTCTATTTTTAATCTTGGAAGTTGTTATGAAAATGGAATAGGGACTGAAAAAAGCAAAATTGAAGCATTTGAATTATATAAAGAAGCAGCTAAAAAGGGACATATTGATTCAATGTTTAATCTTGGATATTATTATCAACATGGAATAGGAACCGAAAAAAATGAAATTAAAGCATTTGAATTATATAAAGAAGCAGCTGAAAAAGGTGATCCTAGCTCATCACATAATCTTGGATGCTGTTATTATTACGGAATAGGAACTGAAAAAAATGTAATTAAAGCATTTGAATTTTATAGCAAAGCAGCTAAAAAAGGGCATATCGACTCGATGCATAATCTTGGTTGGTGTTATCAAAATGGAACAGGAACTGAAAAAAATGAAACTAAAGCATTTGAATTATATAAAGAAGTAGCTGAAAGAGGGCACATCAATTCAATTTTTAAACTAGGATATTGTTATGATCACGGAATAGGAACTGAAAAAAATGAAATAAAAGCATTTGAATTATATAAAGAAGCGGCTAACAAAGGTCATATAAACTCGATTTTTAATCTTGGCACCTGTTATGAAAATGGAATAGGGACTGAAAAAAATGAAAAAAAAGCATTTGTATTATATAAAGAATCATTTGAAAAAGGTGATATTATTTCAATGCATCAACTCGGAAATTGTTACCAAAACGGAATAGGAACTGAAAAAAATGAAATCAAAGCATTTGAATTATATAAAGAAGCAGCTAACAAAGGTCATATTAACTCAATTTATAATCTTGGAAATTGTTATGAAAAAGGGATAGGGACTGAAAAAAATATTGCTTTAGCATTTGAATTTTATAGTATGGCGGCTAAAAAAGGTCATGTTAAATCAATTTTTAATCTTGGTATTTGCTACCATCATGGAATAGGAACCGAAAGGAATGAAATTAAAGCATTTGAATTATATAAAGAAGCGGCAGAAAAAGGTGATCCAGATTCATTGCATAAACTAGGATGTTGTTATTACTATGGAATAGGAACTGAAAAAAATGTAATTAAAGCATTTGAATTACATAAAGAAGCAGCTGATAAAGATTTGGTTGATTCAATGTATAAACTTGGATATTTTTATCGATATGGAATTGGAACTGGAATAAATGTAACTAAATCATTTGAATATTATAACAAAGCAAAGACATTAACTCATAACTTTTAACAGTGTATAAAATCTCTTTAATATATATATTATCGTAAATAACTATGAAATGTTTCCACAATACAGTCGACACTCTATATAGTCATCCCATATATAGTCACAACCCTTATAAGAACATTTAAATTTGCCTATGTTATTAATAAACACCCTCCTTTAGTCATATTATATAGTATTTTTATAATCACACCCCGGTGTAACTATATAGGGAGTCGACTGCACTAATTTATTATTAAGTTCACATAAACGACAAAATTTGTGTAGTTAAAAGACCAAAGCGTTCTATCTACCATTAAATTTTAAATTTCATATGAAGAAATATTTTAATCCTCATGAATTCTGATTATTTTAACGAAATATCGGTTGTTGAATTTTGCGGTTAAAATGTAATTCATCTACCCGAGTTTAGACTTTTTTTTTTATAAAAATTAATTAAAAAGTTTAGTTAGTCTGTTAGTCACATATATTTATCGTAAAATAGTAAAAAAGCTCTGATACGCGTGATATTGCGTGACAATCTGACTTTATAATTCCCACGCAGATACTTAACTAATTTTCACGCGCATCGCTAAAAATATAGAAGTTTGTATTGTTCAAGCTTAAAAATCAATATGCAAATAATTCCATACTTGCTAAAATAAATAAAGCAATAAAAACAAAAATAAAAATCAAAGAAAAAAACAATACAAATTTTCAAGCAAAAAAAATAATGGAAAATGACGCAGAAGAAAAATATTTCAAAAAATTTTATGTTATTTATGTATTTGTGCATTTATCATAACTTTTAACTTTAAAAAATGTGAGAAAACACATTATAATAGATCACGTGCCACGAATTGAATTTCCAGCAGAGAATATGAAAACTAATATATTATTAATCATGGAATTTACTGATAAAATGTAGTTAGGCCTTGTTTTTTCTGTCTTTTCAGATAGTGCGGTTACAATTGACTGAGCATGACAATTACTAAAAATAGACGCGAGCAGTTTCGCTTAAGCTTTATATTTCGTTAGTATAGACAGTATGTAGACTTTATCCTTTATGCAAAGAAGTCTTTTCATGTAAATATAAAATCCTCGCATATTTCTCTTAATTCTCCCCCCAACAAGTCCAGAGGGACATAAATGGAGAGGATCGCAAAACATTTAAAAGACAAGTATAGTGAAATTGTTGTGCTTTACGTTATTTCTTAAGCAAGCTTAAACTTAGTAATGGAAAATTTTTTATTGACTTTTATTCCAGTATCGAATATTACGGTCACAACAACTTTATATAAACGTGTTTATTGGTAAATGTCTGGTGATTTGGATTGTTACCGTTATGCTATTAGCATTCGCGATCAACCAATATCTGTTATATAGGCCTTATGAAGATATGACATTACAATATATCTGAGCCCGCGTGGGTTATCTTATATTACTTTTTTACTTTATTGGAATTCGGATAACATTTTTGAATTTGCTTTAGACGAGAATTGCATTCGAAGATATTACCTCACTTCTAGAATTGGATGCCCTAGTATGTATACAGGCAATTTTAATGTTAGATGTGTTACTTTTGGTAACGTATCATTATAAATTCTACGGAATGTAGGTGTTGAATCTTAGATCGAATGACGCGGAAGGGAATTTAAAGATATTAAAAGAGGAATGTATCTCATGTATGAATATATTATGACAGATTTCTTTTTCATCAAATTCACAGTTATTATTTACTAACATATTAGGCTATATCAAAAGCAAAATCAAATCAGAAACCGAAATACTTTCATAGGAAAGATTGGAAAACGATTTAGAAGAAATAGATGTGGCCCAATTACCTTATATTGGCTTATAACCATCCTCTATGTTCTAGTATATTAGATGCTGAATCAAAACCTATCTCCGACATGCCAGAATCTCTTCGTAATATTTTTGAGCAAGATGTTAAGAAAAAGTATACTCTACCTACTACAGTAATGATGTCATATCGCAAACTTGTGAAGATTTTTTTCAAGAAGTAAATATTAGAACAGAAGTATCCCTACTTTCAACATATGGCCCTCCATTTGGCGAGTGGATCCGAGTGTCCAGAAAAAAATAGAAAGGGTGGCGAAATAATTGCTCTATTGATCTAATTTTTTTAATGTAAATATAAAGTAAAAACCGTGATCTCTTTAGTACGTAATGTATATTATCGGCAATAAATGATCACATGCCGAATACTGTATGAGCATCCTATGGGATACCGGATATAATTTAATAAATTTATTTTTTATCGATGTGCTAAACTATTCAACACGAGAGATTAATATAATATTAGACATAAAGTTTGGTTCTCGCCAAAATATAGGTCTTACGTTTTGAATCGGACGATAATAAATGAGGGATCATATGTTTGCGAAGTTTTGACATTATTATTTAATGTTGCTTTTAGGGATTTGTCAGTAAATAATGAAACGCGGAGAATATAGTAGGTGAAATATGGTTTCTCAAGTTTTTTCATAAAAATCCAAGTTGATATACTACTATTTTTTTTTTTTGATTAGGGGTGATATGGCTAGTTGGCCCGATGCTGTGCAAAAGGAGATTCATGTGGTACTGACATTATGCTTGTTGCATATGTGAACAACGAAAGAGTAGATATTCTGAATATGGAAGCGAGTCGAATTCACATAAACGAAAACTGGAACAAGACCGTTTAAAGTTGGCACGGCTTAGTAAAAATTCAATGGATTACGCAAGAGCATATCTTAAACAATTTATTGAGCTATTATCAATATTTTCTATCAATGTTGCAGGTATGTGTAATGTAAATTAATTCGTTACCATATATTCTTACAAGTATTTTTTCAGGAGATGATTTAAGGATTTATAACATGAATATGAAATACAGTATCCTCAAAAATTGTCTGTTAACTTGAGCAACTGTACCATTAAATATGGTATCAACTGAAACAGTTTATCCATTAATCTATTCGTTGCTAACTTTAAAAGTAATTTAAAAATCTCTTAATGAATGTGTGTTTAAGAATCTAGTAACTTATTGTTATTTTATATATAACAGACTGCGATTATATGTACATTACAAAAACTTATATCTTTTTTGTGAGGGTGGGATGTACTGGGTAATAAAAATTTTATTGGAAAAGTTGATGGCCATTGGTGGTTCAATGGTGTGTCGAACCTTAGGCGGATTTATCAATCACATGTAAGAGATAAAAGGTAGGTTATTAGGTTTTCTCTATTGCTCGTAAAAAATATCTTCATTGCTCGGCCTCGTTGTGAGGCTTTCTCAGTCTGTACCATGTATTTTCCAGCTGTTGTCTTTTTCTCGTCTGCGTCTACATTATTTGACAAAGAGCTTTTGAGGTCACGAGAATTAGTTAAGGAAATGCTTAGAGAAAAGGGGTTACCTACAATTAACACTACAGGACGTACTTTAGAAATGGAGATCTTAAGGCACTTAACGTGAGCTTCAAATCTGCCGGATGCAATAACTAAATCGTTCCTGAATTTGATGTTAAATACTTATGTTACTTTTTCTCTTAGAGAAGTACTGACAATTCAAATATTGTTTAGTTAAAAACTTACTACCTAAACAATATATCCTCTCCGATATGCATCTTGATGAGCTTGAGAAACGAAGATGATGTTCGGGCATTTATTCTCAAATTGCATTAAATTGCAATAAACGCATTAGCAACGGGTGAAATTTATACTGATACATTAGTAGTTGATTTGCTTCGTATTGTTGAGTTTAATACTTTTCCTTTGGCGATTAGGTGAGTAATTATCAAGAAAAAAAAATTTTTTTTCTATAATGTAACATATCTGTAGAATCTTTTGTTTACGATGCGTCCTAAAATTGCATGCTAAAACTCAGAAATCACCTAGAATATAGAATGTTCGTTGGAGGGCTTCCTTATTTGTCAGCAGATCCTGAATTTTCGATTATCCATGATCGCTGTGGAGGTTAGTATGTTTTACTTCTGACAGGACCATATTTATTTATTAACTTAATAGTTCTCTGACAGAATAAGCATCTAAAGATAACTAGGTTATAGTGAATGTCAAATTGTTGCTGAGTCTAGCTTGTGCTTCTGATAACATGCGTCAAATTAACAAGACACTATGGAACAGACCATGTACGCTGTTCGCGTCATCTCAACATATGTTACGTTTTATAAGACCGTGATTCCTGTATTATATTTTAAAGAACTTAGTGAGGGCCTGCCAAAAGAACAATCAATTGAAATTCTAAAGTGGCCAGGTGAAAACATCCCAATAGACGACCTGAATCTTGGAAAACCAGAAGGAAAAGTGAAGTACTGGAAATATTAGTCAGGATTCGTAAAGTTCTTACAGAGAAAGGAAATTATATTAATATAACATTAATTTATCTGAGCTTGAATACCGTATAACTACCGTATAATATGTTTTGTTCAGTACGATAAAATATAATTTTTTATTGTATCACGTGGTGAATGGGTTACGGAGTCGTATTTTAGTTCGTTAATCTGTAAACTGAAAAAGCTTTTTCAGATGAAATATTTAGGGTCTCAATTGGTTCAGGGATAAGCACAAATACTAGTTCTTTGATCTTTATAATTGTATATTAATTATACCACCCTATCACGAAAAAAAATATCCAATAAAAATTGATACTATATAACTTTATTCAATGAGAAGATGCTCTGGAATAACTATGTGTGGGTCTTCGTAATACCAAATATAACTCAAGGCAATACAGTTTTCTTCGCACAATTCTTTCTTGAGTTGATCACGTGTTTGCTGTTTAATGAAATTATTGGCTCGCCATTATGAAAGAATTCTATATATTTTGTGTTGTTCTCCTTGTACTTCGATCGCCAATCCATATTGTGGGCAATGATCTAAAGTTTTAAGAAAATCAAGTCGACGTATCTTAGATGGTGGTCCAAGATATTTTGACATAATCTCTCGACACAATCTTTCATGTTTATATTTAGAGCAATATGGACACCATGTATTATCATTTTTACACGAGGTGGCATATCATTGATGGTTTTTATTGTATCTCCAAAGTAACTGACTCTCGTAATTGATATAAGAATTTGTCACCTGAAAAAATAAAATAAAATAAATTCTTCCAGAGTATTTTATTTTTGATAATTTAAATTTATATATAACTCTACGAGTCTACGACAGGCTTACTGCCAAATTTCGAATTATTTACCAGCTGGATTCTTCAATCTCAAATAAATTAATTATCATAATTTTTTTAAATTGAAAAATCTATCATTATTAGTCTAGAACAATAAGAAAATGGAATATCAAGATTTTCGCAGAATAATTGTTACATATTTTACTATTCTCATGGGGTTCTCGAGACTATTAATATTAAATTCAATTATTTTTATAAATTTTAATCATTATTAATAATCCTAATTATCCTACATCATTTATTTTTAATTTACTTTCATTCATTTAATACGTAAAATCTATTTTCACATAATATGCTGTATTTATAAATTTGCAAAATTCAAATATACCCGTTACACCGTACAATTCGTACATGATATAAAATAAGAGAATACTTTCGACATCTATTTATAAAAAGTCTTTAAATATTAATCAAAAAATACAATATTTAAAGTTTTATGATAAGAACCGTAGAACAATAAGAAAAATGGAATGTCGAGACTTTAGCAGAAAATTGTTACATATTCATTGTCTTCATGGGATTCTCAAAACTATTAATATTAAATTCAACTATTTTTATGAATTTTTCAACCATTATTAATAATTCTAATTATCTTGCATTGTTTATTTTTAATTACTTCATTCATTTAATACGCAATATCTATTTTGACATTCTATATCGTTAAATTTGTAAAACTCAGATATATCCGTTACACTGTACATGTCTAAATAAATAGAAAAAGTTGTGCTAGCAATTCTAACGGAACTAATGCATGAGACTAACCTCGTGATTTTATGTATAATTACAATGAACAGGTCTATCCTCAATAGAGTTAAGTAAAAACGCCTATATATTATATTAACCTGGTTCATGGTGTTATGCGTGAAGATCATCTCAAACGGAACTCTGCATGTATGTTGTCATTATGTTATAATTTTGAAATTATGTTCTTTTCTTTTTGTCGAATTCTCACCGAAAAAAAAAACTCAGGTGGATTCTCAGGATATTTGAGTGAGGATAATTCGTTTAGCCAGTTCGGTATATACCGAGGGTTTTCTATAAGGTGAATACATCTGATTTTATTAAAGCGACTCAGAAATGAATAATTTCAGGTCTATAAAAAATTAGAAGTCATACGTTGGAATGTTGGAATCGAACCATCGAAACAAGGAACACATTTTATGTAAGTGCAGAAATTAGTATAATGTTTCGGTCATAAAAATGCTAAATTTAGTCACGTTATAAGACCTAATGATTTTATTAAATTTTCCGAAATCGGTAAATGAGTATTGTTCATATGACTTGTATTTGTAACGCTAAATTAATTTTGTTGGTATTTATTATCTAAATAAGAATTGGTGTAATACATTATAACTAATGATAAACATCAAGCGTGATTATTGCATAATTTTTAAGATTTCTTAATGGATAAATTTATTATTTTAACGGCTCTTTCACATAAAGTAAAATCGAATGCTTTTCGTTAGACAGAAAATAAAAATAAACATTAAATTCGCCGGTTTCTCCCTTAACATAACCACTAAATTACGTCATGTAACTTATTAAATGAATGAAGATTTCCATAAAAGGAGAAAATTTAATTCCGTGCAGATTACTAATGCACGTCGGAAGTAATGTTACTAATGTCACCCATTATAAAATATTTTTATCCTCGTGATCAAATTTGTTGTGGCGTGGTAGATCGATTTCAATGAGTCATTTTTGTTTACAGATTTTTTTTATATAAAGATTGAAATCTTTCATCTCTTCAGTTTTTTTTTTTTTGTTTACACGTAAGTGGAACTTTTTCAAAAATACAAAAAACTTTATAAAATCACTACTATTTTTATAAAATATTTTTTCTACTTGAAAATTTTTACACTTGAAAATCGTAAGTTTTGGCAATTCTTAAAAGAAAATGACTTTAATTTTTTATTATTTCTTCTCTTTAACTTTGAATAATTATTGTTCGTAGATTATGTCTTTAACTACGGCTTATCAATCACTTTCGGCACTTGTTCCAGCAAGATTTCGAAGATTATCAGATTATAAGTCATCGATTGGAAAATTACGACCACAAAGATTAATCTCAGCTTTAGCAATTTTACCATATTATGCATCAACAGCGATTCCATCAACTATATGTACTTTTACAATTCTCTACGTACCGATGATTTGTAAATTTGAATATCAATTATATAAACATTTTTATAAAGATAGTTTATTAAGGCCAACCTATCAATCATTTTCAGCATTTACTACTTTAGTTACTGGTTCAATGTTATTACCTTTATTAGTATTAGTGGGAGATTTATTATTTATGTTTACCGTCGTAATCGCTTCCATTGGTGCTGTCGTTATGACGATTTATGGTGGTCTTGAGTGTGGAATTGAATTTTGTAATAGAGTTGCTATGACCGTACCTGAAACTTATTGGGAAATGATCTTTCCCCCAGAGAATCCCGAAGAAAAAAATATCGATTATTAGATTATTTATAACAAGATGAACATGTGAATAGAAAGCATAAAAGAAATGAATCTCGCATATCAACACATATATAACATCCACATAATTATATTAATTATAATATTTTAGAGTATATTTTTATATATATATATATTAAATTAATGTAATATAAATGACTGTGGCGCAAAAAAACTTAGAATTAATGTAATTCATAATAAAAAAATTTTTATTCTAAAAGTGTATAATGATGTGCGTGTCATGAAAACATATTACGTCACAAATATACTATTCACAAACTTCGTAATCGATCATGAGCTTGTTTTACATCAATATAAATTTCATAATAAAGAAACATATGAATGTTGGATATATTTTAACATTTAAATCATGCCATTTTTTAATTTTCACTATAAAATATATATATATATTTTTTTTTTCATTTTTTTTTTCATACTCTTTCTCGTTTTTTTCCTCGTCTCCACTTTTCTTCCTTTTTTTTTCGTGCAAAAAAAAAATTTTCCGTGATAATAGATTATAAATATAAATATATAAATATAACTATAAATATATTTTATATATAATATATATATATATTATTTTTTTTTTTTTCTACTTTTTTGTTGTACAAGATGGGAAAAGATACACCTAAAGTTGTGAAAGAAGAGTCTATGGAATCTATTGAATATGATACAAATATCGGTCAAGATGAAGAAATGAGAGATGTCGAGCTCGTAAGACAAATAATAAATAATAATATAAACATATATATAATTTTTGTGATCAACTTCTAAAAAGAATATTATTTTTCGTTTATTATTTTATTTACTTTTAACGTTTTTTTTTTTTTAAAAAAAAAATTTTTACTTTACTATTTATTTGCTTATTTATTTATTTGTTTATCTATTTATTGTTATTTTTTATTTAGGTAATTAAAGAAGAAAAAATCACACCGCCACCACCATCACAATCAGTTACTTCTGATCAACAAATCTCTTCCGAAACTGACGGCTTAGCTCAACAACAACAACCACCACCATCATCAACGTCACCATTAACTCCTCCACCTACACAACCTGAAGCTACTACTACTAATGAAATTGATGTTGAACAACTAAAAGCAACAAAAAAAAGAAGTCGTAAAACAAAAACTAAATCTGCTGCTCCTGTTAAGCGTAAAAAAATCATTACAAAAAAAGTTGAGAAAGTGGAAGAAACTGAAAATGTAATTAAAGTTAAAAAAGAAGACGGTAAACATAAGGAGGAGGAGAAACTTAAAGAAGATGAAAGTAATTCAAGTTTGGGCGTATTTGATTTTACTGAATCAGATGATGAAAGTGAAGATGTAGATCAACTGATGCCATCTCGCAAATCACCATCTAAAAAGAAATCTTCATCAGTAAACAATCAAAAATCAACAACTAAAAAAACTTCTGTTACCGAATCAAAAAAATCTTCCACAGATACTAAAAAAACTAAAAGTCCTTGGCAACCAGATGAAGATAAAATTTTGATCGATAAAATTTTAGGTGAGATGCCAAGTCCTTCTTGGTCAAAAATTTCTCAGTCTTTAAAAGATAGAAATCCTAATGCTTGTTTGGTACGTTGGAAGATTTTAAAAAAAAGATTGTATCAAAATTAATAATCATGTAGTGGTTAAATTGTTGTGTGGTGGTCATAGAAATTCTGTCTATTAGAGGTAAATTTGGTAGATATATTATTAGACTTGAAATTATTAGAAAAAATTTATTGTGGGTTTTATTGATTATGTCTATGATATGTACGGTACAATATTTTACGTTGTTAACATATTACTCTTTTGTATTATTTTATTAAATAAATAAGTTGATGGCTCGTTGTTCGTGCAAATTAACATTTATGAAACTGGGGTAGTTAATAACCACTTTTTGAATACAAAGAAGAAAGAACCTTGCAAAAAAAACTTTTGATGTACGCCAACTTATAAGCCTAGAAAAGAAATGACGTAATTATTACCTCATTAAATGTGGACAAATCATTCGGAATTATTGTTCCGTGTTCGCTTTACCAAATCATTTAGAATTATTGTTCCCTATTCGCATGTTCGCCGTACTAAATCGTTTGGAATTATTGTCTGCAATTTTTAGCACTTTCAAACTCAATTAAGAATTAAAGGTGTATGACTTTATATTGATTCGGGCCAGAATTTATAACGTTCCGACTATAAATTTTTAATAATGATCATCACACATATGCATGATTAAGAGAAAGCATATGACCAAATTAATATTATCTAGTATTTCCACACAAAATCAGATATAAATGAAGTAATTAACATTTTTGGTAATATCTTACCAAAATTAGAAAATTGCCCGTTTTGTCATTTTATGGTATAAAAAAAACCTTTGAAAAAAAAAAGTGATCGATTACTTATTTCTTTTGTAAAATTATAACTTGATGTAATTACCCAAAAAAAAAGACAATGTTTTAAAATTTTTTTTCATTAAAAAAAAAAAAAAAAGAAAAGAAAAGAAAATTGTTCGATTCATTAAAAGGTTCTATTCGGTACAAAAAGATTTTTATAAATTTTACTCACAATTCTAAATTAAAATGAAAATAAAAATATTTCATAAAAAAAATAAAAAACAAAAATAATCAAAATAATCAAAATAATAATAAAAATGAAATATTAAAAATATTAAAATTACGGAATGAGTCATTTCTTAAAAAGAATGATCATGTAATAGATGATGATGTAGATAATGATGATAAGAACAAGAGTAAAAGATTTAAAAAGTTTAAAAAATTTATTTTAGAAAGAAAAATTCCAATTTCACTTTATAATAAAACTACGAAGAATAATGATGAAATTAATGAAAAATTGTTAAATTATAAAATCGATGTTAGAAAAGAAAATGGATGGTCGAAAAAAGACTTGTATGAATGTCATAAAGAAACGAGCAATGAATTAGTTTATAATGAAGAGCATAGATCAGATTCGGTTGAATTAGATGAAGACAAAAATATTAAATTAAATCCGATTAGTGAATTAAAAGATGATGAGAAAATCTCGATTAGTACTATAATTACTGGATCAGATGATGAAGAAGAATCATTAACGAACAACGAGGATTAAAAACAAATTATTCTATTATCCGCGAATCAAGTCAACGATGAATCAGACACTTTAGAAATTAAATACGTTGAATCGAATGAGTTTGTTCCCGAGGATAATAATTTCGAACTGGAACAGCCAAGTGTTATCATGGAAACCGACGCGTCTATTAATACAGCTTTTCTTAATCTTCCGATCAAAGATGATGAAATTATTATGAATTCGGATCAAAGATCTACGATCACATATAACCCTAGAATGAAATATAAATCTGGCTCGAAATATAATAAGAACATTGCCACTAAATACGAAGAGATGATCAACAAGGAATTATAGCTTTCGATTCAAAGCAATGAGAAACAACCTGATATTAAATATGAAGAAGTAATTGAAAGAAACGCTTCTAGGGCATCTCTTACCAGATTGATTCAAAACAAGGATAACATTGTTGAATACGAAAGGATGGCAAAGAATAACAAAAAATTGACTGATATTGATACGAAAGAGAATGAGGAGTCGGAAAAAAACCCGTATGAAAGTCATCAAAATATTTTTGTTAGTTCAGATTTTAAAGACACAAGCGAAATAAACAAAGGATTGGATGATAATAACAACGAAGAGTTTAAATCAGATTCAGTTGAATTAGATAGTGATAAGAAAATCTCGATTAATGATAACGAGAAAATTTTATTAGTGAACAATGAGGAAAATGATAAATCTATAATTGAAGAACACGTCACTCTATTATCTACAAATCAAGTCAACGATGAATCAAGCATTTCAGGAATTCGATATGTTAAGTCGAACGAATTTGTTCCCGAGGATAAAAATCTGAAACAACCGAGTATTAACATAGAAACCGACTTGCCTATTAATACGACTTTACTTGAAAATAAAAATCAGAAATGCAAGTCCGGCTCACAATATAAAAAGAAAGTTGTCGCTAAATATGAAGAGATGACGAAGAACAACAAGAAATCAACACTTCAAACTTGTACTGTCCCAAATCGAATAGTGTATGGCGTTTGCCTCAGATGCGACACTCCGTTAGTTGCTAATGATTGGTGTAAAACTTGTCAAGACGAAATTTTAAAAATAATTTCAAGAATTGGACGAGTGATAATTCGGAAATTGATGAATTAATTCAAAATAGTCAATTGGATGCGATGGATAGTTTGAGTTATCTCGAATGGATTGACCATAAGGAGATTATAAATATTGAATACATAACTAGAGGTGGATTTGGTAAAATATTTAAAGGTGAATGGATCAAAGGACCTAGGCTTCAATATAGTACAACTCGATACATCTGGGAAAATATCCCTAATACAACTATCGCTTTAAAAGAACTTGATAATCAAGAAGACTTTAATCAATTTTTAAACGAGGTAATATTCGGCGAATTTAATTTATTTATAATAAAATGTTATTATTGAAAAAATGAACGCTTTAATATATAGGTTCGAAACCATCTTAAATTTCTATTTAATAGAGAAAATCACGTATTACGATGTTTTGGAATCACGAGATCTCCAAACGACGATACAGAGCTCACAAAATGGCTGACGAAAGATATAAAAGATGCTAAAGAAAGACCTAGACTAAACTCATATATGATGGTAATGATGTGGGCAAATGATGGCGACTTATTCAATTCATCTCGTGATGAGAATTTCACCTAGTATAAACGATTGGATATATTAGAAGAAATATCACGTGCCCTCGAAACTATTCATAATGTAGGAATGATTCATCAAGATCTTCATTGTGGTAATATTTTGATGAATGATGATGATATATTTCACTTCCCAGCTATTAGTGATTTGGGACTATGTGGAAATTTTAATGAAACAGGAATTCTAATTGGTGCAAGACCTTATATCGCTCCTGAACATTTAAAAGAAAATCCAGAACTTTTTACAACAGCGTCAGATATTTATAGTTTTGGAATAATTATGTGGATAATTGGTTGTTGTAAATTACCTTACGAAGAATTCGAGAATGATCAATTCGGATTACAAATTAATATAGCGGTTAGAGGTTTACGTCTAAAGATTCCAGAATATATTCCAACAACTTATGCAGAACTTATGAAAAGATGTTGGGATGATGATCCTGGAAAACGCCCGAAAACGTTTGAATTAAAAAACACACTTTTAATGTGGAAAAAACAGTACTATTCGAGTCAATTTTTTATTGCTGAAAGGGAAAGATTACATAGGATCAAAAATTCCGCTCAAGTTTGTGATTTTCTTGAAAATCAAGAAATAGAGCGTAGTAAATTAATTCATAAAAAAAGTAAGAAAAGTGAAAAAAGTAAGGATCTTTATTTATATTCTTTTTACTTTAATATTGTCAGTAATTAATTTTTTTATTTTATAGAAGTTTTCTCATGCGAGCCTTTTTTCGATGGAGCTACCCTTTCAACGGTTAATTTTGAAATTTCAAATAATAATGATGATAACGTGAATCTTATATTTATTCGTTAGATAATTAAACTTGATAACCTGCAGGAGATGATTCTATAGATTAATTCTGGGTTGTTTGCTACGCATGTACGTCCAAATTTATTTTCTAAATGATAAATAGTTTCACATTATCAAATTTTTCCATGTAATCACGTTCAAAGTAACTCCTATTCGGTTTTATAGTTCAACTTCGTTTTGGAAACTCATTTTCGCGAGTAATGATTTCTTTAATTGTAATTTAAATTTGATTGGTCGAAATTATGTTTAATCACAAGTTTGTCTTTTAACTAAACCATTTTAGTGATAGGTGTTTTAATAATTTAATAAATTTGAACAGAAGTATTCGCAAATGTGCATAATCAAAAGATGAAAGTTTTGAAGTTAAAAGCTCGCAGATCGACGTAAAAATTGAGGATAACTAATTTTTGCAAATACGTAATTTTTAAATAAAATTGAGTTAATGGGTTTTCTTGTATAGGTTATGCGACTATATTACCAATACAATTATTTTTATATTTTTGTTGAAAGATACTGTGCCACTTCATGAAGTTAATTAACGGAATTTACAGTTACGTCATTAAGACATTTATAGTCTGATTATATGGGAGCATCTGTCTTTTTTGGAATGGTTAATGACTTCCTTAAAATATTGTGATACTCGATCGTGATCAAAAAGGCAAAAACAGTAGTGTAACATTTTGAATTTTATCCTTTTTAATATGAGTTGTTTTTTTTATATTTTTATATTACCGTTAATTAACCGGTCAGTTAATTAACAATTTGTTTGAATAAGGGGCTAATTAACAAATTTTTTTTCCTTTTTTTTCACTAGCGTGAATTGGCCATAATCATTCATTTTTTTCAGTAAAAAAAAAAAATTTCAAAAAAAAAATTTCTTTTTTTTCTTCATTGCCCTCAATTTACTAGATATAATTATTTTTCTTACACACAACTAACAAAGAAATTATATACCAGATGATAAGAAAAGAGAGAAAGAAAGGTCCTGTTTGGACGCATTTCATTATTGTAGATAAAAGTAACGATCCACATCCTTCTGTACAATGTAAATACTGTTCCAAAAATTATCAACGAGCAGTTCCCGAACGAATGCAAGCTCATCTTAACAAATGTTCAAATGCGCCAAGTAATGTAAAATTACAATCCAGAAAACAAACAACAATTGACGAATTTAGTGACCGTATTAGTGAAAAAGATCAGAATGTTAATGTACGGCCATCTTCCAGGTTACAAAATAGTGAAGAAATGAATATGCAAATTGAGTATAATAATAAACCAGAAACTCCAAGTAATATACATCATCTAGGATTTTGTTATCAATATGGAATAGGGATTGAAAAAAATGAAATTAGAGCATTTCAACTATATGAAGAAGCGGTTGGAAAAGGTCATATTATTTCAAAATATGATCTTGGAAGATGCTATCAACATGGAATAGGAATTGAAAAAAATGAAATTAAAGCATTTGAATTATATAAAGAAGTAGCTCAAAAAGGTCATATTATTTCAATATATGAGCTTGGAGAATGCTATCAATACGGGATAGGAACTGAAGTGAATAAAATTAAAGCGTTTGGGTTTTACAAAGAAGCAGCTGAAAAAGGGCATATTACTTCTATATATAAGCTTGGAATATGTTATGACAATGGAATAGGAACTGAAATGAATGAAATTAAAGCATTTGAGTTTTACAAAGAAGCAGCCAAAAAAGGTCATATCACTTCGATGTATGCGCTTGGAAAATGTTATCGATACGGGAGAGGAACTGGAAAAGATAAAACTAAAGCGTTTGAATCTTATAAAGAAGCTGCCAAAAAAGGTCATTTCATTTCGATGTATGAGCTTGGAGAATGTTATCGATACGGGAGTGGAACCGAAAAAGATGAAACTAAAGCGTTTGGATTGTATAAAGAAACAGCAAAAAAAGGTCACGCCACTTCGATGTATGAGCTTGGAGAATGTTATCAATATGGAATAGGAACTGAAAAAAAATGAAGTAAAAGCATTCGAATTATACAAAGAAGCAGCTGAAGCATATGAATTTGATGATATAACTAAAATTGTTGAATGTTATAATGAACTTGGAAAATGTTATCAATATGGAATAGGGACTGAAAAAAGTGAAGTTAAAGCATTTGAAATTTACAATGAAGCAGCTGCTGAAATATATGACCCTATCTTATTGACTAAACTTGGAGAATGTTATCAATATGGAATAGGGACTCGAAAAAGTGAAGTTAAAGCGTTTGAATCATACAGAAAAGCAGCTGAATTTGGTTCTGAGTTTTTACACAAAGTTGGAGAATGTTATCAATATGGAATAGGGACTGAAAAAAATGAAATTAGAGCATTTGAGTTATACAAAAAAGCGGCTGAAAAAGGACATGTTACTTCAATATATGAGCTTGGAAATTGTTATCAATATGGAAAAGGAACTGAAAAAAATGAAATTAGATCATTTGAGTTATACAAAAAAGCAGCTGAAAAAGGTCATGTTACTTCAATATATGCGCTTGGAAATTGTTATCAATATGGAAGAGGAACTGGAAAAAATGAAATTAGAGCATTTAAGTTATACAAAGATGCAGCTGATAAGTCACATGAACCTTATTTATTGCATAAACTTGGAGAATGTTATCAATATGGAATGGGGACTGTAAAAGATGAAACAAAAGCATTTGAATCATATAAAGAGGCTGCCCGATATGATCATATTGATTCGCTATATCAACTTGGAGAATGTTATCGACATGGAATACTTGATATGAATATAATCAAGGCAAATGAATTATACTGTAATCATAATGTTTAAATATGTACCGATGGGTACTTTAATTGTGTTTTTACTTTTTACTTTGTTATATTCAATATTTTCCATAAATTGAAAATTTACTAAAGTTGTAAGAAGCCTTTAGCATTTTACTTATGTAATATAACGAATGACTTGGAGCTAAATTTATTTGTTGTAAGGAAATTTTTTTTTTTTTTTTTGTTTGACAGTTAGGTTTGGGGAAAACTAAATATCCAGTAATAATTTCAAATTCTATATTTCTATTTATTTTAAAATGTGCTGTTGTTTTTAATTCAGTTTCATTTTATTAAAATAGAATGGTCAAAAGTAAAGCATAAAATTTGATTATTTTATATATTTTGATACAACAGAAGTGTTTTGAAATATTGAGAATTTCGAATACACCACGTGATATCAACATTTGCGAAACACGTCAACTGATTATTTATATGTACCCAATATAATGTTTAGAATAAATATTATTTTATTTTTTATTTCATATTGCATGAAAATTTACTATTTATTTTTCTTTATCAAATAATAAAAGCCGAATTTTAGTTGCCTTATTATTTTGGACATTATCTTGAAGTGAAACAACGATTGTGACAAGAATTCGTTAAAGTTCTTGGAGATCTTAGTGAATTAGAATAATTCGATGCAGTTACCAAAGGAATAAATACAGTATATCGTCCCCACTCACGTATGGCTCTTTTTATTGATTGTGTAAACGATCATAATGATAAAGTTGGAGTATTTCCAAAAGAAACTACATTTTAAATACTAATTTGCGCATTAATGAAACTTAAAATATTTATATTTAATTTTACTTTATTATAAGATAATCAAAAAATCAAAATAATAAAATCTTTCAAGGAACGAAAATTTCAGGTTCAGCTCATTAATTTTAAGTTCCATAATTATCATTGGATTCGTTAACGTTCAATTGTAGTATTACTTTTGTTAACAAGTTAGAAAATATTATTATTTGTTTTTTATTAACAATCGTTCTCTTTTTCTCTTATAAAATTTTATTTTCACTCAAATATAAATTGAATAGAAAGAAAATAAATTTTGCAATAAATACAGTAATTGGAAAAATATTGAATTTGGTTACGGGAATAAAATATTAGAAAACAATTACTAGATTTTTCTTAAAGCTCCTAAAATAGTACTGTATAAAATTGCTTTTGGCTAAAATCCTCATGAACGCTTGTTTTATTAAATTTCATTAGTTGCTGTATATCTTTGATCATAAAAAAAAAAAAAATTTTAGATGTCGGAAAAAAGGAAGTTTAAAGAATAATTATACTTCTGTATTCCAATATACTTGTCAAAGTTATGCGTAGCTAATACTTTTAAAGACAAAGCGAATATTAACTCAGTGTCTGACCGTCTGACTAGGCCAATAACCGATCGAAGAATTCATTGATTTTTTCGATCTCATGAAAAAATGTTGTCCAAATTCAGCCTAATATATAACGAAGTGATTGATTTAAATGTTTACCTTCGGCTTCAATGCTTCTAAATATTAAATAAAATGCATTTGTAATGATATTGGCTAACCATTAAATCAATATTCAATTTATGAGTTATCAAAGACTGGAAAGATTAGGAGTTAGGACGAGTACGTAATAGGGTTACAGTACGATTTCCCGAATGCCATTTTCCCGAACGTACTTTTTCCCGAAGTCAATTTCCCGAATGCCAATTTCCCGAACTGGACAATTTCCCGAAACATACAATATCCCGAATGCCAATATCCCGAATCCCCAATATCCCGAATGCCAATATCCCGAATCCCAAATATCCCGAATTCCAATATCCCGAATCTTTTGAACTTATATTGAAAATATGCAACTTAGTTAATGTAGTTAATATGATTAATTATTTAATATAGCATATTAATTAAATATAATGTATGTGAAATAAAAGTTTTATATGTGATATGTTCAAGATATTGTTTAGTAAAGATTAATAATGATTAACTATTGGTTATTTTACGAATTAATTTGTTTATTTGTTACGATTTTTAGATCTTAGATTAGTTTTATGTTTTTTATTATTTTTGATAATTGATTGATTTTTTTTTTATTTTATTTTATTTTTTTTCATTTTAGTTATTTTATTTTAATATTTCTAATTATTGTATTAGATAGGTTTCACTTGAAAAATAGTGATTCATATGTATAGATATATACGTTATATGTCTAAGTTGAAGATGTTACTAAATGGATATCGTGACGTTCATATTAAAGAGTTAAAAAAAAAAAGATATGTTCAAGATATTAGGGATTCGGGATATTGGGGATTCGGGATATTGGCATTCGGGATATTGGCATTCGGGATATTGGATGTTTCGGGAAATGGTCCAGTTCGGGAAATTGGCATTCGGGAAATTGGGATTCGGGAAATTGACTTCGGGAAAAGGTACATTCGGGAAAATGGCATTCGGGAAATTGTCCGACATCGCCTGGACAGGTAGGTGATTAAGAGTTAATCGGAAAAATGAAATAAATATTAAAACAAATAACATATTTTATTTTATTGTATATTTAAGTTAATTATTATTAAGTTTCATTATTTTGCAATTATTTTTATATTTTTTATGAAATGTCGGTACAAGAATTTAGGGATTAGTTAAATTGGGGTATGATGAAATGTTTACTTTTCTTAAAATAGTTTAAACGAAATTTTTTTTTTCTAATTTCGACTTTTGATATATAATGATAAGTTACGAAGTCTCAAGAGAATAAAATTTTTGCTTAATATAAGATTTGTTTCAATTAATCCGCTTAATACAAAAACAACAAGTATCAAATAAAAAATGAATATTATCAAATAAAAATAATATTAAATTATTTCAATGAAAACGAGAAAGACAAAAGATTTAAAAAGAAAAATTCATCATGAAGTAATGAAAAAATCGTGTGAAAGATTGAAAGTCTTCAAAGTTTTCAAAATATTTATGTTGGCACGGATTTTAAAAGAAATGAACGATGAATTAAATAATAGTAATAATGAAGAGTTCTGGATCAGACTCGCTTGAATTAACAATAGATCAAATGAAGAGAAAATATTATTATGGTAAGAAAATCTGCTTAGTATTATTAATAGATCACATAACGAGAGCAATTGGTAGTGAACAACGAGGGAAACGAACATCCTGCATCGAAGAACAAGCTGTTCCGTTATCTACAACTCAAGTCAATGATAAATCAGGCAATACGTTAAATAAAAATCTTAAATTAGAACAAATGAGTGAAATCTCGGATCGAAAATTTACGATTTCATAATATCTTACAGTAGATATATAAATCGGGTTCGCAATATAATAAGGAAACTGTCACTAAATATGAAGAGATGATAAGACAGTAAATTAAAGCCTTCGATTCAGAGTAACAAGAATCAATTTGATGCTAAATATGAAAGTGATTAAAGGCAACGATCCTGAGATTTATTATTACCAGATTAATCCAAGAAAAGAATATGAAGAGATGGCTGAGAGTGATTATAATAATGTTATAAAAGAAAATGAGGAGTCGAAATAACGTATTAAATCGTCAAGAATATTTTTATTAGCTCATATTTTAAAGGGATTAGATGTTAATAACAATGTGAAACTTAAAACAGATTCATTCAAGTTGGATAATCTCAGTTAACAATATTGCTAATTGATCAAATACGGAGCAAGTTTTGTTAGTAGATAATGGGGAAATGGAAGCAATAATTGCCACTTCATTATCCACAAATCGTGTTGACGATTAATCAGGTACCTCGGAAATTCGATATGTCAAGTTAAACGAAATTGTTTCAAGATTAAAAATTTTGAACTGGAACAACAAAGATTTGACAGACTTGTTAGACTTGTTATTGTAAGACAGCTTTTCACAAAATAATAAGAAAGTTGACAAAGTAAGTTGTAGCTAGGTATATAGAAACAATAACGAGTATAATAGTGAATATTAAATTGAAGAGATGATTAAAAACGTTTCTACTAATCAAGGCAAGAAAATTGTAACTAAATGTGAAGAGATGGCGAAGAACAAGAAATTGATATTTCAAACTCGTATTATCCCAAATCGAATATTGGCTTAGATATGTTACATACATTTCATCAGTTACTGATAAATGATGATTAGTGTAAATCTTGGCAAACCGAAATTCTTTTTTTACACAAAATTTTAAGAATTTGGCGAGTGGTAATTGAGTTAATTCAAAGCATTCAATTAGATCAATAGTTAGTTTAAGCTATTTCGAATTGATTGAGCATAAAGGAGATCGTAAATATTGTACGTAACTAAAGGAGGATTTTAGTAGAATTCAATATAATAATAATGCGACACAAAAAAAATCTGGGAAAATATTCGTTTTAAAGAACTTGACAAAGTTTTAGACGAGGTAAAGTTCTGCGAATTGGTTTAATTAGTATCAGATAAAAAATGTTATTAATAAAGAAATAATTGCTTTCATATATAGTTGTAAATTTTTATTTAAACGAGAAAATTGCGTATTTGATAAAAACATCTCATGATGAAAATTTCACCTGTATAAACGGTCGGAAATATTAGCGAATATATATTTAATGAAAATGTTAAAATTTTTTCTATTTATCAGTGATTTTAGATTATTTAGAAATTATAATAATATGCGATTTATAATTGATGTAGCATCTTTTATTGTCCCTGAACATTTAAAAGAGAACTGTTCACAATAGCACCGGATACTAGTACTTTATTAGTTTTGGGATGATTATTTGGATAATTGGTTGTTACAAATTACCTTACGAAGAATTCAAGAATGATCAACTCGGATTACAATTTAATATAGCAGTTAAAGGCTTACGTCCAAGGGCTCCAAAATATATTCCAACAACTTATGCGGAACTTAAAATATTGAGATGGTGATCCAGGAAAACGCCTAAAGGCATTTGAATTAAGAAAAATATTATTCGAACAAATTTTTTATTGCTGAAAAGGAAAGATTATATAGGATCAAAATTCTGCTCAACTTAATTACCGATAATATTAAAATAAATAAAAAGATCCTTACTTTTTTCATTTTCTTACTTTTTTTTTTTATGAATTTTTATACTACGTTATTTTCAGGAAAATTATTAAGTTTTTTTATTTATCAAATCATTAGCTGCAGCCTACTCTGCAGCCCACTGCTTCGCATCGGGTATTATCGATCATCAAAAAAGTAACACATAGGTAACGATAATTTTTTTTAGAAAAATCCATAGTCATATGCGATGATATCACACATATTACACAATAGATCGGACGATGCAGGGGTGGTTCACAATTGCAATTTTATCTATACGGCGTTTAAACGTTAGATATAGAAGATAATGTTTATCATATGAATCTTTGATGAAATTACTCTTTCAATGATTAAGTTTGAAAATTCAAATAATAATGATGATAACGCGAATCTTATATTTATTCGTTAGACCAGGTGCCGCGAGTGATTCTATAGATTAATTTTAGGTTGTTTGCTACGTCCAATTTTTTTTCTAAATAATAAATAGTGTTCACATTATCAAATTCTCTACGTAACCACGTCCTTTTATAATTCACCTTAATTTTGGAGATTCATTTTCACGAGCAATGGTTCTTAATTGTAACTTTACAATTTATTGCCTTTTAAACAAAACCATTTTAACGATAAGTTTTTTCAATAAATTTGAACTAATGATAAAATCATTATATTTTCAATACAAATTAGTTAATCTTGTATAAGTTAAGCGACTATATTACAAATACAAATTATTTACGATTGAAAGACACTGCCACTTCATTAGGTCAATTAACAATTCGTTACAGAATTCAACGGAGCATGTGTCTTTTTTGGAATAGTTTAGTGCTTCTTCAATAATACTCTAATCACCCAGTTTTTGGGGTCATGGAATTAAAAATTTCCTTTTTAAAATAAGATGGTTTAATTTTTTATGAGTGGCTGATCAACCATTTTTCGTTCTTCCAAAATGACCAAAAAAGCTGACATAATTTCCTTTTCACTAGCGTAAACTGGTCAATTTTTTTATCTCTTTACGATTTTCTTTATGAGACTGTAATATATATGGGTTATGGTACCTCGGTATGATTTACAGACAGCCATTTACCGAATTAACCGACATCATTTTGCAACTCTTGTTTTACCGAAATGTCATTTTACTAATGGAAATTACCCGACTTTCTATTTATCAACAAATTCATCAGCTTGCTGCGCAAAAAAAATAGGTAAATGCATGAATATCAATTATGTAATAAATTATTGACACAAAGTATTACAAGGTGTTTATGAAACTCCTTGTCAACCAGGAATTTTTTATTCCCGAGTATTATTAAGCAACGATTGCCTCATTAATAAAATAATTATGATTATAAATATAAAAAATAAATATTTATGGTTAAAGTCAATAACGATCATGTCAATTATATGTCGATCACGTCAGCAAAATGGTTAGGAAAAACATGAAATGGCAAGTTGGTATTATTGGTATTATTATCAATTAACCATTTTTTTCACGATTTTTTTTTCTTCTCATTAGTATAAATTAGCCAATTTTATATATAATCATCCAATTTTTTTTTTATCTCCTCAAATCGATGAAAGTGATGATCTTAAACGCGATTAAACAAGGAACTGTATATACCGGTTGATCAATACTCCTTAACAATGTATTTATTTAGCGGTTAACCGTTTTTTCCATGATTTTTTTTTGTAACACAAACACCCTTTTTTCACTAGCAATAAATTGACCAATTTTATATATAACCATCTAATTTTTTTTTGTTTTTGATTCCTCAAATCGCTGAACGTGGTGATTTCTTACAACTAAACAATAACAAATAATGGGAAAGGAGAAAAAGAAAAGTCCTATTTGGTCGCATTTCATTATTGTGGATGAAGTTAACTATTCACATCTTTCTGTACAATGTAAATATTGTTCTAAAAATTATCAACGAGCTAATCCCAAACGAATGCAAGCTCATTTTGACAGATGTCCAAAAGTACCAAGTAATGTAAAACAACAACCAATAATTGACAACTTTAGTGACTGTATGATTGAAGATCAGAATGTATTATCTTCGCACTATTTTTTTCAATCACCTTTCAAATCACAAAGTAATGAAGAAATGACCATGCAAATAGAATATATCAACCAATCAGAATCCCCAAGTGATATACATCGTCTAGGATATTATTATCAATACGGAATAGGAATCGAAAAAAATGAAATTAGAACATTTCAATTATATAAAGAAGCAGCTGAGAAAGGTCATATTAACTCAAAATATGATCTCGGAAGATGTTATCAACATGGAATAGGAATTGAAAAAAATGAAATTAAAGCATTTGAAATATATAAGGAAGTAGCACAAAAAGGTCATATTATTTCAATGTATGAACTTGGAGAATGTTATAGATATGGAATAGGAACTGAAATGAATGAAGCTAAAGCATTTGAATTTTACAAAGAAGCGGCTAAAAAAGGTCATATTACTTCTATATATAATATTGGAGAATGTTATCAAGATGGGATAGGGATTGAAAGAAATAAGGTTAGAGCATTTGAATTTTATAAAGAAGCGGCTGAAAATGGTCATATTACTTCAATATATAAGCTTGGGAAATGCTATCAAGGAGGAATAGGGACCGAAAAAAGTAAAGTTAAAGCATTTAAATCATATAAGGAAGCAGCTGAAAAAGGACATATTGACTCAATACACAATATCGGATATTGTTATCAGTATGGAATAGGAATTTATAAAAATAAAATTAAAGCGTTTAAATACTACAAAGAAGCAGCCAAAAAAGGTCATGTTTATTCAATATATAAGCTTGGAGAATGTTATCAATATGGAATAGGAACTGAAAAAAATGAAATTAAAGCATTTGAATCATATAGAGAAGCAGTTAAATCAGGTGACCCTCGTTCAATGCATGAACTTGGAAAATGTTATCAATACGGAAAAGGGACTGATAAAGATAAATCTAAAGCATTTGAATTATATAAAGAAGCAGCACTAAAAAATACTGATGAACTTCATAATTGTCCAGTTTTTAGTGATGATTTTGATTATCATTATAATTTACGATATGAAATATTATGTTCGTTATATAAGCTTGGAATATGTTATCAATATGGAATAGGAACAAAAACAAATGAAATTAGAGCATTTGAAATATACAAAGAAACAGCTGAATTAGGTTGTTACAATTCAATGCATGAACTTGGAAAATGTTATCAGTATGGAATAGGGACTGAAAAAAATGAGACTGAAGCGTTTAAATCATACGAAGAAGCGGCTCAATTAGATAATCCTGATTCATTTCTTAAACTTGGAGAATGTTATCAACATGGAATAGGAACTGAAAAAAATGAAATTAATGCATTTGAATCATATAGAGAAGCATCTAAATCAGGTAAACCTGATTCAATGCATGAACTTGGAAAATGTTATCAATATGGAAGGGGGGTTGAAAAAGATGAAACTAAAGCACTTGAATTATATAGAGAAGCAGCATTAAAAAATACTGATGATCTTTATCATTGCCCAGTTTTTAGTGATGATTTTGATTATCATCATAATTTACGATGTGAAATACTATGTTCTTTATATAAGCTTGGGAAATTTTATCAATATGGAATAGGAACTAAAATAAATGAAATTAGAGCATTTAAAATATACAAAGAAACAGCTGAATTAGGTTGTTATGATTCAATGCATGAACTTGGAAAATGTTATCAATATGGAAGTGGGACCGAAAAAGATGAAACTAAAGCATTTGAATCATATAGGGAAGCAGCTGAATTAGGTAAGCCTGATTCAATGCTTGAACTTGGAAAATGTTATCAGTATGGAATAGGGAGCGAAAAAGATGAGACTGAAGCATTTAAATCATATGAAAAAGCGGCTCAATTATATAATCCAGATTCATTTCTTAAACTTGGAGAATGTTATCAACATGGAATAGGAACCGAAAAAGACGAAATTAAAGCATTTGAATCATATAGAGAAGCAGCTAAATCAGGTAAACCTGATTCAATGCATAAGCTTGGAAAATGCTATCAATATGGAATAGGTACTGAAAAAGATGAAACTAAAGCACTTGAATTGTATAGAGATGCAGCACTGATAAATACTGATGATCTTGATCATTGTCCAGTTTGTAGCTATGATTTTGAATATCATTATAATTTAGAATGTGAAATACAATGTTCGTCATATGAGCTTGGGAAATGTTATCAATATGGAATAGGAACTGAAAAAAATGAAATCAGAGCATTTGAAATATTCAAAGAAACAGCTAAATTAGGTTGTTTTGATTCATTGTATAAACTTGGATAATGTTATAGATATGGAATAGGAACCGAAATAAATGAAGTTAAAGCATCTGAATTTTATAAAGAAGCAGCTAATGAAGATCATATTAATTTATTATATCAACTCATCGATACATGAAACAAGAGATGATGAAGCGGTTCAGTTAGATTATTATATTGAATCACTATATCAACTTGAAAATGGTATCAACAGGGGATAGGGAAGGGACCGAATAAGATGAAACTAAAGCATTTGAATCATACGGTTCATATGGAATAGGATCTGGCATGAATATAATTGAAGCAAATGAATTCAATATAAAATATCTAATCATAAACATAATCCCTAATTATGATTTTACTTTCTTTTTTAAAATAATTTTTACTTTTATATTCGATACTTTTCATAAACAATTATTTTAATATAGTGAATGACTTTAGATCGGGATATGGTCGGTAAAATATTTCTAGAACTAAATTTATTTTGTCATAAGGATAGCTAAGTTTAGAGAAAATTAAATTCTAAAAAAATTTTTTATTTAAATAAATTTTTTATTATTAATAAAAATTATTAATAATATAACTAAGACGAGTCCGTTTATGCATGACATTGTCAGATTGTGTGTCATTACATTATATTAAATTTGTTCGGTCTCGTTATTCTTTCGAAAATATAATACTTTAAGTAAATTGCTCAATCATACCAAAAAAAAAAAAATTATTTGATAATAGGAAAAAAGATTATTTTATACTTCTGTATATTCGTCAATTTTATACATGTCACAAAACTTTTAAAGACAGACCGAAATATTCCTAATTCCAAAAATTCTAAACTAAAATTTCATTTCTAAAAAATAAATCAGAAAATGACAAAATGTTAAAAAGTGTTTTTATTAGCGAAAAAAAAACGTTATTTGATTTTTTTATTGATTAAATTCGTTAAAATAAATGTCAAATGGATAAGGTTAGTTAAATGGTCGGTTAACAGTCGATTAAACAGTCAGTTAAATGGTCGGTCAAATGGTCGGTTAAAACGGTCAGCTAAATGGTCGGTCAGAACCTTTGACCGACTAATATCGGTCACGATCATAACTGGTCATGGCCGGTTAATAACCGTGACTGTTGCCATCCCTATACCTGAGTATGAGTCATCAGGTTCAAATACACTGTCTTGATTATATAGTAGTTGTCTACCAAGTGCCCTGGAGCTACTAGTGTTCCGAAAGGGTCGAGTCGGGTCAGGTTTGAGGATGTATTCGAACTTGACCCGAGTATAAAAACCAACCCGTACAAATACCTGGGTTAATATTTACGTGACTCGACCTCTGACCTGACCCGATATAGTAGTTTAACCCCGGATAACCCAGGTCCAAATAAAGTTTTCAGATGTTCAGTTTTTATTGTAAAATTTAAAATATACAATTTTTATTATTAAATCCCCCTTACGCCCAGCCTGATTTAAACACATACACGCACGATTTGTATTTGGTATGAGACTGCTACTTTTGGTTGTTTCCTCCAAAAAAGACCCGTTCAATTGTTCAACTGGAACACTTGCAATTACAGGTAAAAAAAAAAATTTTTAACCAATTTTAATATTATTAAATGATTACAAGATATCCCTTGGCATTGTTGCTAGGTGTGAATACTCTACTTCATTTAACTACAATATATATTTTTATAACGAATTAATAATTTAATAAAATATATTTAAAATTTATTATTAAACATATATACATACCTTCCATCATAGTAGATCGATCTGCTCAAGGATTTAAGTACTTTTCTGGACTTCTTACTTCTTAAATAAGCTTTCCAAGAGTTAATTTCTCAGCCTCACTTATTTTTTCATACACAAATAAAGTTAGAAATAAAAATGGCTTAACTTAAGCTTTTTGTAAATATTTTAAATATAAATCTGATTAAACCCGGGTCAACCTGGGTCAACCCGGGTCAAGCAAAGGTGTGACCCTGACCCGACGGGTCGGGTTGAATATAAGACAATGATAAACCCGATTCGGATTTTAAAAACGGGTCGGGTCAAATGACCCGGGTTTGACCCGACCCTTTCGGAACACTACCTGGAGCATTGTGAAGATCATAATGGAAGATATAGATGGTGGTGAAGAATATCATAATTATATGTCATTCTTGAGGTGTATGTCTATTCCTAAGGTAGTTGGGTTATGGTGTACGACCACTTGTCCAAATGATCACTGCTTACATTTTATTTGGGTGTCCGTGGAGGACATAGATAATGGTGAAGGATATCATATATGGTCACTTCGGCACTTGTTCAAATGGTCACTGTTTACATACCGTTTGGGTGTTCACATTATGACCTGAAGTGAATGAACCGGTATTTACTTAGGTTTTGTATTTTGTAGATGAAATTTGAAAAAATTTAAATATCAAGATCATGAATTGCTAAGCTCTCAATTTTGTCAAGGGAAGAATAGTCTCATATATTAATAACAATGAGTAGTAATTTAATAAGTGAACTTCGGGTAATTGCATCCTTTTTTGAATTACTTTCTTTAATGCTTAAAAAATTATTTAAAATTATCTTTAAATTATTAAAATTAAATGAAAACAATAGATTATTGATTATAAGATCGACGCTTTCCAGAACATATTTCAAAGTTTGGATGGGTTTGCTTCGCTAACTAACATAATTGATAATTATTCAGTGTTATGCGTTTCAGGCTTGATGTTTTATAGATAGTTTAGCTCAAAGGTGTTCGTAACTACACCACCCAGAAATTCTTGATCACGTGACAAAATTTACCAATTATTTCCTAAAATGTTTGATTAAAATAATTTTCACATACTGAAAAAATTCTCAGTCCCTGGAATAAATAATAAAAGTGGGAAACTGGGGAGTGATGGTGGGGTGATAAATTGCAAGATCACGTGATCAAATCTTGCGTTAGACATCCCAGGAAAAGGAAAATTAATTAACCGGTTAATTAATTACTATATGCTCGTTAATTAATCATACTGTAAAAAATATGTGGCTCAGTTAATTAACTTTATTTTAGAAGAGAAAAAATTTTTTTAATTATTTCGACACTATTGTTTTCATAGCCCATATTGACTCTTATTTTAGAATTGAAATAATTATAGAAAGAATTATTGAAGCAGTAAAACATTAAACATGGCGTAAGGTGTATAACTTAATTTTCCGTAGAAGTGTGGCAGAACAAATTACAAAGCAAATGAACTCCGTTTGCGTCAAACTTTTTAGAATTGGTGTAACTAGCAATAATTAAAAAAAGATACTGATGCTTCCAAATTTGACTACAAAATATTTCTATATAGATAATCCAAAACGAGTTGTTAATTAACCTAATGAAGCGGCACAGTATTTTTCAATTATGTTATAATAAAAGTAATTTATGTTGTAATATAATCACTTAGCTATATCATGAAAACAAGTTTATAAAGTTTTATATTGGGTAATGATAGTTTATCATTTAGGAGTTATGCATAGCAATTTTAATTTTATATAGCCGAATTTTAATTTCAAAATTTCTATCTTTTGATTATGCACATTTTGCAAGTTTCGTGAATATTTAAGAGGCCTAGAGATTTATTAATGGCACAAATTTATTGAAAACACCAATAATTTGTATCGCTCAACAAAAGTATGATTTAGTGTAAATAAAGACGCAAACTTGTGAAAAGAAGTCATTTTGATTAATTAATGCTGTTGCCCTCTATTCGAATCGTAATGGACTGACTCTAAACAGCCCAGGCGTGCCGTATATACTGTAAGTTTCTTTGTATTTTATGGTTAGATCAATTATTTGTACTCAAATTAGACGTAATTTAACCAGCAGTTGAGTGTGGTCAAATTGTAAACTACAATTGCTCGTGAAAGGAATTAGATAAATTCTATGAACGCATAAAGGTTATAAGAACGTGATCATGTAGAGAAATATAACACTATTATTATTTATAGACAAGTTTGGAGCAAAATAACTTGGAATTAATTTATAGGATCGCAATATGAGATTTGCGTTACTAATGTAACAGTGACGGCCAAAAGATATGCGCCAGCGAAAAATTTAAATACAAATGTCCCGTGATCCAAGTGCAAACTTGGTTGATTGTGAACTTTATTAAAAATTTTTTATTTATACACTCATAAATAAAATCATGATTGTACGAATTGTTTAGAGAATATATAATATAATTGATAATTTCAGTTTATATTGTTTCAGAATTAATGATATTTGGCTTATTAAAAACTAAAGCACAATTTTTTGGAGATAATAAACCAAATAGCTTATTATTTTTTAAATTATAATATATTCTTTAGAACTTCGTACAATATTGATACAAAATAAAACAAATTCTTATTTAAATAAAATAGACCTCCCATGCCTTTTACAGGACTATTCCATTATATTATTTACTGTTGCGTTATACACTATTTTAGTGAATTATTGAGTTGAGAATAAAAAAAAACCAAAAACAGATAAACTTTATAAATTTTGTATTTATTAAGTTATAGACTTTAAAAAATATTTTAAAAATTTTATAAATTAATAAAAAATATTCAAATTTGTTAATTCAAGTAAAAAGAAATGAAATTAAACATAATAAACTAATAAAAAACTTAACTTTCTCTAAATTAATAGTAAATAGGAAAAGTGCAATATTATTGCTTTTTGCGATATACTGTAGTATTATTTGCATTACGACTAATTACATTTGTTTATTTGATGACCGAGCCGCTTTCACGACATTTTTCGAGATCGGTCCAGCTACGTTAAGAGCACAGTTTGTCCTATAAGATTACCGTCCCTACCGTTCAAAGATTGAAATCGGATTAGATCAAACCACGAGTTAACTTTTGGATTAACTCTAAAAACCGAGTAGGTTTTGGGATCGGACCAGATAACCAATTAGGTCCACTGGCCATCTTGTTATATCCTCCAAACTCATATATTCTTTATATGATTCGGATGCTTTGGTTTCATCTTTTTCGGTCCCTATTCCATATTGATAACAAATTCCAAGCTGATATATTGAAGTAATATGATCTTTTTGGGTCGCTTCTTTATATAATTCGAATGCTTTTATTTTATTTATTTCAGTACCTATTCCATTTTGATAACAAATTCCAAGTTGATATAGTGAATCAATATGATTATATTGAGCTGCTTCTTTATATGATTCAAATGCTTTGGTTTCATTTCTTTCTGTCCCTATTCCATATTGATAACAAATTCCAAGTTGATATATTGAAGAAATATGGCCTCTTTGAGTTGCTTCTTTATATGATTCAAATGCTTTAATTTTATTTATTTCAGTTCCTATTCCATATTGATAACAATATCCAAGCCTGTACATTGAGGTAATATGACCTTTTCCGGATGCTTCTTTATATGATTCAAACGCTTTAATTTCATTTATTTCGGTCCCTATTCCACATCTATAACATTCTCCAATCTCATATATCGAAATAATATGGCATTTTTGGGCTACTTCGTTAAATAGTTCAAATGCTTTAATTTCGTTTTTTTCAATCCCTATTCCATGTTGATAGCATCTTCCGAGGTCATATTTTGAATTAATATGACCTTTCTCAGCTGCTTGTCTATATAATTGAAATGCTTTAATTTCATTTTTTTCAATCCCTATTCCGTACTGATAACAATATCCTAGATAATGTAAATCGCTTGGAAATTCTGACTGGTTACTATGCTCTATTTGCATATTCATTTCTTCACTATTTTGTAGGTTGAAATGTATATTACTTGAAGACTCTGATTGGTTATTGCACTCTATTTGCTCTTCACGATTTTGTAAGTTGAAATGTATATTACTTGGAGATTCTGATTGGTCACTATACTCTATTTGAATATTCATTTCTTCACTATTCTGTAGGTTGAAATGTATATTACTTGGGGATTCTGGTTGGTCACTATACTTTATTTGCATGTTTATTTCTTCACTACTTTGTAAGTTAAGCGGTGACTGAAGACGTTGATTATGTAATGATGATACATTAGTATTCTGATCTTCTTCGCTCATACGGTTACAAAATTCGTCAATAATTGGTTGTTCCTTTAATTTTGCATTATTTAATGCTTTTAGACATTTGTCAAGATGGGCTTTCAATCGTTGGGGAACGGCTCGTTGATAATTTTTGGAACAGTATTTACATTGTACGGGAGGATGCGGATCATTACTTTTGTTTACAATAATGAAATGCGCCCAAACAGGACCTTTCTTTCTCTCTTTTCTTTTCATCAGTTGTATATAGTTTCTTGTTTAGTCTTGTAAGAAAATAATTGTCTGACGAATTAAGCCGATAAAAAAAAAAATAGCTGATTAATATATAAGAAGTGGTCAATATACGCTAGTGAAAAAAAAGAAATTTTGACTACAAATAATAAACAAATTGTAAATCATTCAAAACGATTAATCGGTTAATTAACCATACTGTAAAAGAATATAAACATCGTGTAACAAAAAAAAACCGGAAAATTATTTTAAACATAATAATGAAACCCATGACCAAGGCGACATCTTTTATAGTAATAAACGCTTTATTATTTTCTGCTTATTTCCAAACAGAAAATTAAAACAAAAAAATAAATTGTTTATGAAGCAATTGTGAAATGAATTACATTCAAATGTTTATATCGAGAATAATGTAAAATGTTGATGTCAAAAAATCAGCAGTATAGAAACATTTATGAATTTGTACTTTCCAATAGTTTCAATAATATTTAAGAAATCCCCTTTTATATATATTTCTCAATTTACAAATTCCATATTATTTTATTTTAAAATGTCGCACGCCGAGCAAATTTTAGCGGGCGGAGTTTCATAATATTTTTAATTCTGCCCAAAATTCTATTCTAATTCTGGTAAGGCGATAATCACCGGCGGCGATATTTAGCAATACTCTTCTTTTAACAATCTATAGTACTTTAACCAAAAAATATATTATTATAAGAATAAATACAACATTTTAATTTGTTACATTTTTTATCACTGGCGTAAATCTATTTATTTACTGAATTTAGAATAATAACATGCATATGAAAGGGACATGCATCTAAGGGAATACAAAATAATTACACGCCAAGTGATTTTAGTAAAATATATCTATATTATAAATAATAAGGTCAAAAAATTTTTTTTAGCTGTGTACAACCGGAATTATGACAATTTATGACAATTTCGACCCAGCTTTAATCATGTAGATCAATTAACTAAAAATTTGATTAATCGGTTAATTAACCATACTGTAAAAAAAATATGACTCAGTTGATTAAAGTTAATCGACTTTGTTTAAAGTTATAAAGGAAAAAATTATTTAGAAATACTAGACTGTTTTTTTTTAGTCGTGAATTGCTGTCATGAATTTTATAAAATTAAAATAAATCCCTATAAAAAAACTGGATACGTTTTTAATAAGATTTTTATACGATTTTTTTCCTTAGAAATAACGTATCACATAGACCGTTGAAAAGATACGGGAAAATGCACAATTCCGTATCACTATAAATATGGTTTGGATACGGAATTTGCATGGAATTCATACGGAATTTACATGATTTAATCACTGACTTACCATGAAATTTATATTATTGCTTATTAAATTTACTGTTTATATTTATACAATTTATTACAATTTATTACTAGACTTTATTTATATAAATTTAATTTTATTTATTAAATCAAAAAAATAAAAAAATTAAATAAAACACAAATATATTATGAATAGTTTATTCCTATCAAACAAACCAAAACAAAAAGAAACATTAATACTATTTCTACTGATGTTTCTTTAAGAAATTTAATTTTTTTTAAGAAATCAAAAGTCTCCAGGAACACTTAGTCCAAAGAAATAACCTATTCCTTCAAAATAAATGAAAAAAAATACTAGTACGTTTCTTTAACTCATTTAGACCAACGCTTCCCTATTGTACCTATAATTCTGGATTCGTCCAAGCCATCAGGAGTCAGACAACCCGAAAACAAAAAAAAAAATATAAGCTCCGCCTATATAGTACCTGCAATCATCCAAGTCTCCAAACGTCCGGTTTACAAAAAAAAGTACTTCAAATTGACCCGCAAAAAGAAAAAAGGACCAAGCAACCAAAAAAAAAAATCTGGTCTACAAAATAAAAGAATAAATATAAATAAAAAAGAAAGGATAGTAAGGTGGAAGTAAAAAAGTAAAATAAAAAAAAAATTTTTTTTTTTTTTGAAAAAGAAATAACGAAGTTAGGGAAGGAAATAAAAAAAGATTTTTAAAGGGATGACAAAGTTAGAAAATAAAGCAGAAGGTAACTTACATAACCCGGCTTATAGGAACCTCTCTTTTTAAATTAGAAACTCAGGAAATACCTGCACTAAATAAGGCTTTTATTCACCAGTCCTGACAAACTTTGTGTCAGTAGTCGCGGTTAGTCCATCTTTAACCTCTAACCTATGCTGCCAGAAGGGAGAACATCCAGAAATAATTCAATAAAAAAGGGGTAAAAATAAATTTTTTTTTAAAAAGAAGAGAGGATAATGAATGGGAATAAAAGAATAAAACCAAAAAAAATTTTTTTTTAAAGAGGGCAACGAAGTTAGAAAAATAAAGGAAAAAAAGTTTTTAAAAGAAGAGAGCAAGTGAGAATAAAAAGAGGGGCAACAAATAAAAGAAAAAAAGAGTTTTTTTTAAAAAAAAAAAAAAATAGCGAAATAAAAAATCAGGGAGAGGAAGACAGGAAGACAGGAAAGACAGAGGGTGGAAGAACAAAGCTAGGTTTATATAAACAAAAAACGTATCATAACAAAAATCACGTGATAACGTGTTATGATAAAATCATTTAAAAAAAACAAGTTCAAAAATTCCGTATACATTCCGTATATATTAATTTTTCCACATACATTCCATATGCACCAATTTTTTTAAAAAACATTTAAAAAATGAATTACGTATTAAATATATGGAATTATTATACGGAATTGGCAAAAACGTATATCAAACGTTTATAAAACGTATCCTTTCCGTATACGGATTTCTTATAGGGAATTATAGAAATAATTATTGAACTATTAAAAATTATTACTTTTAAATATGGTTGTAAAGTTTATAATGCAATTTTTCGCAGAAAAAAATTTATAAAATTATGCCCGTTGTTCCATTTAATAAGATATGATAAATTGTTTTAATAACGATGTCATTGGGACTCTCGTTGTAACTATCATTCTGTTGACATGAATAAACCCGTTGGGTAGCTCAATCTGTCCCATAGGACCCAGAAATATATATATAGGGGTCAGGTGATGAAAGAAAATTTTACTATGAGCTGTACGCAAGGGTTTTTTATATGAACGGTACGCAAATTTGACACCTGATATTGAAAATACCGCAAAAATACGCAAATAAAATTTCAGACCTTAAAATTTTCAATTATTAATTAATTCAGCAAAGTGCAGTATATCATATGATATAGTTTCTATAATCTGCAGTTTGATATCGGTCTTTTTTTTATTAAAAAAAAAAAAAAATTATATTTGTTTCTCTTTATGTTATGTTAACGAAATATAATGAAATGTATTATATTTTAACAATATTTGTATACGAATTTAGATAGCTTTATAATTAGAAAAAAATTTATTATTTTTTTTTTTTTTTTGATATTTATATTTGAAAGTTCATTCCTACAATATGTTTAAATTCCAATTTGAAGTTCCAGTTCAAAATCTACAAAAAGAGATGTTAAAGAATATTAGTGAGTGTTCTTATATACAGTAAACCCACTCCTTCTTCCTTTAGAAATACTCACCTATCTTGAATTATTCCAAGTTCTAGTCTAAATTCCGCAAAAAAGAGAAGTTAGCAAACGCTTTATTCAAACTCGCACCCCCCTCCCGCTTTTAGAAATACTTAACCGTCTCGAATTCCAAATTTTACTTCAAAATCTACAAAAGAGAAGTTAAAGAATGTTAGTAAATACTCTTTAATACATAAAAAATCAAACCCGCTTATCTCCTTATAGAAATACTTACCCGTCTCGAATTCCAAGTTCTGATCGAATTCTGAAATCTATAAAAAAGAAATTATAAAACATTAGTAAGCATTTTTTGATAAAATTCCTAAAAATTTGAAACTTACCAATGTAATAAGCTATAAAAAATAGAATAATCTTGATTATGTACTGTAGGTACTAAAAAACTAAAAGGAATGTTAGTAAAATTTTATTAACATTGAATTCTGCTTCTTACACTTAACTCACCATATTTGCAAGAGTCCGTTAGTTCCAATTTATACTTCAGTAGTACCTAGTACTTTTTTTTTTATAAATAGTTTTTTTTTTTATTTTTTTAAATCAGTGGAAAAGAAAAAGGTTTGGTTTATAAAAAATCTTTTTTTAAAAAAAATTCGGTTACTAATAATATAAATATTAAAAAAAAATTCAGTTTATAAAACCGATAAAAAATATTAAATATTAAAAAAAAATTTCGGTTATAAAAACCGATAAAAAAATCTTTTAAAAAAAAAAAATTTAAAACTATAAAATTGTAAATTTTATGATTGATAAATCGTATTTTAGCATATCGAATAATTTTCTACAACAGTATATATGATCGGCCAAATAAAAATATAGGTCAAAATACGCAAATTAAATCTTTTACATATAAAAATTTTTGATAAAAATACGCAATCTAATGACCTTACTATGGACAAAAATCTCCTAAATTATATGCAAATCAAAACCTTACCCCGTCCAACTCCACTATGATGACGACGCATTGATAGACCCTACCCCTATATGTATTTCTGGGTCCTTATCCCGTCATGCACGAAAATAAAAATTAGCTTGAAAAAAATTTGGTGTAACTAACATTATACTATTAGCCAAAAACAATGCAATTTTTTTTTTTTGTAACATAGTCGCATATTGACGAACAACTAATACAAAAAAAAACTGAATCTATCTTCGATTTGGTTAACAATAAATTTTTATATTGCGAGTTTTAAATTCAAACTTCCATCTTTTGATTATGTACATTTTACAAAGTTTATAAATGTTTCAAGAAGCTTGGATATTTTTAAAAGTCCCATTTATTGAAAACATCTACCGCTTAAAAATGGTTTGTAATAAATTTCATTTTGTTTAACGATGCAAAATTGCTGTTATTTTATTTGAATTCTAAATTTAACCTCAAGCGTAGTGTATTTGTGATTAAAAAAATTTCTTTGTAAGATCAATAATTTTGGGTTCAAATTAAGCATAACTTCACCAGTTAAATGTGTCAAATTTGTAAACTATAGTTAAGAAGCTGCTCACGAAAAAGAGTCTTTAAGCCCATGAACAAATAAAAAGTGGAGAAATTTGATAATGCAAACACTATCGTCATTTAAAAAACAAATTGGACGTACAGAACAAACAACCTACAGGACCACTTGCAACTCCCATAATAACAACAATCACATGTTCCAATTGTCTAACGAATAAATATAAGATTTGCGCTACCATTATTATTTACAAAATTAACCATTGAAAAGTAACTTCATCAAAAGTTCACATGATAAAACGCAATTTTCTATATACTAGTTTAGTAAAATAAAAAATTTAATTACCGATAATATTAAAATATAAAGAAATATAAATAAAAGATCCTTATTTTTTTCATTTTTCTTAAATTAGTTTATCATGTTCTATTTCTTGATTTCAGAGTGGGACAGTATTTTTGATCCTATTTAATTAGTGTTAGTTCGGTCCTGGCAAAGACCGGTCCTATATCAGTCCCAGCCTCCCAGGACCGGTTTTCACGGTTCTCGGTCCACGATTTGAGGACTGGTCCGGACTGAGGACTGATTATATAAAATTTTCATCCATAAAATGATAATAAATTATATTTTATTGATCATGTTTTTAAATTGAAATATTAAAATTTTCAAATTTTAGTATTTTTAATATTCAATATCACATTGACTCCTTAATGATGCTTAAAAAAATCTTTTTCGCATATGTAACTATTTGTGTTACATGATCGACATCAATTTTCATCGGCTTTTAAACTATGAAACAAGGCAATAAATAATAAATTAATGTACAGTACTTAGAGCGAAATTGCTTTGCTGATCAATCAACGGCATATTGTAAATAAAAAATTAAAAAGATTTTTGAGGACCGGTCAAAAGACTGGTCCGGTCTGGTTTTGGCAGAAAGACCGGTCTTTTGGGACCGGACCAGACCAGACCAGACTAATCCAACCCTATATTTAATCTTTCCTTTTCAGCAATAAAAACTTGGATCGAATAATGTTGCTTTTCCACACTAAAAATATGGGCGTTACCTTTTATAAGTTCTGTATAAGTTGTTGGAATATATTTTGGAATCTTTGGGCGTAAGCCCTTAACCGCTATATTAAATTGTAATCCGAATTGATCTTTCTTGAATTTTTCGTAAGCAACAACCAATTATCCACATAATTATTCTAAAACTATAATGAAATATCTGACGCTGTTGTAAAAAAGTTCAGGATTATCTTCTAAATGTTCGGGAACAATAAAAGATGTTACACCAATTAGAATTCCTGTTCTCACATAATCACAAATAACTAATAGCTGGAAAGTGAAATATATCTTCTTCATTCATTAAAATATTACCACGGCAAAGATCTCGATGAATTATTTCTTTATTAATAGTTTCGAGGCAGGTGAAATTCGATGTTTTTTTTTTAATATAATTGAATAAGTCACTATCATTTGCCACATCATTACCATCATATATGGTTTAGATTGAGTTATTATTTAGCATTTTTCGTTCCATTTTGTAAGATCTAGTGATTCCAACGATACCCTGAATTTTGCTAAAAATGATATTCAAAATTCTCTTTGATATTCTAAGTAAAATTGCTCAAAAGACAAATATATATATATAATTCGTAAATTTTAGGGCTGTATAAAGCGTATGTTAAATTTGTTTGAAATATCAAAAAAAAATTTTTTTTTATTGCCAAAATTAATTTGTCACGCCCCTATTTATCACACTGGTAATAGTATTACCGTGACCATACCCGGACGATCACTTTAAATAGTTAACTTGAGTCATACCCTAGGGCCGGCCCTTACTAAGAGTATGATATATACCATAAATTTTAACACTTATTTGCAGAAATAAAAGTATTGGATTTAATGTTTGCTTGAAATAAATAAATAATTTAATTTATAATTTTTTTTACGTTTCGATTTAATAATCTTGTAATTGGCCTTAAAAGAAGAAATATTATCATTATAAATTTTTTTGAGATTTATAAAAAATAACATTTAACAATTTTTTTTTAAAAATATTTTTCTTTCTAAACAAAATAAAATTTATTTCATATGATTGATTCAAATTCAAATTTAGACATTTAACGTTATTAACGTTAAAATTTGATACCGAAGACCTTTTTTCCGCAGATTTAACATCTTCAATGTTTATCCTAGTGTTTAATACACTTTAATATTTTGCTTAAATTATTTTTTTTATATTTATTTCCATCCGGATCCCAGTTCAAACTGGATATTTGTCATCCAGATTATAAATCGGATGAAACCGCGGATTTCAGATATCTGAAAAAAAACAAAATCTGGATCAATCCAGATTGACCCAGATACAGATCGAAGCACTAATGGGGTGGGGTTTACTTTTAGTGAATCTTACTTTCTGTACTGGATTCGGTTAATGAGGTGTCAGTCGATAACATTTAATAAATAAATAAATAAATAAACAAATAAAATTTCTGATTTTAGCTGTTGTTCATGATATTAGTGATAATATACAATAAATTTTTTTTTATTTTTAATTTAGTCTCAATAAATAACAGTACCATAACTACCACTTAACGCTATTTAACAAAAACTTTATAAAAAGGAAAGAATAAGATAAATAATAAATAAATAAGCAAATTGATAATTCAACTTAACAAAAATAATAACATATACAGTATGTATAGGAAAGAAACGAATCTAAGTATAATAATAACGATAAATATATATTACTAATTAGTACATTATTTCAAAATTTTCTTGGTTTAATTCTAACGATTAGTTCTTTACAAACGTTAATCATATCAGAGCTATATTTTAATGGAGCATTCATATCAACTAATTCTACATCATATTTTCTATAAATTAATATTAATAAACTTTTTAATTCCATGAGTGCTAATCTTCTTCCTGGACACATTCTAATTCCTCCTCCGAATATTAGAAGAGTATCTTTGATTTTCCTCTTTTCAAGTAAATATTTATCACTTTCTTCAACTCTATAAAATCTATCAGGATCGAATTTTTCAGGTTCAGTCCAATAATCTTTATGTTTCATTAATGCAGAATTAAGCATTTGAAATATAGTTCCTCCTGGCCAATCGTATCCTCCAACTTTATCATGTTGAGTACTTGTACGACCAAGAATAAAAACTATAGGAGAATGACGATATACTTCTTTGGTAACTGCATCACAATATTCTAATTCATCAAGATCTTTATTTGTTATGGGTCTTGTTAAATCATTTCCAAGAACTCTATCAAATTCTTGTCTTAATCGTTGTTTCACTTCAGGATAATGTCCAAGATAATATACAACAAAGCAAAAAAAATTCGCTGTCTATAGTTTTAAAAAGAAACAAGATTTTTTTTTTTTTAAAAAAAAAGACAAAAATTTGAAACCATATTTTTAAATAAAATAAAATATATTTTACTTACAGTATCAGTACCTGCGAGCATTGCATCGAGTATATTACCAAAAATCTCTCTATCAGTCATTGGTCTTAGTAAATCAGCATCGGCGTGCTTTACAGCGTTTATATCACGTGATGTGTTCGCAGTTATAAAAGTCGTTAACATATCATGACGTAGTGGTTGATCTAATGGTGTATTTTCAATCTCAATCCTTCTTTCTTTAACAAGTGTATATAATCTATCAAATAAATATTCTTTATTTTTCAATAATTTAAGAATTTTTCTACGAATTGGCGGAAAATAATTACGAGTGAACTTGCTAAAGGCGAAAAAATAAAATATTCCTATTGTAAAAGTTTCAATTGATTCAATAAAATTTTTTGATTCTTTCAGTCTTTCATTTTCTTTTTCATTCAAAGAATTGTTGATCAACATATCATAATAAGAAACGATAGCATTATTTTTTGTTCCAGTAGCAATTTTAAAAATTATTTCATTTGTAAATCTACGAGTCCATTTTATAAGGTCTAATTCATAATCTTCACCAAGATTATTCCAATAAGATTCCATTTCATTCCATAATTCATTAGTCCATACAATGGCTTGATGATTTAAACTTGGAGCCATTAATGCTTGACTAAAAAATTGACGATTATATTTCCAAGATTTATGATCATTATTAAATGTTAATCCTATTCCACCTAATCCATATTCCATGAATCCTTCCGTAATATGTATTCTAATAGGATAATTAGTCTTTGTTGAAGGTATATTCATCTTCTCGACTAAATCTGGTCTGCATAATACTATTAAACGTTGACCTGCTAAAATTATTTCAAATATTTCACCATATTTTTTATGTAATGATATTAACCAATCATTAAATCCATATCCAATTTTTTGATAAGCGCTACCAAGTATTGGAAGTGGGAATGGACCTGGTAAAGGATTAGGACGAGTAAAATAATTATAATAAAAACGAGTTACATAGATAATTGAAAGAATTATTAGAAAAGAAGGGATATCGGAAATTCCAAAGGATGAGATAATTTCGGTAATCATTGTTTAAAAAAAAAAAAACGTTGAAAAGGCAAAGAGGACGATGATAGATTAAAAATTTTTTTAGAAAGTATGGTTCTTATATTTATATATAACAAAGTATATCAGAAACGAAAATTTAATTTAAATTGATTAGAAAAGTTTTGTTTTGTGTTGCATAACTAGTACCAATCGTATATATATTTATAATACATTACGTAAATCATTGTACATCTTGATTTCTAAATTAGGTTACATACCAATGATTGAATTATTTATTAGTTCGTATTCCACGAATCAGCTGCAAAGGATTTGCAAAAAAAGGGGATCTAGCACCCTGTAAATAATTTAATCCGTGTTTCTGTTTTTTTTTGTAAATTCTCATTTTCACAATCAAGAATTACGAAACATATTGCCTTCAGTGACTAATCAAATATTTGTTTATGTTAGGTATTAATTAAACGTTAGTTTGGATACATAATCAAATTTTACGGCGCGGACTTTGGAATTTATACTCCGGAAAATTATATTATGTAATATCATATTTTAATTAGATGGCTAAAAAAATAGTAGCGCAACATTTAATTTTATACAAAATGGTTTAACTTCTCTTTAAAAAGTTAATTAACTGACCTATGAATTTTAATTAACCGGTTAATCAATTTTCCTTGTCTAATTGGTATTGAAGATAAATTGGTATAATAGGTATATAATCAATCGTTTTTTATCTCCTCAATTCTCTGAGAAAATCATTTTTTTGCACACAATTAAACAAGAAACTATATACAGTATATCAGATGATAAGAAAAGAGAGAAAGAAAGGTCCTCTTTGGAAGCATTTAATACTTAAAGTAAAATTACGACTCACATCTTCAGATACAATGCAATTACTGTTTCAAAAACTATCAATGAGTTGTTCCAGAACAAATGCAATCCCACCGAACAATACAAAATCATAATCTAAAAGACCAACTAATTGACGATTTTATGACCACATGAATGAAGAAAACCAGAATTCCAGCGTGTCTTCTTCAGCTGCTGGCGTCAATTATATAACGAAGCAGCTAAAAAAAGTCATATTATTTCAAATATGATCTTAGAAAATTTATCAGCATGGAGTAGGGATAAAAAAAAAAAAATTAATTAAGGCATGTAATTTATATGAAGAAATAGCTCAATATGGTCATAGTATTATTTCAACGCATGCATGATCTTAGATAATATTATCGATATAAAATAGGAACCGCAAAAGATGAAACTAAAGTATTTGAAGCTTATAAAAAAGCGGCTCAAAAAGGTCATATTATTTCAAAATATAAGCTTGGACAATGTTATGATGTGGAATTGGAACTGAAATAAATAACGTTAGAGCATTTGAATCATAAAGAAGCGACTGAGAAAGGTCATGCTGATTCAATATTCGATCTCGGATATTGCTAGACTAAAATAGGTATAATGAAAGCAAATGAATTATATCAATTAATTGATTGTCAAGTAAATTAGATTATCATCAAGCTCGTTAATAGTGCTAGTAAAAAAATTGTAAATGAAAATAGTTAAATTTTAAGTTTAATATAAAACAAATTTAAAAATAACAATACCATGCAATAATACATTTGAAATAAAATATATAAAAATAATATCATTAAATTTTCATATCTAATTAAATAAAATAATTGTTATGTTACTAATTTCGCCTAAAGCTATCATATTTTAAAAAAAGACAATAAATTTTAAAGGGTCACAAACAAAAATAACGCAAATAAATACTACATATATAAATGATTATTGATAAATCGTGTATATACATAATCCGACTGTTTTGGTTCTGAAATCCTTTATAAGTTGTTAGCTCTTTGACAATGACGTGGGAAGTATATAACGAAAAGCAACAATCAACCGCATCACAAGAAATCCGGAAATTACTTCAACGGGATTAGCCCAGGATACTTATGTGTATTTCACCAATTCTTGTAAATCAGTTGTTTGGAAATGAACATTTTTTATTTATTAAAAATAGAGAATTTGATGAACATCTCAGTCATCTCACGCTTGTAATATCTAATTTTTAACAAATAGTTGTAGTACCAAGCTTCCTAAATTCACTTTTGTTCAACAAAAGTAAGGATATACGATATTGTGAATAGTTAATATCTCGGTTTATTCAATAAATTAAGTCGTAATATTAGTGATTATCCTGGAATAATAAAATTTCTATTAAAATATAGTGTAGCTTCTTGTAGAATATATAAAAAGGACGTTTCTTCCATGGAAACTTTGTGATAAGTGCGATAAAATAAGGAACATGAGGCAAATTTGAAGAAAGGAATGTGAGCTCAAACAAAAAGGACAAATCATTTCGCGAATTAATAACAAAATAGATAGGACTTAACTCCTTACATTCCGAGAAAAAGTTAAGAAATTTGCAGATCAGAAGGTTCATACTTTAAGAAATATAATCAAGAGGAAAATTGGATTTCAAAAAAAAGGACAGATATTGGATACTCTGGTTAATTCTCAGTTTAACTGAATTTTGTTTAAGAACATGTGACTTGCAATATGCCGGTAGCTTAGAAAGAAGATATTATTAACGAAGTTTGAAAGATTAGGACTAGTTAAACATATCAGAATCAAGAAACTATATGAGTATTACTTAGCACATTGAACGAACTAAACAGAATTACGATGTCATATATGTGGAGAAAGAAACGAATTTAAAGTTATGCTAGATAAACGTAAAATCATGATCAATGGCAATTAATAAGAGATATGGATGAAGTCTATGTATATCAAGTAGATAAATATGTGAGAATTTATTAATGAATATCAAGAAACAAGGCGTTAGAACTATCAAGAGCAGAAGATGGTTTGGAAAATTAGAGAGATGGAAATTATTTTTTATATGAAAAATCCTACAAAGAATAAGCCAGGTAGCCAGCCAATAAAGTCGTACAAGAGGAAAGCAATATTTAAGAAAAAATAGTATTCACTTTTCGTGGCGTTTAAGTGGATTGCATAAACAGATCTAGGGGCAAAAGAAAAAGTTATTTTAGAAGAAGATGAGGAATATGAACAAAAAGAATGAGGTTAATACCAAATAATTGCTTTGTATAAATTTAGACTAATTAGGCAAGCTAAAACTTGTATTTAATTAAGATGTTTTCATTATCATCTAACAATATGAATACTGTAGTTATTTCATGGATGGTTTTCACGACGCAGCCGTGACCTTTTAATATAATAATGATAGACTTTTTATCCATCTTTTTAAATAAACACCATTCGTGGGAATATCAAGAAAAAAATCACGAATTTTAACTACTAGGGACTGTTGGATAATAAAAACAAGATATTTTTTCGTTTATTTTGTAATTTAAACTTTATTATTACCTCTTTAAACTATTGTAATTATTATAATATTCACTGTGTTCATTTTATTATGATTTACATTACATTCAATTTCAAATGATATTTTGGCTTCTTGCAAATACATCCTTTCCATTTTAAATTTCTTTTACTGTTTTCATCTTTGACTATCGGCGTATCATCATTTTTTTTTTGGTGATCTTTTATTGGTTCTATCATTTCTCATTGATTATTCTTATTAGCTCAGATGGTTTAACCCATTTTATTAAAATTACTCCCACTTCTCTTAACCATGAAATATTTCTTTTAATCGTGAAATCAAGTTGTTTATCTTATAATTAATAAAATTGTTATAACATTTAATTTATTAATTATTAACTAAACATGCGAGAAATAAGGAGTGTAAAAGACGCTGGATGAAATATAATATATTTATGTTATAGCTGTCAGAAAGGATAAAAAAAAGATTATATTATATTGTATAATTTCACTATTTTTTCCCTTTAATAGCACTGTAATAGGAGTATAATGGCTATATGAGTTTATTAGTGAACATATCAATCTGTCGGAATTATTGAAAATCTATTATTGGCATATTATAGGTCTTTGATATAACCTAGTGTAAGCCTATATCTAATTTTAAACATTTGTTTACTATGATTTTAATGGCCTGTAATATGGCTATTTTTAACATGTTATAATGATAAGCATTTAAATAAGGATATATGCTATTAAGAAATAGAGAAAACGAGGAATATTTCCGTCAGTTCGATGATAAAGAAATAGAAAAATTAAAAGAAAAAAACGATGGAAGCATAAAGGGTATTAATAAATTTTGTAAATTTCCTTTCACAAAAATTATCTATAATTTCACTTTATCAGACACGGGCATACTGTGGCCAAATCAATTCCGTTTTCTTATTTCTTTCTTTATTAGAGATATTATGTACCTTATTATTATTTAAATAAAATTAAATTTAATATTTAATTATCAAAAATCATTTTAGACAGCTTTATTGTAACACTTCATATTTTTTAAATGTGGTACACGAGAAATTCGATATACGAAATCGAATCTTAATATAATGAGTAAAATGACTGATACGGTATATTGAATCATATACAAAGCAAAACTTAAAATAGCTTCAATTCCGGACAAAGTAAAAAATTATTTATTCAGAGTATTGCTAAATTTCATCGCGGGTTATTTCATCGCACGTAAATTAAATTAAAAAATTTTAAAAATTTAAGTAATAAATGCGCTAAATAAATAAGATTGGATGTTAATTGCACCAAATTTCAAAAATTTGAGGCATATTGCTTGGTCAGAAATTAGATACAAATCGAACTTTGATTTTAAGGTTTTCACAGATATCCGCAAATGTTCTATTCATAAAATAGCCAATTTTTATTAGAATAACTTAATAAGTTATCTGACCATTAATTCCTTTTTATTTAAATTTTAAAATTTTAGAATTCGCCGCATTAGCGTGATCAGCAGGTGATTTGTCGATCGATTGAAATAACGATAATTTATTTTATCAAGAATATCAAGAAACATTTCATGAAAAAGGAATGAAACTGGCCCCCCTTTATTTTGATCATAAATAAAGACATGAAGTGGCTAAAAGCTTTTTTATGTTTATTTTATTAATCGCTAATTCTAGTTCATTTTCCTTTTTTTTTTAGGAACGCTTTAGAACTAGAAGCAATCAATTGAACTTCCTATTTTGTTTAAATTTACTTCAAGAAACGCTGTCTTTTCCAAAGCCTTCCGCCTAAGAATTAAAGATCTAAAAAAAAGGGAGTCAGTCTTTAGGAATCAGGTTATAAGGTTTAACAAAAACGAAAGACGATGATAATAAAAAAAGACATTATAAAGGTTGTACGATGATAACTACGCAGAAAGATAGTATTTATGAATTAGTAAAATGTGATTTTATTATTGGAATTTTAGAATAATTTTTACAAGTAAGACGAAAAAGTTGTAGAATAGGTGTTCTTCAAACCAAAGTTGTGCATAACGTATAGTATCTATTCCGCTCCTTTTCTCTTTATAAGAATTTTATTAAATGATATTTTCATTTTTATTGATAGAAAGGTAGCATAGCGAACAGTTAGTACATTACTAATTTATAATTATAGAAATTGAGTGACGCAGAAAGTAGCAGTGTAAGGTTGAAATAATGAATTTCGTACAATATGATCATGTGAAATTGTGATTTAAAAACTTTTACCAAAATTCGCCGCGTTAAACGAATCTTTATTACCTTTATATTATCAATCATATCTATTTATAGTAGACTTCAACTAGCGCATAAAAATTTGTGTGATATATATATATCCAAAATTATTATAATACGAGTAATTATCGTGCTCCGCTGTATGATGATGATGATTTGTAATTTAATTATTTTTTATGCGTAAGTTTAATAATTACAATAAACTTTATTTAAGCTATATACAATACATGTGTTGTAATTATTAATTATGGCTATTAAGATCATTATTGAAAATAACAACAGAATTGATAAAAACTTTATCAGCTGTTAATTTCAAAACCAATTCTTCCAAATTTTGACTTTTATTCTCTTGAATTTCATTCAAATCTCTCAATGGCTTTCTTGTAGCTTCAATATTACTGTTTGTTAAATTAATAACTTTACGATTATCTAGAAAAGGTTTAATTTTGCTAAATTGATTATTAAAAAAATATAATAAAATTTTTTAGAATATTATCATTAAGCAGTGATTTTGCAATAACGAAATTGTTTGTGGATAAAGTGTAAAAAATGTTAGAAGATAGAGAGAAATAAAATTGGATAAAGAAAAAAAAGATGATAAAAACTAGTTTATTATAGCTTAATTTGAGTTTATTAATAGTTTAACGAATCATCATAATGTCACACGATAATATCATTATTGTGCTTGCGTTGATAAATATACAATTATTAACCAATGCTGCATTCTGATTGGACAGATTTGGCCACTACGTGGCCAAATCCTTACCAATCATCTGCTAGCATTGGTTAATAATTGTGATATTAATCGCTACAAGCACTATAATTTATAATTATTCGTACTTTGTATGTTACACGCTGCTAAATATCATACAATACATTTTTTATTTCTCTAATAGATAAAACAAATAAACAAACAAAAACATAATATTTTAATTTAGTAGTAAAAATAATATGATAAATAACAAAAAAGAAACGAATCCTAAGATAATGATAAATACTAATTACATTATTTCAAAATTTTCTTGGTTTAATCCTAACGATTAATTCTTTACAAACGTTAATCATATCAGAACTATATTTTAATGGAGCATTCATATCAACTAATTCTACATCATATTTTCTATAAATTAATATTAATAAACTTTTTAATTCCATGAGTGCTAATTTTCTTCCTGGACACATTCTAATTCCTCCTCCGAATATTAGAAGAGTATCTTTGATTTTTTTCTTTTCAAGTAAATATTTATCACTTTCTTCAACTCTATAAAATCTATCAGGATCAAATTTTTCAGGTTCAGTCCAATAATCTTTATGTTTCATTAATACAGAAGTAAGCATTTGAAATGTAGTTCCTCCTGGCCAATCATATCCTCCAACTTTATCATGTTGAGCATTTATACGAGCAAGGAAAAAAACTATAGGAGAATGACGATATACTTCTTTGGTAACTGCATCACAATATTCTAATTCATCAAGGTCTTTATTTGTTATAGGTCTTGTTAGATCTTTTCCAAGAACTCTATCAAATTCTTGTCTTAATCGTTGTTTCACTTCAGGATAATGTCCAAGATAATATACAACAAAGCAAATAAAATTCGCTGTCTATAGTTTTAAAAAAGAAACTTTTTTTAGAAAAAAAAAAACAGAAATTTTGAAACCATATTTATAAATAAAAATGAGTTATTTTTTTTTTTACTTACAGTATCAGTACCTGCGAGCATTGCATCGAGTATATTACCAAAAATCTCATTATCAGTCATTGGTCTTAATAAATCAGCGTCGGCGTATTTTACAGCGTTGATATCACGTGGTGTGTTTGCAGTTATAAAAGTCGTTAACATATCATGACTAAGTGGTTGATCTAATGGTGTATTTTCAATCTCAATCCTTCTTTCTTTAATAAGGGTATATAATCTATCAAATAAATAATCTTTATTTTTCAATAATTTCTTAACTTTTCCGCGAATAAGCGGAAAATAATTACGAGTGAACTTATTAAAAGCGAAAAAATAAAATATTCCTTCTACATAAGTTTCAATTGATTCAATAAAATTTTTAGATTCTATTAATTTTTCTTTTTCTTTTTCATTCAAAGAATTGTTGATCAACATATCATGATAAGAAGCGATAGCATTATTTTTTGTTCCAGTAGCAACTTTAAAAATTATTTCATTTGTAAATCTACGCATCCATTTTATAAGGTCTAATTCATAATCTTCACCAAGATTATTCCAATAAGATTCCATTTCATTCCATAATTCATTAGTCCATTCAACAGCCAGATGATTAAAACTTGGAGTCATTAATGCTTGACTAAAAAATTGACGATTATATTTCCAAGATTTATGATCATTATTAAATGTTAGTCCTTTTCCACCTAATTCATATTCCATGAATCCTTCCGTAATATGTAATCTAGTAGGATAATTAGTCTTTGTTGAAGGTATATTCATTTTCACGACTAAATCTGGTCTACATAATATTATTAAACGTTGACCTGCTAAAATTATTTCGAACATATCACCATATTTTTTATGTAATGATATTAACCAACTATTAAATCCACATCCAATTTGTTGATAAGCGCTACCAATGATTGGAAGTGGGAATGGACCTGGTAAAGGATTAGGACGAGTAAAATAATTATAATAAAAACGAGTTACATAGATAATTGAAAGAATTATTAAGAGAGAAGGGATATCGGAAATTCCGAAGGATGAGATAATTTCGGTAACCATTGTCTAAAAAATGTTGAAAAGGTAAAGAGGACGATGATAGATAAAAATTTTTTGAAAAGTACGGTTCTTATATATATATATATACACATGGTACACATGGTATATCGGAAAGTTTTAATTGATTAGATAAATTTCGTTTTGTGTAGCAAATTAGTACCAATCATATGTATAATTTATAATACATTACGTAAAAACCATCGTACATCTCGATTTCCAAATTAGGTTACACATTAGTGGTCAAATAATTTTTTTAATTCGTATTCCACGAATCAACTGCAAAGGATCTGCAAAGGGCGTTGCATCAAATAGTAGTACCAGAAGAATGTTAAGAATGCCTGTTTGAAACTTTGAGATAAAATTAAAATTAAAATAATTAAAATATGTTGTTGTTAAGTAAGTCCACACATAAGTAAAGATAATAACCGGTATCAGAAAAAGAATACTAGTGATCGACATAAATTTGATTCACGGATCACGACTTAATTTATTTTTTCGTAAATTAAACAAACGGGAAATTCCGAAATCTGTGTACGACAGACAACATAGGACAATATGCATAAAAAAATGCAAATTTTAATCGTAGATATTTAGTTCGATTAATGGAATTACAAAATAACAAAGAAAACATTATTTTTTAAACTTAAATTTCGTGTACTTGGTATAATTAGTTTTGTCATTTAAGCAGATCGCTTCATAAATAGCAAGTAAAATATGCCGAAAAAATAGGTACCACTAACTAAAGTAATTGTGTAATTCAGAGTCAGTCGATCACTTCGATTAGTTTATAAAAAAAGCTAGAAGTCGGAATTTACAAGTTAGTATAGATTATTTTCTTATTATTATATACGTTTTTATAAATTCTGTATCATAGTTCCATATATTTAATACGGATTAATTTTTAATGTTTGTTTTGAAAAACTAATGTATACGGATTATACGGAATTTTTTAAAACATATCATGTGTATATTTTGTAAAGCTTGAAATGTTATCGAAATTAGGAAATAGAAGAAATTTTTTTTTTTTTTAAAAAAAATATATATATATATTGTTTTCTCGCTCTTATGTCTATTTTTCGCGTTTTCTTAATTTTCTTTCCCTCCGTTTTTTTTAAAACATTGTCTGTCTTTTATATTTCGATGGTTTTTTTTCTCTCCATTTTTAATAATATTTTTTGGTTTTTTTTTTTCATTTTTTATTTTTGTCCATTTTACTTTTTTTTCGCTATTTTTTTATTTTTCTTTGTTTATTTTTTATTATTTTTTGTTGCAAATTGTCTTTTTTTTTCTCCGTTTGTATTTTATTTTAGATTTACCAAGATTTACATCTTGAGATAAGTTTAAATCATTCGTATTCTATGTATTATCCACCAAATGTGTAATTTGTCGCTAATACCTTTCGATTCAGAAGTTTTATCACGGGATAAAGAATGTACTTTTTTAGATTTGGTAAATGTACTTTTTTTTTGATTCGATAAATGTAACTCATTGATGTGTGCAACCTGTGCAACAAATAATTCAGGAGTTGTTTTGTACGATACATATTGCAGTACCGAATTATTCATACAGTACATATTCACCAAAATATAATTATGTGTGTTTAATGGAAACGAATTAATTGATGTAAGAATACAAGAAGTTAAAATACCAATTAAAGATGTTTGTAATTAAGATTGTTCTGCATAATGGATATATAACAGAAATCTATCCGATCTGATTCTGAAATATTTATTAAATATTTAACTCTCACAATAGTTAAATAATGTGTCATATAATTCCAATTATCTTGATTTGATATTGGACTAGTAAAATTTCATCTAAATATTTGTCAATAATAACGAATGATAAATCCACCATATTTAAATTCCTTTGTTTAGAATTGCTTATATACATACTTTAATTAATTCAATTTCATTTATATTGGAAATTCTAACTAACAAAATTCAAATTCATTTAAGACAATATTAGGCTTTTTTGGACCTGAAAAATGGATCGTGCATCATCAAAAACACTTGATAATTGTTGTGCATTTCCTTTATTCTAAATTAAAGAATTTAGTATTAAATTAATCATTTAAATAATTTAATTAGCTTATGATACTGCGTATTGTTCTCTGTGCAGAGAGAATGCGTATTTTAATGGTGGTACATTTATTGTATTTAATGATGATCATATTTATTGTATTGGATGGTATTGACGATGCGTTAATACACTGAACTCTTTCATGAATTCTAGCACAAATAATCGTAAACGCGTTACACAAACGTCCAATCTGCAATCAACACGACAATCATCATGCTAAACCACACGTTTATATCAGGTGAGTATAAGGTAACTTTCTCCATTCGTGATCCCAATAATTTTCCTATTTCGAATATTATAGATTGTTTCTCTTTTCCTAATTTTATTCATTCTTCTCACACATTTAATCAATTACATCTTACTCATAGTAATGTACTAATGTATACTGGTTTTTTTCTCCTGAATTTATTCTAATTGCGCGCTTAATTTCTATAAATATTATTTTTTGATAGTAGACCGTAGACGGTATATCCTATGTGGAAACCTTAGGTTAGATTATTATCTACATATTTTACATTTTGTAATGTGGCTTTGATGTGTGGTCAACCATGTATGTCTTTGTTTAGTATAAAATAAAAATAAACTAATTCAAAATTTTATGTACTTTAACAATATCGAATTCATACCCAATTTGTTGATAAGCGTTATCAAATATTAGATATTGAAGTGTGAATGAATCTTATAGTGGATTAAGATAGTAAAATAATGATAATAGAATCAAATTATGTAAATAACCAAAAAAAAATTGTTAAGAGAGAAGGAATATGGTTTATCACATGATGCTGTTACTAGTAGTCATTTGTTAATTGACTTTACTACTTATATCTAGTGTTGCGACCATCAATTCGTAAGATAGAGTTTCGAAACGGCTTCAATAGGATTATCCGGCTTGACAAAAATTACATCCGGATATCCTATTACAATAGAATAAACCGGATAAAAACTCTAGGGTAATATCAGATTACTCTAGGATAATAATATTTCCTTTGAAAAAATAAAATAAAATTAATTTTAAGTGCATCGTTTCACATCCACCAGTTTCACTTACCAATTTTTATGATTTTTTTTTTTAAAAAAATAGATAATATTAAAATTATAATAAACGATTATACTGTACATTAATTTATTATCAATAGTTGAATATCTCCATTTCTCTTAAAAACATATAGAAAATGGTTCGCAGCTTTTAAATAATTTGATTATCATTGCATAAATTAGATTCATTAATTTCAAATTTATATAATTTCAGTTATTGTGCTATTAAAAATATAATAAATAAGAAATAAATATAATATTAAAATGTATATTCATAAATATAAATTAAAATTATTATATCCTATGTTTATCCTATCTGACTAAATCTGCATCTGGACGTTCCGTCTATCCTAACCTATCCGGATAATACCGAATAATAGGATAATCCTAAAATATTATCCGGTCTAGGTAAGCTCTACCGTAAGTAAACACATTTTGGCTATTTATGAGCATATAGTCAATAAATAAAATTTTTTTTAAGATATTATATGAATATATCAATATACAATATTTTAAAAAAAATTCTTAATAATAATGAAAGTAAAAAGGAATTAAAAACAGATTGAAATTCAATAAGATTTTAATTTCTCTTTTTTTTTATTTTAAAAGAGGTTTAAATTTCACTATATTGTGCATTAAGGTGTTATCTTAAGGCAATTCAAAATAAATTCTAACCTTTATCGATCAAATCCATGTACATTTGCCAAAATGTGTCCATCTGCTAATTCACGGATCGTTGTGAGAAATCATTTTATTAACCATGTATGTACTTTAATGCGGAGAAATTATGTCCCATTCCGAAGAAATGTTAAGACACCTACAAGGAAATCATTGTCAATATGGTGATGAAGAAGACAATGAACATTAGTAAATTAGTGGAAAAATGGTTTTGATAGGAGAGATTTTTCTTACGGTAGAGAAGAAGCATTATTTCCTGGTAAGTATTTAACATGAATAGAAAAAGAAATCACATTAATTCTTTTCATAATAGATTGAGGGGTTTGTACAATGTAGAATTATGCCTAAGTTACCGGAATTAAGAGTGGTACTAACCAAGAGTAAAATTTTTGTATTTAGTAAAATTATGACGTAGGAGTACTAACTTATGAGGCAGTACTACCACAGTACCACGTGATTTTCTACTAAGAATCTGACAGTCTGTTAAATTTTCACTTTTACGTGACTTTATGGACAAAATTACTGTATTGATTTTACAATCACATGAAGTAAAATTGTGGGAAAATGTTTTCTGAATAAATGTAATAACTTTTACGTAATATGCTTCAACTTATAAAAAAAGAACATTAGTAGAAATCGTAGAGATTCGTGAATCTGATCTTTTTTTAATATAATATGGCAAGTTTTCCAATTTTTTGTAGCTAATGAATAATCTCACAAAACATGCTGCCAAAAATTGTGTCAAATGTTGTTTATTATGTTAATTATTAAAAATTCATAGGTGACTCTCACCAAAATTTTATTACATGTAAATTATATTAATAAACTTTCTTTTTTTTCCAACAAAAATTTTGAAATATTGGTAAATTGTAAAATATAACAATAAGACAAAATACAAAATATTCTTGTAAAAAAAGGTAATAAATATATGTATTTGGCCATAATTCATTTGCTTTTATTAATTATTATTTGCCTCTATTCCAATATCTCATCAGCTCGTATATTAACTTCTTTGTATAATTCACATGCTTTAATTTTGTTTGCTTCGGTTCCAATTCCAAAATCATAACATTCTCCAAGATCATGTATTGAAGTAATATGACCTTTTTCAGCTGCTGCTTTATATGATTCAAATGCTTTAATTTTATTTATTTCAGTTCCTAACCCATGTTTATAACATTCTCCAAGTTGATATATCGATTCAATATGACCTTTTTTAGCAGCTTCTTTATATAATTCAAATGCTTTAATATCATTTTTTTTGATTCCTATTCCATGCTGATAACAATATCCTAGACAAAATATTTTATTTGGCAATTCTGATTGGTCATTATAGTCTATTTGAATATTCGTTTCTTTATTATTTTGTAACTTAATTAATTCATTAACATTCAAGTTGTCAACTTTTTGTTGTTGTTTAGATTGTGATTTTGCATTATTCGGTGCTTCTAGACACTTATCAAGATGAGCTTACATTCATTCAGGAACAGCTCGTTTATATTCTTTGGGACAGTATTTACATTTTACAGTAGGATGCGGATCGTTAATTTTATCTATAATAATGAAATGTGCCCAAACAGGACCTTTCTTTTTCATTTTTTATCATCTGATATATACAAATTATTGTATAATTGGGTCAATAGGTTAATAGAATTAATCACGTCTAGTGACAAAAATTAAAATCGTTATATATAAAGAATTGCCAATTTTGCGCTAACATATCCGCCGATTTTCGGAATTAACAAAATTAGCCTAAATTAAGGAATTTGATGATAATTAGATAAAAATTAAGTTAAATAAGTTTCACAAAAAGGATCACTCTTGTGCTACATGATCATATGACACAAATATCGAGAAATTACTTCAACAAAAGTAGCGTTAAAAAATTTTTTTCTTTCGTAAACTCCATATTAAACTCCCCATCAACTTCCCCATCAAACTTTTCCACCAGTTTTTACATTATGTAAGTTGAGAATTTTGGCAAGTATATTAGTAGTTATTTTACATTAAATATAACTTGGAACTATTTTTTGATTTTTTTTTCAATAGTTTATAAAAAAAAATTTATTTAGGCAGCAAAATTATTCAAAAATAATCTTTCAATAAATAAATAATTCTAAGATTAATAACGATGTTTTAGTGAATTTAAATTATATATTGATTAGTTTATTTAGTTAAAATCTATTTGATATTCGTTATTAATTATTTTTCAATCAATTTTTTTTCGTTAAATCATTATTCTGGTGCTTATTCTTACTTTTTTTTTTAAATAAACTAATTTTATAATATTTTTATTCCTTTTTTTAGAAATTTCTTCTACTGGTTTCAGGTTAAAGAGGTAAATTTTTTTGGAAAAGATCTTTTTTTAAGTATTTTTTTGGCTTATTTTTTCTTATGTAGGGACGGTTTTGATCGATTTTAATCAGTACTGCGCCACATAATTGATGATCGGCAAATTCCTCAAATCGGCGCATATGATAAAAAAAGGAATTTTTGTATCACGTAAATGTAACAAAAAACTAGTTAATTGACAAATTAATCAATTTTTCGTTCCCTTTTAGTTAATTAACCGTACTGTAAAAATATATACAGTTCAGTTATTAAACGTATTTAACCATCATTTTTATTATTAATTATTACGTTATACTTAAGCTGAAATTCTGTTGAAAATGATTATAATTGTAAAATTCGATTTACACAAAATCAATTACTATTAGTTGAACCAATAAAAATGGAAAATAAGCAAAGTTTTTGGCGTAAAATTTGTTTGAGGAAAAATTAATATATCTAAATGTATTATTTCAAAAAATCGCCCTATAAAAAAATTGGATAAGGAATTTATACGTTTTTTTATACGGAAAAAGTCATATGAATATTCTATGATTATCGTATAATAAACGTAGAATTTTTCGTATAAAAATATATATGTAAAAAAATATATGATACGGAAATCTGTCCAATTCCGTATCATAAAATTACAGTTTATGTACTGAAAAATACTGAAAAATACTGAAATTATACATTTTTTTAACATAATTTATAATATAAATTTTATGATTTAATTTTAATTTTTAAATAATAATATTTTCATTGAATATGTTTTATTATATTATTAAATCAATATTTAAATAATAAATAAATAAATAATATTTTATTTAATACAAATATTTCATTTCTTATTACATTTCTTTAACTCTATTAAAAACAAAACTCCCCCTATACTGTATCATACCTACAGTAATTCTAGAATTATCCTATGCTAGTCTCTAAGAGTTGGCATGCCTACAAAAAAAAACATGAAAAAAACAACCCACAAAAAGAAATCAACACGAAAAAATAAATCAACCTGCAAAGAAAGAAATCAACTCACAAAGAAAGAAACCCACAAAGAAAGTAACCAACCCACGAAAAAAAAATCAACCTGTGAAAAGGAAATAACTTACAAAAAGTACTGACCTACAACAGAGAAAAAGAAGTCTTAACTGATCTACTACAAAAAGAGAAACTAAATTACCTACAAAAGTAAAAAAATCTGGAATTAACCTACAAAAAAAAAGTCTTTGAAACGTTTTACAAAAAAAAAAAGAATGAACTAACTCACAAAAAGAAAAGAAACCTGAACCTGATCTTTAAAAAGAAAAAGACTCTCCCCTATTAGAAAATTAAACAAAAAAAAAAAATATTAACTTAAATGTAAAAAAATTATTTTTAACGAAAAAGAAAATATTTACAAAAGAAAGGGGAGCAAGGTGCATAGGTGAAAAATGAATAATAAAAATAAAATAAAAATTTTTAACAAAGTTAGGGAAAATAAAGAGAAATAAAAGTAGGGAATAAAAATAGGGAATAAAAATAGAAAGAATCAATAATGAAAACTTTTTTAAAAAAAAGTGGAAAATAAAAAATTTTTTTTTAAAAAGGAGGGGTTGGAATAAAGAGTAGAATAGAAAGAAAAAATTTGTTATTTTTTATTAAAAGAAAGGAGTAGCGGGTGAGAAGAAAATCAAGAGAAAAAAAAAATATGGGAAATAAAAAAAGGAGGGTATAAATAAAAAATGGGGAGGGAAACAAAAAACAAAACAATAACCACATGATCACGTGTTATGATGCCTGATACAAAATGACAATCATATGGGCCGATTGGCAGAATTAACCTAAACTAAGGAATTTGACGTTAATTTAATAAAAAATAAGTTTCACAAATTTCACAAAAATGGTTACGTTTGTGCTACATGATCATATGACACATGATATCAAGAAATTACTTCAACAAAGTAGCGTTAAAAAATTTTTTTCTTTCGTGAACTTCCTATTGAACTCCACAACAACTCCCCATCAACTTTCCCACCAAAGTAAGTTGAGAATTTTTGCAAGTATACCAGTAGTTATTTTATATTGCATACAACTTGCAGCTATTTTTTTTTATTTTTTTTTTATTTTTTTTTTTATAGTTTTATAAAAAAATCTTGTATAAACAGCAAAATTATTCAAAAAATCTTTAAATAAATAAATAGCTCTGTATTAATAATGATATTTTAACAAATTTAAATTATGTATTGAATAGTTTTTTATTAAAATCTATTTGATATTTGTTATTAATTATTTTTAAATTAATTTTTTTTCGTTAAATTGTTAAATATTCTGGAATTTTGTTTCTTTTTTTTAATGGACTAACTTTATAATATTTTTTTCCTTTTTTTTTAGAAATTTCTTTTACTGGGCTCAGATTAAAAGTGGTAAATTTTTTGGGAGGGATCTTAAAAGGTTATTTTACTTATTTTTTATATTTTTTGATTATTTTTTCTTATGTGGGAATGGTTTTGATCAATTTTAATCAGTACTGCGCCACACAACTGATGATTGGCAAATTTCGCAAATTGGCAGATATGTAAATTATTAAGTTTAAAAATTCCATATAAATTCCGTATAGGCGTATACATTCTGTATATATTAATTTTTTTGAAAAAATGTTCAAAAATGAATTATGTATTAAATATACGGAATTGCTATACGGAATCTACAAAAACGTATGATAATTGTATATGAAATGCATTATTTTCGTATACAGATTTCTTATAGGGCTGGTGCTGCCAAATTCGGTATATAAATCGGGCATTAATTTATTCACGGAAATGATAACTCTGTCATTAATAAAGTTAATTAACATGATGAAACATTCAAATATATTTCTTATAATAAAAATTATTTATAACTTATCAGGAAAATAATGATTTCATATTTTACATAGAATAGTAGTTAATAAAACTCGAGGAAATGTGATAAACAAAGAATTCTTTTAATTATGTGTGCCTTTATTCTATTAGAATTGCGTTATGATGAAAATTTAACCTTAAGCGTATCTAAATCAATTCTCTATTCCTGCCATTTATTGGAGTAATGCCATAAATATATGTTCAAATTAGATATAAAACTTTCGGTATTTAAATTTATAGCAAAGAAACTATTTAATCAAATATATAATATATATATATATATAGGATTTATAAACGAATAATTAGTGATTCATGTATGGGCGGTTAAAAATATCATCCGAATTTCTTTGCAGTTCGGTAATGTTTAAACTCATTTATTCATACCTGGAAAGTAAATGAAAATTTATATAGTAATGCCATTGAACTATGCTACGCAATACACATATTTCAACAGAGTCATGTTTTTATTTATTTTTACTATATATATATTAACTTAGTGAGCGTACAGTACAAAGGGCGGTGAGATTATAGTATACTTGTCCTACGTTACCAATTAATTTAAAAACGTTGTGGAACATATACACTAATTTGTAATACCATATCAGATGTGAAAATTACTAGTCATATCATGCATGTCATCATGTGAGTTTAATAACGTTTATTAAATTTTTTAAGGAAGCTTTAGAATTTTAATAAGAACGCTTCTACTTGAATTGAGTAAGGTACAATAGAAATCAGTTAAATTACTGTATTCCAAGAAGCACTACCTTTCCGCCTAAGATAGAGCTAAACTCTAAATTCTGTATAACAAAATAAAAAAAAAAAGTGTTACCTGCCCTATAAAAAAAACGGATACGTTTTTATGTGGAATTTGTACTGAAAGATACGTTTATATACTGAGAGGCACATTTTATAAAACCAAGAGATACGGAATTTGAAAATTTTCTGCATCTCATTTTGTACATTTTTACATAAAATGATACGAGAAAACGTATATACCAAGATACGGAAGATCCGTATCTCTCAGTATTATAAAACGCATTTTTTAGTATCTTCCAGCATTTAGGCATATTTCTCAGTATAAATTCCGTATAAAAAACGTATCTATTTTTTTTTATAGGTTGTTACTCAGTCTTAGGAATCGGTTTATTTATAAGATTTAGCAAAAAAACAAAAGACAAATGACACTATAAAATTTGTTACTATGACTTATTTACAACCGTTCATCAAATCATATCCATATTTCAATAAGAATTTTATCAACTAAAATAATATATTTTCTATAAATTAATAATGCTAATTAATAAACCTATTAATTCTATGATTGCTAATTTTCTTCCCGGACAAATTCCAATTTCTCATCCCAATATTAGAAGAGTATTATTGTTCACTTTTCCTTTTCAAGTCTATAAAATCTGTCAGGAACAAATTTTTCAGGTCCAATGATCTTTATATTTCATTAATGCGGAAGTGAGTATTTGAAATGTAGTTCCTTCTGGCCAATCATATCTCCAACCTTATCATGTTGAGCACTTACACGACTAAGAAAAAAACTATAGGAGGGTGGCGATATACATCTTTAGTAGCTGTATCGCAATATTCTAATTTATCAAGATCTTTATATGTTATGGGTCTTTTCCAAGATAATATGCAATAAAACAAACAAGATTCGCTGTCTATAGCTTTAAAGACAAGAATTTTCAAAAAGAAACAACAAAAAATTTGAAGGCATAGTTTAGATGAAAACAAATTATTTTTTACTTTCAGGTTTCAATCATCAGTATGGAATGAAATGGAATAATCTTGGCGAAGATTATGAATTAGACCTTATAAAATGGATGCATAGATTTGCAAACGAAATGAACTTTAAAATTGATGGTATCGCTTCTTATTATATGTTAGTTAATAATAATAATGAGAAAGAAAATGAAAATTAAAAAAATCTAAAAATTTGTTGAATCAGTTGAAAACTTAGTATATGGAAGAAATTTTTTATTTTTCCACCTTTAACAAGTTCATCCGTGATTGTCTTCCATTTATTCACATAAGAATTAGAAATTATTAAAAAAGAGATTATGTAGAAGGATATAAATTGAAAATACTGACACCATTAGATCAATTACGGCACTTTGTCATGATATGTTAACGACTTATATAGCTGCGAATATTCCATGTGATATCAACGTTGCAAAACATGCTGACGCTGATTTATCAAGACCAATGACTGATAAAGAGATTTTTGGCAATATTACTAGAAGGAATGCTTAGAGGAACTGATTCAGTACTAAAAAATTGACGATCATATTTCCAAGATTCAAGATCATTATTTAATGCCACATCTACCCACAAAATCCACCTTCTGTCTGAACTTGTTTATTAGGACATTTAATCTTTATTGAAGGTATATTCATATTTTCAGTTAAATCAGGATTATATAATATTACTAAACGTTGACTAGCTTATATTATTTCGAACATACCACCATATTTTTATGTAATGACGTCAACCAACTGTACGATCAGCTAAACTGTACTGTACGAATAATCATTGTACGATTCATACAGTACAATTCTTTTTCACGTGATTTGTCACATGTACATTTGTTTATTGCAGATATTATCGCAGATAATCTCTTTTTCATACTCTTTACGAGGAAAAAACTTTTTCTCGATGATCCTTAGACCAAAATTCACTAAAGAAAAGAAAGTGCCTAAACACATAATTTTCACTAAATAAACCACTTTTTTTATTCAATTTTTGGATTCCAGAGATAAAGTTACATATAAAAAACCAGTTACTTTAAAAACAATATAAACAAAAATTTTTTTTTTAACAATATGAGTGCCACACCATCTTCTACCAGAAGAACTAGAAGTGCCACTAAGATGTCGTCCAAAACCACAAGGACAGACAAACAAATCACTGAAGAAACGTATACTCCCATTGATATAGACGTAATAACACAACAAAACAAAGCAAAAAAAAATAGAGTCACCGCAGACAATAATGCGGACGATGCCTTTTGGGAACCCACAAATACAAAGGAGAACACAACTAACAACGGTGTAAACTCTGAAGTTCCCGACACAACTCAGGAACTACCTAATTTTACCAAAAAATCTAATAACAACAACGAAGAATACACCAACAAACTTCCTCCAGAATCCACCCTTCAAGAAATCTCTAAAGAATTTTCGCAAAAAAACGCGAACTCACTTGATGTATCAATTCACAACAGTCACATGACGGATGATCAACCAACACCAATCATCAACGAACAAAACACAGATGATACGAATAAGGAAATTAACCCCCTAACTAACCTCAAAAAGAAATTTGACCAACCTCCAATAGTGGAACAACTTGACTTAAACACACCTAATGGGGGAAAAAGACTCAAGTACAGCTCCTTCGCCATCAAAGAACTTTTCGAAACAAAGAATTTCCAACAAATACAAAAAAAAATAAGAGAACGTTTCTCTACCATAAATGGATTTGAATGCATAGAACCAGAAGAAACATATAACGACACCAAAATAGTCAAAATCAGTTTCAGCAATCAATCCTCACGTGATGCCATAAACGGAGTCAAAAAAGGGAATGACCCGGTTATTTTCCACACCTACAACAAAGAAAATGTTGACACATTAACCAAAGAATTCAGGAATAACAAAGCATCACACATCATAAGAGTGATGCACGTACCTAAAATCTTCAAAGAATCTGATATAATCAAAATTTTCTCAGTTTACGGAGAAATAAAATCAATCTTCAAAACGAAAACTAATAACACCTCAAAAAATAGACTCAACAGAAACAAAAAAACATCATCCACTCTATATGATACATACTTCATTGCATTCACGGACGCACGATCCGTGAAAAAATTTTTCATTAACGACATATGGTCAATACAGGTGGAAAAATTCTTATTAAGAATACTTCCAGTAGATCCCACAAATGAGGAATACCAGAGAAGGACAGAATTCAGCTATAAAATTACGGGACTTCACATGGACACAACCTTTTACGACATAGAACAAATAATCAAAAAAATCAAAGGACAGATATGTTATCTCCCACCGATCGAAATCAACTCAAAAAGGAAAACCAGGACAGCTTACATATATGTCAAACCAGAAGATTACCAACACAAAATCTGGAACGTCCCCGTAGGCAAAGATCGTACTATCTATATTACTCCCTCAAATCATAGCGTATGCTCAGTCTGTGGAGATCACAGTCATAACGTCTCCACATGCAATCGCTATGAATCATTGGAATCATACCTCCGCCCTAATAAAGAACAACGGGTGGAGTTAGACGATAACTTATCCTTCCTCCCCAATTACCTACGAAACATAAGACCAAATAACCAACAACCACAAAAAGCTTCCCCCATAAATAAAAATACCCAATCGAATCCCACTAACAACCAATACAGATCAAACAACACACAGGGTAATAGACACCAGAACGGAACCCGAAATAACAGCACAAGATATAATCGCTCAAGATCCAGATCTAGAATCAACACCTCATCCTCAGACTACCTCCCCCCACGAGGCAGATCAACAAACAAGGTTATTACCAACAACAGTGTTAACAACATGGCTATCAACAAACAATATGAAAGCCAAATAGACAACCTGAGGAAAGATATTAATTTGCTTTCAAAGGAATTAAACACCTTAAAAGCAAACCAAGAACAACAAGAAAAAATCACGGAAGACCTCCGTCAACAAATACGAAAATTCACAGAATCCCAAGAACAAATGGCGAAACAAATAACATCCACATCGGAAAACATCCAAGCGATCAACCGCACACAATCGATGATCCTAGAACAAATACAACTACTCCATCGACCTACAAATAATAACAGACAACACACCAGAAGAGCATCACCTCGTCCACACGTAAGATCCCCAGTACCATCAGAACTCTCAATTCCTGAACACTTCTTAATGGAAAGTGAACAGCAAGGAGAAGACCCTTACGAGGACAGAGACGAAAACAGCTCATCGGAACAACTCCGATTTAATTCTCAATCCCGATCACCTTCTATAATCTATGACGACAACAACGGTAATTCCAACAACAACAATCGATCCAACAACTTCTCATTTTCCAGCATTTATCCAGGCAATTGGATGCAACGCTATTGAGAACTGACACCGATTTATTGAAAACCCAAAAACGTCACAACCCAACAATAATTTTAAACACATACTACACCAACTAAAATATTCATCAATGATAGTACAACCAAAAAGAAAACACACTGGTTACGATAATAACGAAAATATATCAAAAAATAAAAAAATAAAAAAAATTAAGAACTTACCACCAGATACACAAAACAATAACAATAACACCCTAAACAACTACCACCATAACAATAATACTAACATAAATTTCCAGCATCGAACAATCAACAACAATGATGACCTGGACATACTCAACGCTATCAATGACTTACTACCTGGTTCATACCCTACATACAACCCAAACAGTCAAAACAACAATTACGATAAAGATTACATAAAAATAGGGACACTGAACATACAAAGTGGTTTTAACAAAAAAAAATCTGACATCCTGGAATATTTTATCACTAACAATTATGACATCCTAGCCATCCAAGAAATGCACATAACTAATCCTCATTTGTTCACCAACATGGAGAAAATCAGCGTTTCCAACAACGAGGAAAATATCAATCTATATATTTACAAAGATACGAATGGAGACACTGTCACGGACTCACATAGCGGAGTTTGCATAATCATGAAGGAGGAATTACAAAAACGAGTTTCTACAATCAAAACACACAAAGGCAGAATCTTAACAATGGAACTCCACTTTAAAAAAATACACCTATTAATTATTAACACTTACATCCCGGCTAACAATCAGAAAAAAGAACAAATAGACACATGCTACAAACAAATTGAAACACTAATCAACTCTCATTCATCAAAACCCAACGCACACATAATCTTATTAGGTGACTTCAACGTACAACCATGTAAACAAGACCAGAAGAATAACGCATGAAAAGCCCGCATTTATAGTATCTTAAAAATGGCATCGATGGTGAACGCGATAAAACGACATCACGACAAATACCTTCCCACGCACGCTCCTGCAGCTACTAAAGAATTTACATCTGCAATTGACCACATATACACCACACAAAATTTAATAGACCACAGTTATTACGCATCAACGGCCACCATCGATCCGCATTTACATTTTAATACTGATCATAAATGCGTCTTTCTAATCATTCACCACGATTACATATTCAAAAATCCTCATTACCGCAAACAAAACATATACAGAAACAAGAACACCACATGAAAAAATATTTACAATTACCACAAAATGAATGATGATTTATGGCAACAGTACACAGAAGGAACGAAAAACTACTTGGCTTTCCACCGCCTAGAATACGCGGATGCAGTACTGAACCCATTACACACATCAACCATTCAAGCCATCGAAACTAAGTGGACCATATTAAAAAATCCATCTTAGCCGCGAAAGCTCAATACATACCAAAGTACAATATCAAGGCAACCAATAGAAACAATACACCATTACCGATCAGACAAAAAGAAAATATGATCCTTCAAATACATCACGCTCTCCTCAATTTTAGTATTAAGAAAATTATTCACCGAATGGCCATGGAGAACGAACAAAGTCAGAGCATCACTATAGACAATATTCCTCTGGAGAAATGGCAAGCCTATTGGAACATATGGCCTGTAATAAGGAAAACGTTATACAAGGCCAATAATCTATTTGACAAAATAATTTTTAATTATTTACCCCTTTCTATAACACAATTGAACTATACTCAAACGAAACGATGCATTAAACAAGGCCTATTGATGGCCAAAGAAATCAAACAAGCAGCGATCGCTAAACACGACATTACAAATATTAATTTTCATATTTTAAATCGAAATAATAATTTAGAAAATAATCAACGGAAGATGATCAACTCTTTGTTGGATCGAAAACCACGTCACATCCGATTAGATCGTCTCCTCGTACCAACATCCGACGACCCTAACGAGATAACATTAACAAGAGACCCTAAAATCATCGAACAACATTCGATTCAACATTTTCAATTATTAGGATCTCCTAACAAAGAGGAATTAATACAAACAATCAAACCCTACTCGATCTTAGAGGATATTCCAGTAGAATTTCGCCCCTATTATGCCCCTATTCAAACTATCGACCAGTCACAATATGATTGTGTTCTGGAAGGAATTACTAACGACGAAATTCTTTCTACTTTTAAATCGTTACCTAATCACAAAGCACCCGGCATTTCTGGAATCACCTATGAAGATCTAAAACACGTACACCCTAATATTATACAGTATACCACTGACCTCTTTAATCTATGCTTACGAACCAGCTCTATACCAAGAGACTGGAAGAAGGCCTTACTCTTTCCTATCCCTAAACCAAAAGAATGGGGCAGTGATATTAACAACACAAGATCAATTATACTTTTAGAAACGTTACGAAAATGTTTCATCAAGATCCTAACAATGAGATTATATACGATCCTATCACAACGACATTTCCTTCAACCTAATAATCGTGCAGGTCTATTAGGGGAATCTACATACCAACCACTACAACACTTACCCCATGCAATAGAAATGGCCAAGAAATATAAGAAGGAAATCTGGATTGGCGTTCAAGACCTTTCCAAGGCCTACGATCGCATAAACATTTCCCTCTTACGTCTTGCCATGGCACGTCTACGTATTCCCCAGACCATTATCGAATTAATTTTACAACTGTTCACCGATCGGACTAATCGTATTATCCTTCACGACGACAATATTTCAGATCCTTATCAAGTACTGCAGGGTATAGACCAAGGAAAGGTAGTTAGCCCCCTCCTATGGATCATATACTACGATTCACTGTTCGCGAGAATTAATTCATTACGAGATCTGGCATTCACTGTGGAACTGCAACAAATTAAAAATATATGGAACCCCGCAGCCAATCAAAAAGTTTCCTATTCGACGACTGTCCAGAGTTATCTGGACGACACCACATGGGTCGCACCTTCACTAACCCATATGAAAACGCTCCTAGAAATTTCCAACGAATTCTACGAACTAGCCAACATACAAATTAATAAGGACAAATATCGATTACTCACTAACAATAAATTGTACGTTGGCAAAGAAATTGAACTCACACTAGGATCAGAACTTACGAAGGTCAAAATCAATAAAAAGAAAGAAGGAGTTCGTATCTTAGGAGTTTATATAGATGCGTTTAATTCACCGTCTCCTACGCTCAAAAAATTACGTCAAACGGTGGTACTTTTCGCCAATACCTTGAGAAGGAAAAAATTAACGCATAATCACATTATTTACATCACCAATAAAGTCCTCATGCCTATCCTGGAGTATAGAAACCAATTTCAAGTTTTTACGATAAAACAATGCAATTTTATTATGGCACCTATCAAAAAACTCTTCAAACAATCCTTACACCTTCCGAAATCTACTCCAGATGCATTGATTCATCATTATTTATTACCTTCGATTAATAATTTTTTTTATAATCAAATGTATTCGCACATAGCTATGACACAATTACTGTTCAATACGCCTTTATTAAATCCTATAGCTATGACTCAAATGTTGACGACACAATATGAATTTTGGTTGCCACATTTCACAACACACAATGATCTTACAAAATTAGAATCAACAAAATTGGCGACAACTTTTCTCTCTAAGCTATTAATCTATTTTAACAATTTTAATATTGTGTTTACCCCTGTTTACGATACCACGATAATGGGAGGACGTACCCCTTTATTATTTCACATTCCTAACATTACCAAATCAGATGTTTCGAGCTTGCAAAATAAATGCCTAATCTTTTTGGACCAAATCATTTCCAACGATAGCTCATTCCTATTAACCCTTCCGGAAATGAAACAAATGGCACAAAAGAATTGGAAAGGCGCCCCTCCAAATTGGTTAAAGAAAATGGAGAGCACAGAAATCTGGACCACAACAAACCGACGTTTAATTAACCCTCCGAAAGAATTACCGATACAGAACCTCCTAATCCTAACACCTAGCATATTACCACATAAAGAGAACCAATTACGCAACCAATGGTATATCTTTTGGGACCCAAAAAGCAACACCTCCATTTACGGTAAAGGCATCACTCAAATTAATCATAAAGACACACCGAGTATGACGCAGTTACAACACTACGTGCAGAGTTACTTGGAAGATGATGCCTTGTTCGATTCTAGGACCTCTCATTCACAACAAGGTGCGATTACTCCACGAAAGAAAACCACGATCTTAAAACCATGCAAAGGGTGTGCTCTTCACACTTATAATGTGGATCGACCGCTTATTTGCACAATGCACATAGTGACGACATCACTTTGTAAATTTAAAATATATAACCAGAACATCATGAAACGCAAGTTCCCTAACGCAAAGAAATTTTGGAAATTTCCTACCAAACACCACATTACCTTACATAATATGGCTTATAATTCATTTCTTAAATTAAATAGATCTTCTTTTTCACATTTTAATCCTGATCCTAATTTTATGAATAATGATTTGGTATATAACCATGAATTTTCCCCTCAGGAATTAACAATGAATTGTAATTTAGACAAGAATCATTTTTATTTCTTATATAATATTTTTAAAGGTAATCAACATAGTTTAGACACGCTCTATTTGCTAATCATTAAATTTTTGTTTCGAGATAGACTTATATTCTATACAGATGGCTCCCTTTCGATGGATGGAACTAACAAATCTATTATGGGCGCCGCTTGGGTGGAAGTCTCCTCATCAGTAAATAACACTTTCCAATGCTCAACCGCGCATTTACCGTCCTCAACTAAAGCTGAAGTACTAGCAATTCTTACCGCTATTATCGCTGCTCCGACCCACTGTCACGTGACAATTTACACCGATTCAAAAAACGCGATAGATAGTTTTAACAAAACGGGTCGAACGAATCTTTCACAAAGAAGAATCATGAAATTGAATAATTTCAGCCTATGGATATTAATACATCGCCTTATTAAAACGAAATCCCTTCGCGTGAATATGCACAAAGTTAAGGCGCATTCTGGACATTTACATAATGACACAGCTGATCGTCTTGCTAAAGACGCCTGTATAGCTACTTCACACTATTCTCAAGCTCCGATCATGGTCCCTACCCTGGCAAATTACGGTCCTATAGATAAAAATATAAGAAAATATCGTCAACATATCACTAACCTCCATACGTTCGAGAAGCTACTACGAACCAAAGCGTTGTCACATCTTTTTGGACCTACTCTTGACCAAGTGGACAAAATCAATTGGGAGCTTACCAAAGACTGGATTGCTCAATCCTGCGATGGATCTGTTTGCTCAGCTGTTAATGACCGACATACGGGTTTCAAAATCAAGAACCTAGGACATATTTTACCTACAGTTGATATACAACGGTTATATTACCCGAAACTTTACCCTGACACACCTTCCAACTGTATATTGTGCAATTCTATTTCAGTTTCTAATACTCATTGGGGACTATGCCACCAACACCACACGGAAAGACTAGCCGATTATAAGGACTGCTTATCGGTTTTAATCAGGGCTCTCGAGACTCACAAAGAGATTGCCACTGCTCCGTCTGCAAATACTGCAGTTTCTACCTCCCCGCTCAGTTGTTTTGATTTAGAACATAATTCTTCTTTCTACATCCTTTTACATAATGCAGTACCCAATTCTTTATCGGACTTGATTGCAAGATTTATTAGGTCTAGAAAAGTGAAAAGTCTCATCACGAACACCTTTCTATCAGCCTTCATGGATAATATCATCAGAAAATATTGGCGCAAATATGCCCTTGCTTACAGACAATGGGAAAAATCTTTACAAATTACGAAACGTGATAAACGACTTTATCGTAAATGACAACGTCAAGATAACGAGCCTAATAACACCCTGGGGCCTAGTTTATCGCGTATTTCCTCCCCTCCGGGCTTACGTAGAAGAGATGATATACGCCGCTTGGTTTATGTGGTAGGATCGAATTACCTCCACTCGGGCTCCATACTGGATTATTTTGTTAGTTTCACTCCTGACATGCGCGAGCCGCTGTCTTTAGATATCAATGGGCGGTATAGGGAAATGGATAGATCTGGTTAGCTCATGACTGTCCGGACAATATGTGTCCCGGTCGGGGAACATCCTGGTGGTGTTTGTTAGTATAGATTAGTTTATAGTTGTCTATTAAATTAGATTTCTTTCTTTACTTGTATTCTTTACTAAACTTCCAGATCGATAACAATAAATAAATAAATAAATAAATAAATAAATTTTCATACTCTTTACCGTGTGCTATTTTTTTGTTCTTTTATTTTTTGAAACAGTATTTTTTTTCTTTTCTCTAAAGCTTGAAATAACTTTCTTAGAACAGTCTAGCGTACAGTTCAAGGTAGTTTTTATTGTTTTTTTTTTTTTACTATTCTACTGTTTTATTTATTTATTTATTTATTGCTTTTTTACTTTCGCTAACTGTTTTTTTTTAGACAATTTCGACACAGTTGCTTCTTGCTGAAATATTTTAGCTACTAAGGAACTGAAGTATGTCTTTTTTTCTTATTATTCTATTGTTTTCTATTACTTCTTGATTTTGAAATTTATTAATAATTTCTTCTTTTTCATGGGTGGTGGTTTTCATTTTTTATTTTATTTTTGTTTTTAATGTTTTTTTTTTCGTTACTGTCACTTCTCTTTGTTGTTTTCATTCCTAACATCTTTCTTATATTTTATTCCTGATACGTCCCATCTTTTGTCCTTTATTTCTGATACCTTTTGTTTTTTTTCGTTTTTGACACTTTTCTTTCTTTTCTTTCTGTTCTTGACACTTCCTTTAATTTTTTTTCATTTCTGATACTTCTCTTTTGTTTTCCATTTCTGATACTCCTACTTCTTTTTGTTTTTCATTTTTTTTTCATTCCTGATATCTCTCTTTTATTTCTCATTTTTGATACTTCTACTTCTCTTTGTTTTTCCGTTTCTGATGTCTCCCTTTGTTGTTTTTCATCCTTAACGCCTTTCTTTCATTTTTTTTTCATTCCTGATGCATCCCATTTCGTTATTGATGCTTTCTCTTCGTTTTTTTTCATCCTGATGCGTTTTTTTCTTTGTTTTTTTTTCCTGACACTTACCTTTTATTTTTTTTTCATTCCTGATGATCTCTTCATTTTTTTTTCTTTTCTAATACTTTACTTTCGTATTTTTTAATTCCTGACACTTATTTCTACTCATAATCTTTTTTACTTTCCTATGTTTAAAAGGCAGTTTTGGAAATAAAAAAATATTAAATTAATCGTATTCTATAAAAATATTAAATAAAATACCCTTTAAAACTCATTAGAAATAAAACAAATTGTAAAAGAATTTTATGTAAATCAATCGCAATGATGATTAATAAAAATTGTTATAATTTATATTTATAATAGGTATGTAGATAATTTTTACATACTAATAACTTTATTCACTTGTAACTGCACTTTTCTTATTTAAATAAATAAAATATTTAAGTATAGTAATAAACTGTACTGTACGAATTTTTTTAATTTATTGTACAGTACAATATAACGCTTTATATAGTGCTGTACTGTACTGTACGATAAATTTTGAAAAAAAAAACTCGTACAGTACAGTTTAGCCGATCGTACAGTACAGTTTATCTCTATACCTCCAATTTATTTATGATAATTGGAAGTGGAAATGAACCTGGAGTTAAATAGATAGTCGAAAGCATTATTAAGAGAGAAGAGACATCGGAAATTCCGAAAGATGAGATAATTGATGCAATCATTATTTTAAAAATATCAAACAAGTAAAGGGAACGATGATAAATCAAAAAATTCTCTTATAAAGATTACTTTTCTAACTGAAATTGGTTATATAAAAGTTTCGTTTGATGTAAACCAATTCGTACACCAAACTGGGTTACATTATCGGAAAAATCCCCGTACAGTACATCAGGCAACTTAACCATAGACATTTTAGTTCGAATAATGGAATTGAAAATTTCAGAAAGAAAATTTTGCAAATTTTGCGTGTATATAATTAATTAATATTTGTTATTTAAATAGATTATTTTAAATAAAATTCGCTTGGTCAAAACAGGTACACGGCTACACGCTAACTGAAGTTGTATCAAACAATTCGATAAAGCTAAGAAGTCGGATATATTTGTCGAATAAAATTAGCTTTATCTATAGGATAGAGTAAGCATGATGATTATGGATAATTGATAGAATGAAGGTACTTTAAAAGTAATTTTATCAAATGTACGTTAAGTTAATTTACGCCATTTTAATTGATTCCAGATGTCCGGTTGATCAAATTTTTTTGCCGTCATTCGGGCCCATAACTTCTGCCGTCATTACATGAAAGTGGAGCGAAAATTAGTAAAATCCTATAATGCATCCTGTTGACCATGTTTGATTATATGGTGGTGCAATTTATTTCGAACTGAGCTACTTGAATTGCAATGATTTATATCAACTGAACAATTTTACAGGGAGAAGAAGCCAATTATTTATTAATAAATAAACAAATATTAATAAAAATCCATGATATTTTATTTACCATCAACCCGTATCAACCCATATATGGAACATTCTATACTACTTTCTAGAATTTTCTTGGTTTAATCCTAACGTTTAACCCTTTACAAACATTAATAAAATCAGAACTATAATTTAATGGAGCATTCATATCAACCAATTCTATGTCATATTTTCTATAAATTAATACTAATAAACATTTTAATTCTATGATTGCTAATTTTCTTCCCGGACAAATTCTAATTCCTCCTCCGAATATTGGAAAAGTATTTTTCATTTTTTTCTTTTCAAGTAAATATTTATCACTTTCTTCAACTCTATAAAATCTATCAGGATCAAATTTTTCAGGTTCAGTCCAATAATCTTTATGTTTCATTAATGCAGAAACAAATATTTGAAATGAAGTTCCTTCTGGCCAATCATATCCTCCAACTTTATCATGTTGAGCATTTATACGACCAATAAAAAAAGCTATAGGAAAGTGACGATATACTTCTTTAGTAACTGCATCACAATATTCCAATTTATCAAGATCTTTATATGTTATGGGTCTTGTTAGATCATTCCCAAGAACTTTATCAAATTCTTGTCTTAATCGTTGTTTCACTTCAGGATAATGTCCAAGATAATATGCAACAAAACAAACAAAATTTGCCGTCTATAATTTTAAAAAAAAACGAGTTTTTAAAAAAGAAAGACAAAAAATTTTAAGAACATATTTTTAAATCAAGCAAAATAGTTTTTACTTACAGTATCAGTGCCTCCAAGCATTGCTTCGAGTATATTACCAAAAATCTCTTTATCAGTCATTGGTCTTAATAAATCAGCGTCAGCATGTTTTACAACGGTAATATCACGTGGAGTATTCGCAGTTATATAAGTCGTCAACATATCATGACGAAGTGGTTGATCTAATGGTGTATTTTCAATCTCAATCCTTCTTTCTTTAACAAGCGTATATAATCTATCAAATAAATATTCTTTATTTTTCAACAATTTATTAACTTTTCCACGAATAAATGGAAAATTATCACGAATAAATTTGCCGAAAGCAAAAAAATAAAATAATCCTTCTAAATAGGTTTCAATTGATTCAATGAAATTTTTAGATTCTTTTAATTTTTCATTTACTTTCTCATTATTGTTGATTAAAATATTATAATAAGAAACGATAGCATCATTTTTTGTTCCGGTAGCAACTTTAAAAATCATTTCATTTGTAAATCTACGCATCCATTTTATAAGGTCTAATTCATAATCTTCACCAAGATTATTCCAATAAGATTCCATTTCATTCCATAATTCATTAGTCCATTTAATAGCTTGACGATTAAAACTTGGAGTCATTAATGCTTGACTAAAAAATTGACGATTATATTTCCAAGATTTATGATCATTATTAAATGCTACACCTGCTCCATCAAATCCATATTCCATGAATCCTTCCGTTTGATGTAGTCTGATAGGATATTTAGTCTTTGTTGAAGGTACATTCATATTTTCGATTAAATCAGGTTTACATAATATTATTAAACGTTGACCTGCTAATATTATTTCGAACATATCACCATATTTTTTATGTAAAGACATTAACCAATCATCAAATCCATATCCGATTTGTTGATGAGCGTTACCGATGATTGGGAGCGGGAATGGTCCTGGTAAAGGATTAGGACGAGTAAAATAATTATAATAAAAACGAGATACATAGATAGTTGAAAGAATTATTAAGAGAGAAGGGATATCGGAAATTCCGAAGGATGAAATAATTTCGGTAATCATTGTTTTAAAAAAATGTTGATAAATAATAAGTGGAGGAATTATAAAAAATTAAAAAATTCTTTGGAAGGTACGGTTCTTATATATGTGTCAAAAAATAAGTTTCAAATGAAAATTTTAATCTAAATTTATCATTATATAATGGTTTAAATAAACTGGAAATATTAGTATAAAAAGATAGAAATTAATTCGTTACGAAAAAATTTCGTTTGATGTAGTAAAATCAGTACCAATCGTACATTACCCGATGCATACATTAATACATAAACCTAGCACATATCGATTTATTCCCAAATCGAGCAATGACAAATGAATTTATTAATCTTGTATTTGATTTTTTTTGTGCTTTTATAATTTAAACTAACGAAAAATTCATTTTGAAATCCCGAAAATGTTGTGTACATCAAACAGCATCAGACAATATACACAACATGCATTAAAAATGCAGGTTATCACTGATCGTAGACATTTAATTCGCATAATGGATTTGGGAAAATTCAGAATAGAAAACAGAACAGCTAATGTTTTATCATTAAATTTCTAATTTCATATGTGCTTGTTATAATTAGTTGAAAAGTACTCCGATAGTTAAAAAAACAGGAACACTAACTAACTAAAGTTGTATTTTCATTAATGTAAATTATGTAACTCAAAAAATTGTCGTCCACTCATCAGAATCTTTTTGGAAATTTCTGATGAAAGATTTAAAATAAAAGGCGAGGTGGCCAACGTGAGTAGAATTGTTTATCATTCAGGAAAAAAAACAAGTAATTACTGAAACAAAAGAAACAAAAGCAAATTCCATTAAAAAGTTAAAAAAATATTAAATTTGTAAACTAGAAGTTGAACTTATTTTTCGAAAAAATAAACTTTATTTGACAATCTACAGACGACGATTAACCATGATCATATGTGTAAAAAAGTTTTATTTTTAAAAATTGTCTGGAATAAAGATGATGCTTTACAAGTTAATTTTAAATGATCATCTAATATTTACCTTAATTGGAAGCGCAAAAATTGAGTTACGATTAATTGCATGTCAAATTACTAATTATTCATTAATTTAATTCGTGAATTAACAAATTATGTTAGCAGACCCTTATCCGTTTATCATTCATTATGTAAATCAAGGTTAATTACACTTTTTAAGGTTAGCGTAAATATGTCTTAGAAGAGATCGTCAATAAATTTAGTTCCGCGAATAAACAAAAAATGTGCTCCACTAATAAATAGTTCGGTAAACGCGGTGATCAACCAGGTGCTTGTTTAGACGGGATTCGGCATTTCCGCGCCGAAATATTTCCAAAGGTTCAAAAAAAAAAGTAAATCGAATTTTATTATTCATTCATTTATTTAAAGCCAAAAGTTGATAATAACGTATGACATTAAAATTTTAAAAAATTTACTTAAAATTTTAAAAGACAGAAAATAATGAATTTTATGGTACGAAAATTAAGTTAATGACCAACTCGTGGGTATTTAAATTATCGTTCTTCTTATTTGTATCAACGTTAATAAAATAAAAACGGTGAAATTTTGACATTATATATAATTACCTGAAATTTTTCGGATAATTTTAAGACGTGGGGATTAAAAAAATTATTATACCAATTATTATATACTATTAATGTTTAGAAATATTCAATATTTTATTCCATAGATATATCTATGGAAAAAGATTTCCGTTAGAAGAGTATAATACTTCAAATATAATTAAGGTTATGTTTCCAACGAACAACGAACTTAGTCTTCAAGAATTAAGTACTAATTTTTGATTGAAACAAAAATTGGATGGAGCAAAATTTTAATAAAGTTTTTATACATAGCAAAGTGAAAAAAAATTATTCCTATTTAATCGGATCTTTTTTTTTTTGTATTATCATTAAATGATTATAAAAATAAGTATTCGACTATTAAATTTTAAAATATTTCGGAAATCCTACCGAAAAATTTCTAGATTGTAAATTTACCAGATTTATTAGAAATTTACCGGGGCTCCGGTAAATTAGAATAAAATTTTCACGTTAATCTAAAGAACTACCAATCGGAAATTTTGTGCAATTAATTTCCTTTTCTTGTTTATAGCAACCATAATAATGCATATAATTCGCGAATTATTATATAATCATAATCTTCAGATATTTTAATCGGACAAATTTACTTAAATAAATAAAATTTTAATGAAATCGAAATAAAGAAAAATAAATACAACGATCAAATGCGATTTTGGCCATTTTTTTTATTATACTCGCATGATATTATTTATTTGAGAAACATGATTTAACAAAAATTTTATATACGGGAGAAAGAGACCGATTATTTATTGATAAATAAACGAATATTAAATATATACTATACTGTATATGATATTTTAACTATCAACTGAACTTATAAATGGAATTATTTTATACTACTTTTTAAGATTTTCTTGGTTTAACCTTAACGATTAATTCTTTACATACATTAATAAAATCAGAACTATAATTTAATGGAGCATTCATATCAACTAATTCAATATCATATTTTCTATAAATTAATATTAATAGACATTTTAATTCTATGATTGCTAATTTTCTACCTGGACAAATTCTAATTCCTCCTCCGAATATTGGAAAAGTATTTTTCATTTTTCTCTTTTCATGTAAATATTTATCACTTTCTTCAACTCTATAAAATCTATCAGGATCAAATTTTTCAGGTTCAGGTCAATAATCTTTATGGTTCATTATTGCAGAAGTAAGCATTTGAAATGTAGTTCCTTCTGGCCAGTCATATCCTCCAACTTTATCATGTTGAGCATTTATACGACCAAGAAAAAATACTATAGGAGAATGACGATATACTTCTTTAGTTACTGCATCACAATATTCTAATTTATCAAGATCTTTGTATGTTATGGGTCTTGTAAAATCATTGCCAAGAACTTCATCAAATTCTTGTCTTAATCGTTGTTTCACTTCAGGATAATGTCCAAGATAATATGCAACAAAGCAAACAAAATTTGCCGTCTATAGTTTTAAAAAGAAACGAGTTTTTAAAAAAAAAAACGATAAAAAAATTTAAGAACATATTTTAATCAAGCAAAATAGTTTTTACTTACAGTATCAGTGCCTCCAAGCATAGCTTCGAGTATATTAGCAAAAATCTCTTTATCAGTCATTGGTCTTAATAAATCAGCGTCGGCGTATTTTACAGAGTTGATATCACGTGGTGTGTTCGCAGTTATATAAGTCGTTAACATATCGTGACGAAGTGGTTGATTTAATGGTGTATTTTCAATCTCTATTCTTCTTTCTTTAACAAGAGTATATAATCTATCAAATAAATATTCTTTATTTTTCAATAATTTCTTAACTTTTCCGCGAATAAATGGAATATAATTACGGGTAAATTTGCCGAAAGCAAAAAAATAAAATAATCCTTCTATAAAAATTTCAATTGATTCAATGAAATTTTTAGATTCTTTTAATTTTTCATTTTCTTTCTCATTATTATTGTTGATTAAAATATTATAATAAGAAACGATAGCATCATTTTTTGTTCCAGTAGCAACTTTAAAAATCATTTCATTTGTAAATCTGCGCATCCATTTTATAAGGTCTAATTCGTAATCTTCACCAAGATTATTCCAATAAGATTCCATTTCATTCCATAATTCATTAGTCCATTCAATAGCTTGACGATTAAAACTTGGAGTCATTAATGCTTGACTAAAAAATTGACGATTATATTTCCAAGAGTTAAGATCATTATTAAATCCTATCCCTGCACCATCAAATCCATATTCCAAGAATCCTTCCGTCTGAGGTAATCTGGTAGGATATTTAGTCTTTGTTGAAGGTACATTCATGTTTTCAATTAAATCAGGTTTACATAATATTATTAAACGTTGACCTGCTAATATTATTTCGAACATATCACCATATTTTTTATGTAATAGCATTAACCATTCGTTAAATCCATATCCGGTTTGTTGATAAGCGCTACCGATGATTGGAAGCGGGAACGGACCTGGTAAAGGATTAGGACGAGTAAAATAATTATAATAAAAACGAGATACATAGATAATTGAAAGAATTATTAAGAGAGAAGGGATATCGGAAATTCCGAAAGATGAGACAATTGCGGTAATCATTGTTATAAAAAATGTCAATAAATAAATGAAGAGGATTAAAATTTTTTTGAAAAATACGGCTCTTATATATACGTATCAAAGAATAAGTTTAAATGAAAATTTAATTTAGATTAATTAAATAATAATTTATATAAAAACAACAAGATAAAAAGATAAAAATTAGTTCGTTCCGAAAAAATTTCGTTTGATGTAGTAAAATCAATACCAATCGAAATTACTCTGAGTACGTACATTAATATTTGATACATAAGCTAGCACTTATCAAATTGGGCAATGATAACTTAGTTTATTTATCTTATCTTCCGATTTTTTTTTCAAATTAAACTAACGAAAAATTCATTTTGAATCTCCGAAAATGTTGTGTACATTGAACAACATTGGACAATATAAACAATATGCATTAAAAATGCAAAGTAATTATCGTAGATATTTCAAATTGCGTGTGTAATGTTATAATTAGTTGTAAATACACAGATAATTAAAAGTAGACACACTTTAAAGTTGCAATTTAAATTGAGTACAAATTGTGTAATTTAAATAGTCGTCGATCACTCTTTAAAGTTTTTAATTTTCTGTTTTTTGGAAATTTCTCATGGAAATAATAAACTAGATGTTGAATTTATTTTTTTGAAAAAAACTTTATTTAACAATCTATAGATGTGATAAGTACGATAGCTAACCATGATTAATATTAATCTAAAGAAATTTTCTATCAACTGTGAGTTCGAAGTTAAATAAATAAATAGTAAATAATAAATAAATAAATGAATATTCATTATCATTTTTAGAATTTAACTTTCACGAGGTTAATTTTACCTTAATTAGAAACGCAAAATTTAGAGTTACGATTAATTAATTTTATTCGCTAATTTAATTCGTAAGTTGTCAAATTATTATAGATTTACTGTATGTAGTAGAGTTAACTGCATTTTTTAAGGTTAGCGTAAATTACGTCTTTAAGGGATATTTGCATCAATAATATAGTCCCACGAATAAACAAAAAAAAAGTGTACCCCGCTAAATATGTACATGATGATCAGGGTGTGTTTGAATCGGGTTTCGGTATTTCTCGGGCGAAATATACCCAAATTCCGAAACTAATTCTGTTACTTGAAATTTTAAAAATTTTTCGTTTTGTATTCTCGTTTTTTAGGTACGTCTATCGAATACGTCGGATATAATTAAAATTTTGGTTGCTTCTAGTGAACTTAATCTCAAAGTATTAATTAGTACGTACTCATTTACAATCATTTTTGATTGAAAATAAAAAAAAGTTGGGTGGAACAGAATTTAATTTAGTATATAAAACAAGTTTTGAAAATGGTTCCTTCTTGAATTACAAATTTCTGTATAAAATTAATAACTGAAGAACCAGAAAAAATTTTTAATTCGAACGACTTCAATTCAACTTTTTTTCGGATTCATTTGATTATCCAAAAGATGATTTTATTATTTTAAAAATACCTCAAAATGATTTATCCCTTTTATTTATTTCTTTAATTTAACTCCTAAATAATATGTAGATAATGTATACATATAAAAGTTATGCTAAAAGATTTGCGTGAAATTTTATTTAACCATTTTATGCATCAGCCAAATAATGACCCAGAACCAAAGACATTAATTAAAAAGCTGCGTTGATTCAAAAATCATTACAATTCAACATGCTGGATTAATATCGAAAGGGATATGTAAATTTGAATTTTTTTGAAATTACTGATAAGACGAAAAATTTATATGAATTTAAATATTATTTAAGGTGAGAAATCCCTAGAGGCTATGATCCGATCATGTGAAAATCTGATCGCAGCTTTGGCACCACCAAAAATAGTTTTATATCCTTTTTAAGAGTAGTGAAATATTGAAAATTATATTTTAAGTCGAGTAATTAATAAAAAAATGCTATATATAATCATATGGATACAGGTCACCACTTAGTGATGGTGATGTTGAACTATATGGAAGCAACAACTGAGTTGCACATCTATCATGCTATGATAAATCAATTAGAAAAACTAATGATATAGAAGAATATAAAATATTTCAAATCAAAAAAATTTTAATATTTCGATGATTAAAGGTATCAATTTATATATTCATATAAAAAGTTATACCTAGGGATTGGAATCGATTCTACAAAAATCGAATCAATCGAAAATCGAATCAGAATCGATTTAATCGATTATCGAATAAAAAAATCGAATCTATTTATTGTGGTGCAGTGGCATTAATTGATATTTTATTTATTAAAAATGATTTATCAATGATTTGTATATGATAGCATACCGCATGCATTACTATATCAAATCCCTATATATTAGTGCCAAATAAATTTTTAAAAACAGGTTATTTATAATTATTAACCCTTTTATATAAAATAAAAACTAGTCATATCCTAACGCCGGCCTGTGGCCGGCCTTCACTAAGAATATGACATATACTATAAACTTTAGCAGAAATAATTACACGATTGTAGATGCACTGTATGTTAATTGCCATATTTACATAACTGATTGGGTGTACTGTACCATTGACTGTAAAAATTTATGCTTAGGTTGTTAATCATTTAAAAAGATTGATAATCTTTCTTTAAAACTGAATTTATTTATTTATTTTTTAAAATATTGACTTGAACTTATTTGTTTGGATATTTTGGAATGGTAAGAAGGAAGCAATTATTTTTTGTATTTGATATAATAACATTATTAATAACATTTTTTTTTTTATAGGAATGAACTTGCAGGTATGCCCAATATGATTTTTAAAAAAAAAGAATTTTTTGTTTTTATTATGTAAGAATATTTATGTAAAAAATATACAATATAGAAATATGACTAATTTTGTACCATAAAATTACAGTTTATATACAAGTAAAAAATACCGGAAAATGCATAATTATACGTTTTTTTTAATGTAATTTATAATATAAAGTTTTATCAGATTTTGAGAAAATTTCTATTGTATATGGTGTGTCTGGACACTGCAATATATAAGAAAATACATTATGGAAGGACAGTGAAAAAATTAAGGAGAGTGAAGAATAGGAAAGATAAACGAAAAGTGGTGAAGATAATTAAATAGGAAATAAAAGGAAAAAAAAGGTAAAGAATAGTGAAAAGAAACGAAAAAAATGAAGAAATAATGAGATGAACAAAAAAACAAAAGGGAAATGAAAAGGAATGAACGAAGGGAATAAAAAAAGTGAAAGAAATGAAAAGAAGTTAAAGGAATGAAAGAAATAAAAGAAACGAATGGTTGATAAGAAAGAATATGACGAAATGAAAGAAAATGAAGGAAAGCAAAGGGGAATAAAAAACAATGAAAGAAATGAAAAAAACAATGAAAGAACCCAAAGATCAATGAAACAAAACAATGAAAGATCACAAAAGAAATCACAAAACAAAAAAAAAGAAATAAAAAAAATAAAAGAAAAAAAATGAAGAAATGAAGGGAAAAATGAAAGAAATGAAAGAAACAACGAAAGGGACAAAGGAAAGTAAGAGAAAAAAGGCTGAAACACCCACCTATAGAAAAAAGAAAAAGAAAATCGGTTAATATCATTTTAAAGAAAATAAAACAATGAGAAAGAGATAAAAAAGAATTACTTGAATATTCACTGAGATGGTGCACGTCTAAAAAAAAAATTAATAAAAGTCAGAAGAAAGGAGAATCAAAGCAAAAGAAACTACCTATTACCTTCCTGAAATTAAAGGAGTAGCTAAAGGTTACGCCTAAAAAATCTAAAAAGAAATGAAAAAAAATAAACTACTTAACACGTGTAAATTACATTATTAAATCACGTGTCCCATGTTTGGACGCAGTGTAAATTAAGAAATTTTCTTTCATTAATTAAATCAACATTTAAATAATGAATTAATAATATTTTATTAAATATAAAATAATACAAATATTTCATTTTCTACTACATTTCTTTAATTCAATTAAAAACCAAACCCCCATACTGTATCAATACCTACAGTAATTCTAGAATTATCCAAGTCTCTTCAAGAGTTGGCATTGCTACAAAAAAGAAACCAAAATTTTTTACATGAAAAAAAACAACTCACAAAAAAGAAATCAACCCACGAAGTAAGAAATCAACCCATGAAGAACGAAATAAATCTATGAAAGGAAATAACTTAAAAAGAACTGACCTACAAAAAAAAGAAAGAATCCTGAACCAGACCTTTAAAAAGAAAAAGACTCGCCTATAAGAAAATTAAACAAAACAAAAATATATATATAATGTAAAATTATCTTTAACGAAAAAAAAAATTTTAAAAAGAAAGGGAAGTGGTGGGGAATAAAATAATAAATAAAAATTTTTAACGAAGTTGGAAAAATGAAGAGGAAATAGAAAAATAGGGAATAAAAAATAAGGGAACCAAACAAAGTTTTTTTAAAAAAAAAGTGAAGTTGGAAAAAAAAAGAAAAATTTTTTTAAAAAGGAGGGGTGGGAATAAAGAGTAAAGTAGAAAAAAAAAACTTTTTATTTTCTAAAAGAAAGGGGTAGCGGATGAGAAGAAAAATCAAAAAAAAAATTTTTTAGAGAAAAAGAAAACAAAAAAATATGGGAAATAAAAAAAGGAGTATAAAAAATTAAAAATTAGGGAGGAAAAAACAATAATCTCATAATAACATTTCAAAAAGAAATAGAGAATATATCGACATATATGGAAAGCTGAGATGGATGACTAATTACCAAATTTTTTTTTATTTTTTCTCTTATATTAAATATCCATAATGGTATTACTTAAATTTCTATTATTAAATAAATTGTTTATTATAAATTTTTGTAAATGCAGTAATAACGAAAATTAAAAATCGGTTTTTCGCATTAAAAATTGTGAACAAAATTACCTGCGCCTTAATGTTATCAAAAATCGAATTCTAGAATCGAATCCTGCGAAACGATTAATCGCGATTAATCGATTCTATAATCGATTCTAATAATGGGAATCGATTCCAATCCCTAGTTATACCAAAAGACATAATGGTGTAGTTAGCCGAAAAATTCAGCCGATGGCGCAGTAAATTTTCGGCTAACAACACCAGGACCCAGAAATATACATTTAGGGGTAGGGTCCTATCAATGCGTCATCATCATAGTGGAGTTGGACGGGTAAGGTTTTGATTTGCGTATAATTTAGGAGTTTTTTGTCCATAGTTAGGTTGGTCGATCATATATACTGTTGTAGAAAATTATTCGATATGCTAAAATACGATTTATCAATCATAAAATTTACAATTTTATAGTTTTAAATTTTTTTTTTTAAAAAAAAGATCTTTTTATCGGTTTTTATAACCGAAATTTTTTTTTTAATATTTAATATTTTTTATCGGTTTTATAAACTGAATTTTTTTTTTAATATTTATATTATTAGTAACCGAATTTTTTTTTAAAAAAAAGATTTTTTATAAACCGAAACTTTTCTTTTCCACTGATTTTAAAAAAAATAAAAAAAAAAAACTATTTATAAAAAAAAGTACTAGGTACTACTGGAGTATAAATTGGAACTAACGGACTTTTGCAAATATGATGAGTTAAGTGTAATAGGAATGTTAGTAAAATTTTATTAACATTGAATTCTGCTTCTTAGTTTTTTAGGTACCTACATAATCAAGATTATTCTATTTTTTATAGCTTATTACATTGGTAAGTTTCAAATTTTTAGGAATTTTATCAAAAAATGCTTACTAATGTTTCATAATTTCTTTTTTGTAGATTTCAGAATTCGATCAGAACTTGGAATTCGAGACGGGTAAGTATTTCTAAAAGAGATAAGCGGGTTTGATTTTTTATGTATTAAAGAGTATTTACTAACATTCTTTAACTTCTCTTTTGTAGATTTTGGAGTAAAATTTGGAATTCGAGACGGTTAAGTATTTCTAAAAGCGGGAGGTGCGAGTTTGAATAAAGCGTTTGCTAACTTTTCTTTTTTGCGGAATTTAGACTAGAACTTGGAATAATTCAAGATAGGAGAGTATTTCTAAATGGAGAAGGAGTGGGTTTATATAAGAACACTCACTAATATTCTTTAACATCTCTTTTTGTAGATTTTGAACTGGAACTTCAAATTGGAATTTAAACATATTGCAGGAATGAACTTTCAAATATAAATATCAAAAAAAAAAAAAAATAATAAAATTTTTTCTAATTATAAAGCTACATAAATTCGTATACGAATATTGTTAAAATATAATACATTTCATTATATTTCGTTAACATAACATAAAGAGAAACAAATATAATTTTTTTTTTTTTTAAAAAAAAAAAGGCCGATATCAAACTGCAGATTATAGAAACTATATCATATGATATACTGCACTTTGCTGAATTAATTAATAATTGAAAATTTTAAGGTCTGAAATTTTATTTGCGTATTTTTGCGGTATTTTCAATATCAGGTGTCAAGTTTGCGTACCGTTCATATAAAAAGCCCTTGCGTAAAGCTCATAGTAAAATTTTCTTTCATCACCTGACCGGCTGACCCCTATATATATATTTCTGGGTCCTACAACACCCAGCCGAAAAAATTCATGCTGATCTTGAATTTACTATTAATAGTGTAGTTAGCCGAAATATCTTTTATTTATTTTTTAGCTTTAACTAAATCTCTCGGTGATTTTCACAGCATAATGCCGGCCAAATTATAATTCCGGCCGGAGTTAATTTTTGTATGATAAAAAAAGTTATTGGTTTTTTAGTTACAATGTGGTACAAAACTACACAATCTGCCATCAAACTTTATGTAACCTTACTGCATAGAGCATATTTCATAATGGTCAAAAGTGGTCAATTTAACCCTAAAAGTGACCATCTACCTTAATTAATGGTTAAAAGTGGACTATATAACCCTAAAAGTGGTCATATTTGACCACTTTTAGGATAACTTTCGAAAATTACTATACTTTATGGTAATATTTGACCACTTTTAGGGTAAATTAACCACTTTTGACCATTTCGAAATAAATGTTTCTAAGTAATTACACAAGTTAACCTCGGCGATGGGTGCAGTGATGGGAAATTCCAGTTTCCAATAAAAATTTTACTGGAAACTGGAATCCGGAACATTGGAATTTTTATTCCAAATTGATAACAATAGTTTCTGGAATCTAGAAATTTGTTTCAATGCTTCAAAAACCACTGGAATCAATCTGGAATACGTGTTTACAGATTCCAGATTCCAGAAGATGCCAACACTACTTCGGTGAGATTCAAGCAATTCTCAATTTTAAAATATAAATAAATTAAAGATAGTTCGGCAAACTACACTATTATTTAAAAAAAGTATATTTAACTGAAAATATTCAGTCGAAAATAGTGGATGTTGAACCAATAAAATATTCAAGATCAACATGAATTTTTTTCGACTGGGTGTTGTTAGCCGAAAATTTACTGCGCCTTCGGCTGAATTTTTCGGCTAACTACACCATTATCCAAAAGATTTATTTACATTTTCGAGTAACTAAAGAAATCATCGAAATGGATTGATAAGTTAGAAATCACTGATGAGATAAAAAGTTCATATGAATTCGAATTAATTCTTCGTGGATCTCGTGATGGGTTTTCGTCTAGTAAATTTCATGAGATTTGTGATAATTAATCTCATGCTATAACAATTATTAAAGTGAAAGATAGCGACGAAATCCGGAGATAATCCGATTATATGGAAATATGATATGAGCCTGGGTGCTATTAAAGATAGTTTTATATTCTCTTCTACTGGAAAATGAGTTCGCTATTACCGAATGATGGTCCTCAATCGTTATCATTATATGTAGCATATCGTTGAGAAAGTATTGACTTTTGACTTAAAACAGATCTTCAATACTTTTCTTACTCACAAAAGAGAATTGAAAAATTTCAAATTACGAAGGGTCTAATGTCAATTTAATCATTAAGTAATTTTCCTGTTTGTGATAATACAATTCTATTGTTCGCAGATCGTCCGGAACTCAAAACTTATAAAAACCTATAATTTAAAATGTAAGAACTTCGCTCAAATATTTATAAACGGATATACGTCAATTTCAAAATAAATTTTATATTATCAAGTCGGCTAACAATTTGTTTATTTTACGCTGTAAGATTATAGAAGTTCAACACATGTACAGTTGTAGTTAAGTGAACATGTGATCAACCTTTAGTCAGGTGCCGTTCGGTTTTCTCGGTCCGAAAATGACCAAATAAATCAATAAAAAGAACATTTGTATGACGTTCTCATTTAAACTTCATTTCTTAACGTAAAAGTACGAATAATGTATGATAAAAAATTCTTACCAAAATTATCACAAAATTTACTAGAAATTTTAGTAGATAATGAATTTTATGACATAACCATTGAAGTTGGTAATGATCCTTACGTAAGAATTTTTCGTGCTCATATGGTCATTTTAAATTATCGTTCTCCTTATTTACGAAGAATTTTATCAACAAACGTTAAAAATGATGGAAGTTTGGTACATATTAAATTACCAAATATTTTACCTGAAATTTTTCAAATAATTTTAAGGTAAGAAAGTTGAAATTAAAAAATTATAACGATAACGAAAATGAAATACAGTATATACAAATATTAATTTACGAAAATAATCTATTTAAAATATTTTTTCGTTTAGGTATATTTATGGAGGAAGGCTTTCTTTAGAGGAATATGATGCTTCGGATATTATTAAAATTTTGGTTGCTTCCAGAGAACTTAGTCTTAAAGAATTAGTCATTCATTTACAATCATTTTTAATTGAGAACAAAAAAAGTTGGATGGAACAAAATTTTAATTTGGTATATCAAACAAGTTTTGAGAATAATTCCTTCTTAAAATTACAAAATTTTTGTACAAATTTAATGTCTAAAGAACCAGAAAAAATTTTTAATTCAATCGATTTCAATTCAATTTCAGAAAAATGTTTAATTTCTCTTATTCAACATGATAACTTTCAATTGAATATTATTCAAGCTTGGGATTATGTGCTTAAATGGGGTATCGCTCAAAATCCTGAACTTCCTTCAGATCCTTCAAATTACTCAAAAAATGATTTTAATACTTTAAAAAATACTTTACAACATTTTGTTCCTCTTATTAAATTTTTTAATTTAACTCCTAAAGAATATTTGAGTCAAGTATATCCGTATAAAAAAGTTATACCAAAGGACTTGCGTGAAAATTTATTCAAACATTTTATTGATCAGCCGAATAGCAGTACCCCTGAACCAAAGACGATAATTAAAGAAGTTATTAATTCAAAAAGTATTGATTCAAAAATTATTACAATTCAACATGCTGAAGTAATCTCGAAATGGGTTGAAAAATTAGAAATTACTGACGTAATGAAAAATTCGTATGAATTTAAGTTGATTTTACGTGGATCTCGGGATGGGTTTTCATCTTGTAATTTTCATAAGATTTGTGATAATAAAACTCGTACTATAACAATTATTAAAGTGAAAGGTAGCAATGAAATCCTTGGAGGATATAATCCGATCGTATGGAAATCTAATGGTGGTTTTGGCGGCACTGAAGACAGTTTTATATTCTCTTTTAAGAATAAAGAAAATATTGATGAAAATCATATATTAAGTCGAATATCAGTATTTCTTGAAGAGTATGCTATCTATAATCATACTGATTACGGACCATCATTTGGTGAGAATGACCTTGTCTTATTTGGAGAAAATTGTTATGATAAGAGTTATTGTAATTATTCTGGATGTTATGACGAATCAATTAGAAGAACTAAGGATTATTTTTCCGTTGAAGAATATAAAATATTTCAAATTATAAAAGATTAATTAATATTTTCAAAGATCATGCCATTATATATTATTTACTAAATATTTATATTTATAAATTAAAGTATTATTATTTATAATGTTACAAGATATTTATATTTTAATAGTAAAAAATTTTTTAAAAATATATTTTGGTCATAAGTAAAAAATAATAAATTTCTTTACTAACATTATAAATTAAAATTAAATAAATAATTTAGTAATCGAATTATTCCAAAAGTTCATAAAATATTTCTCTGGTATATAGTAATTAGTAACCTTGCTCGGTACGAATTTTGGATAAAAGAATACATTATATAATGAATAGAAATTTTCAAGTCTTTGAGTATATAGTAAATCGTTACAGTATGCAGTAATGAATAAAGATGATTTTCATTTAAAATCCTAATATATAAGCATGTTTAATATTGAAAAATTGTATTTAGAAGGAAGAATATAATTATTTAGACACAATATCGATATACCTAATGTAAAAGAAACTAAAAATTCCTTAAACAATTTGTTTGCAAGAAAATACATTCACTATATATTTATCTCGTAAAATTTTCAGGAAAACCTAATGATTTATTAATGGTTTTACAATTTTATGATTTAAACATTATTTTGACATAGCTAAAACCTAGAGTTTAGAATCGTTTGTACCATCCGGTTTGAAAACCTGTTTTTAACCGATTTTTGACAATTCGGTTTCATATTACGAAAACCGGTTTGCGTTTAAAGCAGGTGCAACCGGTTGCTCAAACCGGTTTGATATTAATAAAATTTTATGCTTAAGGGAGAAATCGGCACTTAACGAGAGAAATTTAATAATGCCGGTTTATGCAAATTATTATCAAAAACGGCTAGTGCGCAGTTTTTGTTGCGTTGACGTCTCTCCCCATGATATTCAATTAAGATGCTAAATAGATTGATGGATAAAGCCGATCCTCACCAAGCCACCCGCAAAATTTTATGTCGTTAAAGCTCAACCTCTTCGAGTTTACTATGGAAGAACGCGGCATTCCGACCGTAAAATTTCGACCTGTTTAATATTAGTAAGATATTTTATGAATTCAATAATATTTACCTTTAGTTAGGTATATTATTTTTTTTTTTGTTTTTATGTTCACATTCTTGTAATTTCATAAAAAATAATACTTTACCCGGCCTATTAGGTTTATAAGTAGAACGTTGCTAATATTTCCTTTGTTTTTTTGTAGGTTTCGGATATGAGACCCTTGGATCTTTGAAATTCTTTAGAAAAAGAGTATGTAGATGGTTTTTTTTTCATAATAGGGAATTTGTAAGACTTTACTAATAATCTCTTTTGTTTTTGTAGTAACGCTTTAGATTAATTTTTTTTGGGAAATATGTGAGCTTACGGATGAATGATATTTACTATTATGATTGTTGATAGAATTATGCCAACATTTTTTTAGACTTCAGTCTTGAGCGCCTTATACTTCTGAATTTCTTTGGAAATGGTTGGTGAATTATGTGAACGGGTTCTTTTTATAATAGAGAATGTTGGAAGGATATCACTAAAACTTTTTTTCGTTATTATAGGTTTCAGTATCGTATCCTTTACAGATTATATAAAAATTAATAGTTTGCTCATATTTTATTATAAGTGTAATAAAAATCTATAGTATAAACTTTGTAAAATGTTTCTCTTATCCACTCGAATTGTATTATACTGTTTTTTTTACTCGTTGAAAAAATTTTAATAATAAAGAACGCCGCATTCCAAAAATCGGTTTTTTTATTAATATAAAGCCCGTAAAATTAATTATAGATCGTTATCCCGTTGAGTGGCGATCTATCCCTTAATTTAAATTCAAGCATGATCATTTTTAAAAGTTAAATTAGCAAGTTTGCAAATAAAATTTTATAAAAATTGAATTATGAACAGAATGTTTATATCATATTTTCCATAAAATATTGTATATTCTATTTTGAAACAATTAATGATTTAAGGAATAGTAATCACGCGCATCCATGTTTACTATTTAGTCACGTGTTTATTGTCTCAAAACTGAATAATATCGTACTTTGTGTGGCAAAACTCCGAACTTGAGTTTTTAAACATTTTCATGTTTTTTATTTTTGTAAAAAAAGCGCGACTAACACAAATAATTATTTACAGATAAAAAAATAAACATTTGCGTGGGATATCAAATGTAGATCGTAGTAGAATTCCATAATTCCATTACAGATTAGTAAACAAACATTGAAGAATGAATGTGATTTCATTTGCAACTAACTTCATATTTATTTATCAGACAATTTATTATCGCAATAAATAACCACATAATAGAAACGTAACTTCATTTGCGACTGAACCTCATGATTTATATGTTGATATAAATTATCAATAATTATAAACCGGTTGCACCCGTTTTCAATTCGGTTTCCGAAAATGCAACCGGTTCTAACTCTAGCTAAACCTTTTTTAAAAACACTGATACCAACAACTATTTTCATGTGTCCCTATATAATATTTGTTAATTATCCAAAAGATACGTAAGAAATTTTATTATAAATTATTTGTGAAGCCTTTCTAAATTATTTTTTGCTTTTTCATATCCTTGATTTGCTGATTTATTATACCAAAAAATTGCTTTGTCTATATCTTTTGTAATTCCATTTCCCTTTTCATACATTAAAGCAAGATTATATTGTGCTATTTCTTCTCCTAAATTTGCTGCATTTTGATATAATTCAAATGCTTTTTGCTTATCAATTTTAGTTCCAATACCTTTCTTCATAACAATATCCTAACTTTCTTATCCCACTTGGGCATCCCTCCTCAGCTGATTGCTTAAATAATTCAAAAGCCTTATTATAGTCTTTCTTAACGCCCTTTCCATTTATATAACAAAGACCAAGATTATACATAGCAATAATATTTCCATCATCTGCAGCTTTTTCACACCAATAAAAAGCCTTTTTTAAATCGCTTTTAGTTCCTAATCCAGTTCTATAACAATAACCCGTACTATTTTTCCCACATAATATACCCATATTAGCTGTTTTTTCATAATGTTCAAAAGCTAATTTTTCATTCTTGTAATTCCGAGTCCAAATCGATAACATTCGCCAATAAAATATTGTGCTAATTTATTATGCTCTTGTGCTAATGCACAAATAAATAAACTAAGTGCCTCATCATAATTTTCATTTGCTACAATTCCATGATAATTAAAATACCCAAATAAAAAAATAGAATTTCTACTAATTCGATTATTTAGTAACCAATTATAAATTTCCTGGGAATTTATATTGTAATCATTAAAATATTCAATAACTTTCTGCTTTTCAGATTTCCTATCAATTCCTTTATTTAATAATTTATAAATAAAATTATCTATTTCATCAACTATTATGTTAAAGGCTTCTTCAGCTGGAAGATTTTCTTGTTTACTTGATGTTGCGATAGAATCAATTTCTTTAGTTGTCTTTGGTTCCGAATTATTATTTGGCTGATCCATAAAATGTTTAAATAAATTTTCACGCAAATCTTTCGGTATAATTTTTTTATACGGATATACTTTGTCCAAATATTCTTTAGAAGTTAAATTAAAGAAATTAATAAAAGGAATTAACTGTTGTAGAGTATTCTTTAAAGTAATAAAATCATTTTTTGAATAACTAGAAGGGTCTGAAGGAAGTTCTGGATTCTGAGCAATACCCCATTTAAGTACTTGTTCCCAAACTTGAATAACATTTATTTTAATGTTATCATGTTGAATAAGAGAAATTAAGCAATTTTCTGTAAGTGAATTGAAATCGATTGAATTAAAAATTTTTTCTGGTTCTTTAGACATTATTAATTCAGTACAAAAATTTTGTAATTTTAAGAAAGAATTATTTTCAAAACTTGTTTTGTATATCAAGCTAAAATTTTGTTCCATCCAATTTTTCTTATTTTCAATTAAAAATAATTGTAAATGAGTGATTAATTCTTGAAGACTAAGTTCATTGGAAGCAACCAAAATTCTAATAATATCCGAAGTATCATATTCTTCTAAAGAAAGCCGCCCTCCATAAATATACCTAAAAAAAAAACATCATTAAAATATTTTCATAAAAATTTTTTTAAAAAAAAAAATTGTTTATAATATATTATTTAATTCTCACCTTAAGACCATTGGAAAAATTTCAGGTGAAATATTTGGCAACTTAATATGTGTCAAACTTCCATCATTTTTATTTTTATTAACACTAGCTGATAAAATTCTTCGCAAATAAGAGGAACGATAGTTTAATATAACCATATGAGCACGAAAAATCTTTACGTAAGGTTCATCACCAACTTCAATTGTTATATCATAAAATTCATTATCTTCTAAAATTTCAAGTAAGTTTTGTGATAATTTTGGTAAAAATTTATTATCGTACATTATAACCGACTTTCGATTTTCAAGAAATGAAAGAAAATGCAAGCTCACCCTAATTTGATGAATGGATAAATATTTATATGGTAAGTTTCGGAATATATCGGCCCGAAAGATACCGAAACATCTGACTAATCATCGATTGGTTAATTTATCTGTCGTTCTGATTGGCTGAATTGCTTATATGTCACGTCGCCAAATCTAAATTACTCAAATTGTTTCCCCTATTTAATTATTAGATAAATTTTAAATCCCACGAAACTATAAAATACTTATATTAACGCATTAATTCGTCAAAATCTTCACTGTTTAAATGATAGAAAGATATGTTCCGCTTTCAACGGTCTGTGATTTGGTGTATATGGATAAAAATTGGTTTCTAATTAGTTTAATATTGTTAAAAGGAATTCAGAACCGTTTACAACTTTATAGAATTACCTAAATAAAAAATAAAATATCATTTGTAACAGTTCGTTAAGAATAAAATAAAAAGAATTAAAAAAGCGAAACTACATTCAGGATCTAAGTTTAATTTATGGAAATTCTTAATAGTACTAAATACATTTTCTGAATGATATTTCAGAACAATTTTGTTTTCTTGAAGAAAAAATTATTAGAAAAATTTTCTTGAGTAATTTTATCGATTAATTATAGTAGGTAGAAAAAATATTGATTTATTTATTATATCAGTAATATTAAAATCTGAATTTGAAATCAATAAAGAAAAAATTATATCATCATTTTAATGCTTCTTCTATAAGCAAGCATTCTAAAGACAATGCCTAATTTTATTAATTCTTAAATCCTAATACCAGATACTTTTGGTGAGATATTATCATAAATCTAAATTCAACTCAAGTTTCAAGTTCAAAAATTATAATAATAATAAACTCTAGTCAATACAAAATCTAGTTCGTATTAATATAGTAATACATTCAACCTTCGTTGAAGTTGCGACAGCACTAATCCAGTACTTTGTTTTATTGTAAAATAGTGTCTAGTAATCTAATTAATTTATTCAGTTATTTGACGATTATATTAGCATGCCGTAAATTATAATTATCCACTGTTGGTAGTGATACGTTCACTTACGTTATATATAGATACAATAATTCTTAACTCTAAGCCAGAGAGAATTGCTTCACGGGATTCAAAGAGTTCAATTGTAGCGCCAAAGGTACATTGATAGACTCATTCCATTTCAAAAATGTTCTGTACATGTTTCTTGATTGTTTTCCTATGTAATGTAGGTTATCTATTCAAATAAATCGAAAATAAATATTCTCTTTTTTTGTGAAGTCTGAAAAGCCTGACAAACTCACAAAATAAGGCATCATTTTTGTCGTAAGATATAAAATGACAACAGGTATTATTTCTCTGTGTATCGGTTATATCGGTTATTATAATAATTTTGTACCACGGTAATGATCTAATGTTTAATTACTTTCAACTGCAATTGTAACTAGTTAATTGCACGACGTAGAAAATTTTATCGAGAGGAATGAATTTCTTCGGTTTCGACTACATCTGGCCATAGACCGTTATTCTTTGGATAACTTATAATATAGTTTTAAAGATGTTCGACGCTTTTGAAAAGATTTTTCTTATTTCCACATCATTTTGTATCCAGTCATTCTAATATTATACTAGAAATAACATTACGGCAATTCCTTTAGATAATTCAATTTGGTGTTAAGTTATAAAAAAAGATAGATTGGATTATCGTATTTTTCGAAAATGTTGGTTAGATGAATAAGTCCACGAGTGATTATTATCATTTTCTCAACGACGTAGGCTGTTATTTGTGATTGAATATTCGAATCTCAATATTCGTCCGGTTTTCGACCATCTTTTGTCCGTATTACATCCAGTTTTCGTCTTGTTTTCAATTTTCCTTTTTTTTTATTCAAATATAACTAACTGCGTACACCATTTTGAAAACGGCGATAATGTCAATATTCTATGTAACCTAAAAAAAATTTAAAGATATCATTTATATAATGGAAATAATTGCATTACTTTATTAATTGCATGTAACTAAATTTTCGTTTAATATAATTCGTGAACTACATGTAGTCACTCATTCTTTTATCGTCGAATACTCGAACAATTGTGGGGTCAATAAAACTTTCTAATTTATATAAATTTCGTCTTAGATGAAGAAGTTTAGTTCTTTACTTTAAACTTGAAAAAGAACATCCGTATTTATTTTCTTTGATTTGCATTAAAATAAAACACGTGATCACCTAAGTTAGGTGTACTATCAGTATTGCCATAAATAAAAGTGACATTTGACTCGTAGCGTAATGGGATTAAGTGTGGCACTTTTGTAAAAAAAAAAAAAAAAAAAAAAAATAAAAAGGAGGGGTGACAAATATTTTATTATGATCACATGATAGTGACTTTTTTTATGGCGATGCAGGGGAAAATAGTCGGTTGTCGGACCGAGAACACAATAAAGTTATCCAATCGTATCTATGAAATAAATAAATAAAATTGGCCAATCATCTCTATGAAATAAATAAATTAAATTAATAAAGTTAACCAATCCAGCAAATTATTGTATCAAATTACATTTATTTCATTTCTTTGAAAAACGAAATCCAACTATAAAATGTACGATAATAAATTTTTACCAAAATTATCACAAAATTTACTTGAAATTTTGGGAGATAATGAATTTTATGATATAACCATTGAAGTTGGTAATGACCCTTACGTAGGAATTTTTCGTGCTCATATGGTCATTTTAAATTATCGTTCTCCTTATTTACGAAGAATCTTATCAACTGACGTTAATAAAAATAAGAATGATGGAACCTTAACACATATTAAATTACCAAATATTACACCTGAAATTTTTCAAATGATTTTAGGGTAGGAGAATTAAAATAATATATTTTAGCGACTTCATTTTATTTAAAAACAAAAAAGTTAACACAAAATTATTTTAACGTTTCATTTTTTTTTTTTAGATATATCTATGGGGGAAGACTTTCTTTAGAGGAGTATGATGCTTCAGAAATTATTAAAATATTGATTACATCCAGCGAACTTAATCTTCAAGAATTAATCACTCATTTACAATTATTCTTGATTGAAAATAAGAAAAATTGGATGGAACAACATTTTAACTTGATATATAAAACAAGTTTTGAGAATAATTCCTTCTTGGAGTTACAAAATTTTTGTATTGAATTAATGTCTAAAGAACCAGAAAAAATTTTTAATTCAATTGATTTCAATTCACTTTCAGAAAATTGCTTGATTTCTCTTATCCAACATAACTTTCAAGAGAGTGTTATTCAAGTTTGGGAACATGTGCTTAAATGGGGTATTGCTCAAAATCCTGAACTTCCTTCAGATCCTTCTAGTTATTCAAAAGATGATTTTAATGTTATAAAGAATACTCTAAAAAATTTGATTCCTTTTATTAAATTCTTTAATTTGAATCATAAAGAATTTTTAGACAAAGTTTATCCGTATAAAAAGATTTTGCCAAAAGATTTACGTGATAACCTAATTAGACATTTTATAAATCAGTCAAATAATAATTCTCTGGCAATATCAAATGTGCAAAAAAATCTTTCAATTGAAAAAGATTTTAACATAATGGTTGACGAAATAAATGATTTTATTTATAAATTAGTAAATGAAGCACTTGGATATGAATTAACAAAGCAGAAAGTTATTGAATATTTTAGTGATTATAATATAAATACACAAGAGACTTATAATTGGTTACTAAATGATCAAATTAATGCAAATTCCATTTTTTTGCTTGGGTGTTTTAATCTTTATGGAATAGTAACAAGTTCAAACAAAGAGAACACATTTAGTTTATTTATTTGTGCATCAGAAAAAAATCATACGTTAGCTCAATTTTTTGTTGGTGATTGTTATAGATATGGGAATGGAACTATGAAAAATGAAAAATTAGCTTTTGAATACTATGAAAAAACGGCTAATAAAAATTTATCACGCGGACAATTAAAAATTGGTTATTGTTATGAGAATAAGATAGGTGTTGAAAGAGATTTAAAAAAAGCATTTTATTGGTATGAAAAAGCTGCAAACAATGGAAATAAAACGGCTATATTTAATCTTGGTAACTGTTATGTAAATGGAATTGGTATTGAAAAAGATTATAATAAAGCTTTTGAATTGTATAAACAATCAGCTGAAGGGGGAGGTTCTGATGGAATAATGATGTTAGGGTATTGTTATAATAATGGTATTGGAACTAAAATTGATAGGCAAAAAGCATTTAAGTTATATCAAAACGCGGCAAATTTAGGAGATAAAGTAGCACAATATAATCTTGCTTTAATGTATGAAAAGGGAGATGTGGATGGAATTACAAAAGATATAGATAGAGCAATTCATTGGTATGAAAAATCTGCAAGACAAGGATATGAAAAAGCAAAAAATAACTTAAAAAAGCTTCAAATCAAATAATTCGCGATAAATTTCCTTATACAAGTTGTAAAACTATAAAATACTATTTAACCTTGCTGAAATGCTACAATAAAGTGAATATATACTCTTCAATAATATAAATAATTTATTATTGTAACTATTATTATATAGACTTATTATTTAGACTGATTTTTTGATTAACTAAACGTAAATAAAACAATCATTTTACATAATAGGCAATTACTGAAAAGCATCACATTACTAAAAATAGCTCAATATTTAATTTTTGCTATCTGATAGAATTTAAGTTATTTAAGTAAAATATTGGTTTATTAATTTCCTGTTTAACTTTCTTCTAAATATCAATTATAATGAAACATATTAATTTAATTTCGTCGCAAATATTTAAGCACATGATTATTGGAGTTAATAGAGCGTTACTCGTCATTGTATAACTCGTTATTTTACAGCAAATAAAAAATTGACTTTTTAACTTCAACAAAAAGTTGCGCGTGCTTCCATATTAGTTCGAATAATTTGAACTAGATTCACGATTATTATCATTATAATTTTGAACTTGGAAACAATAAAAATAACAATGAATTCAGAGTTGGTATTCATTTATGTTCAAAAATAACCATATTTTAGGAGTTACGATTTAGACATTATGTTTAACACTCGTTCGTTCTCTTATAATGGTATAAAATATTGAAAAAATGATCTACATTTTTCTTAATTGACTTTCTAGTATTTCTAACATAATAGACTAACGGAATTGTGAGTGTAATTTCATCGGTTAACTATAATAATATTAAAGATAAATTATATCAAAGGCAAAAATTAAAAATGATAATGTAATCAAATAAAAATAATGTTAAATCAATTATTGAAAGAATAACTATACTAAAGAGAATATCACTTTTTTTTTAGGATCATTTAAAAACTTCATTCTGACAATTTGATAAGAATTTTTAATTTACCAAAGTTTTTTTGTACTTACGACATTCAGTGGCTTCAGTATTTCTCGGGCCGAAATATTTCTATAATTCCGAAACTTACCACTAAAATTAAGTTTTTCTTAAAGAGTGTTTCACGATATAATTATTTATTTTTATTTAACTAAAATGTAAGGTCTGGAGCATGTGACCGAAATTGTATACCTGGGCCGTATTCTAACCTCTAGCCGGTTAAATATTTTTATGGAGGAAACAAAATTTTTTTTATTTCCTCCGCAAAAACATTTAACCAGACCTTCATGACCAAATTTGGCATAAAAGAAGGTTGTTAATGAAAAAAGGTAAATATTTTATTATTAATAAATAGCTTAAAATATTGCATCGGTTCCACGACTCCGTATTTTTCTAGAATTTTTCTTATAATAACTTACAAATGATACGCCTTATAAGCCACATTTTATGTTACATTGTTTAAGTGTTACACTAGATAGTTAATGTCACCTGATTGTAATAGTCTCATTACCACATGCAGTAATTGGAGTATACTAAAAATAAAAAGTTAATTTACCACCAACAGTTAACTAACCTTTTTTGTTTTTGAAAGTTATTTTTCTCTATCATAATTAAGTATCAAATTATAAAAAATAAGAAAATTCTTGCATATCTATTCATAATTTTGTATATATAAATAATTATATTAAAGGTTACTTAAATACGTTGAGACGTTCAGTGCATATACAATAATGCGTATGCGTATTATCAAACAAAGACTTAAAATAAAATTGGCAAAAAGCAATTAATTTTAAAATGGTATGTATTATGGTATTATTTATGTAATTGAAATTGAAATTATTTGAATAATTTTATTAAAAAAAAAAAAAAAGCAAAATTATATAAAAATGCCTATCGGCCATAGGCCATATGATATATTACACAATACCCGAACATCATATGGTCGAATGACTTGGAGTAATGAAATGCCCAAATGACAAATGACAATGTCATTCGAATCATTTAAATGTTATAACAACGTCCCTTAATAGGACTTATCCGTTGTTGTTAATTAACCAAATATTAATATTATTATTTGCAATCTGCAGAATGCATAGCTAAGTAATAGTAAAACCCTACTCAATAATTCCAAAATTAGCAGTAAATTCTTTGTTACATTACGGCTAATCATTTTTCCTCTTAAAAAAAAAAAAAAAAAAAAAAAAAAAAATATATATATAAAATTTTGGCCAATAAAGAAACCGGTTAATTAACAATTTTTAATTATAGGTTAATAAAAATATTACCAAATTTCCTTATTTTACCTAGTACCAAGTTGCAATTTTTTATATAATCATCCGTTTCTTGCAAAAATTTTTTGTAGTTTATTAATATTAATTATTTATAATTTAATTCATTTTTTTTTTATTTTTTTAATAAATTTATTACTTTTTTTTTTATTGTTAAACAATAATAAACGATATCAAAATGATAAGGAAAGAGAGAAAAAAGGGTCCCGTTTGGGAACATTATATTACTAAAAGTAGATGTAATGATTCACATCCTCCTGTACAATGTAAATACTGTTTAAAAGATTTTAAACGAGCTGTTCCCGAACGAATGCAATCTCATCTTGACAAAAAGTGTTCTGAAGCACCAGATCATGCAAAATCACAATCTAAACAACAGCTAAAAATTAACAACTTTAGTGATCGTGTGAGCGAAAATGAACAAAATTCTTTTGAAATATTACCTTTAGCTGAAGCTCCTGATATACGATATCTTGGAAATTGTTGCCAACATGAAATAATTGAAATTAAAGCATTTGAATTTTATAAAAAAGAAGCTGAAAAGGGTCATATTGATTCAATTTATAATTTTGGAGAATGCTATTATAATGGAATAGGAACTGAAAAAAATGAAACAAAAGCATTTGAATTATATAAAGAAGCAGCTGACAAAGGCCATATCTCTTCATTATATGATCTTGGTTATTGTTATCAACACGGAATAGGAACTGAAAAAAGTGAAATTAAAGCATTTGAATCTTACTACAAAAGTGTAGTTAAGAAAAGTGATAATATTGATTCCATGTATAATCTTGGAGAATGCTATTACTATGGAATAGGAACTGAAAAAAATGAAATTAAAGCATTTGAACTATATGAAGTAGCTGCTAAAAAAGGACATATAATTTCATTGTATGATCTTGGTTATTGTTATCAATATGGAATAGGAACTGAAATAAATGAAATTAAAGCATTCGAATCTTATAAAAAAGCAGCTGAAAAAGGTTATATTAAATCAATACATTATTTTGGATGTTGTTATAATTATGGAATAGGGACCGAGATAAATGAGGTTAAAGCATTTAAATTATATAAGAAATCAGCTGAGAAAGGTTACATAAAATCAATAAATAGTCTTGGATATTGTCATCAACATGGAATAGGAACAAAAATAAATGAATTCGAAGCATTTAAATTATATAAAGAAGCAGCTGAAAAAGGACAAATTCACTCAATACACAACCTTGGATATTGTTTTCAACATGGGATTGGAACTGCGAAAAATGAAATTAAAGCATTTGAATTATATAAAGAAGCAGCTGAAAAAGGTCATATTATTTCAATACAAAATCTTGGATATTGCTACCAACAAGGGATTGGTACTGCAAAAAATGAAATTATAACTTTTGAATTATACAAAGAAGCAGCTGAAAAAGGTTATATTGAACCAACATATAATCTTGGGTATTGTTATCAACATGGGATAGGAACTGAAAAAAATGAAACAAAAGCATTTGAATTTTATAAAGAAGTAGCCGGAAAAGGGCATATTGATTCAATAAACTATCTTGGATATTGTTATCAGCATGGGATTGGAACTGAAAAAAATGAAGTTAAGGCAGTTGAATTATATAAAGAGGCAGCCGAAAAAGGTTATTTTAGATCAGTACATAATCTTGGATATTGTTATCAAAATGGGATTGGAATTGAGAAAAATGAAGTTAAAGCATTTGAATTATATAAAGAAGCATCTGAAAAAGGTTACATTGAACCAACATATAATCTTGGATATTGTTATCAACATGGAATAGGGACTGAAAAAAATGAAATAAAAGCATTTAAATTATATAAAACAGCAGCAGAAAAAGGTCATATTATTTCAAAATATGACCTTGGATGTTGTTATAATTATGGAATAGGAACTGAAATAAATGAAACTAAAGCATTTGAATTATATAAAGAGGCAGCTGAAAAAGGTCATATTATTTCAAAATATGATCTTGGAAAATGCTATCAACACGGAATAGGAACTGAAATAAATGAAAATAAAGCATTCAAATTATATAAAGAGGCGGCAGAGAAGGGTTATATTGAGCCAACATATAATCTTGGATATTGTTATCAACATGGAATAGGAACTGAAAAGAGTGAAATTAATGCATTTGAATTATATAATGAAGCTGCTGAGAAAGGTCATATTATTTCAAAATATGACCTTGGATATTGTTATCAATATGGAATAGGAACTGAAAAAAATGAAACTAAAGCATTTGAACTATATAAAGAAGCGGCTGAAAAAGGTTATATTATCGCAGTATATGATCTTGGACATTGTTATCAATATGGTTTAGGAACTGAAATAAATACAGTCAAAGCAAATGAATTATATAAAAAATATGCTGAATTAGAATCATATACTTTAATTTAGATATTTATTTGAATGTTAATATTTAAATTGTTTATATAGTATTGATTACTATATATTTCTATTTTATTATAAATTTATGTAAAACCCATAGTATTCACTATAAATTTAATTAAACACAAAAAGATTTACTAAAATTTTGTAAGATATGAGGAAGAAAACAAACTTGCAATGTTTGTTACAGTAAAAACTAAAATATTGTATTAAACACACAGCTATAATGTCTTAGCTGACCTCCTTATTGCCTCAACTTAATAATTAAAATAAAAAAATTATGTATTCAAATCTTCCGATACACATTCTTGTTTCTTATTTTTTTTTTTTTTTTAATAACAAATCAATAATAATGATCATAGGTCTTTATCATAAGTTAGGGTGTATTATGTAGATTTGGAAAATTTTGTTTTTCAGGATTTTTTATTATACTCTATTTATCTCGTAATGACTTTCAAAAATAATCGAAAGACAGTGCAAAATATTTAGTATTCTAGAGAAAGAATAGAAGAAATCTTACAATTTTAGCAAATGTTTCGCATGGTTTAATAACATATGATGGACTGGTAAATTTGACCAAATTTTATTGCCTTCCAGAATTACCGGTCGCAGCTCTATGATCCATACTCCTAAGGATGCCCTATAATAGCATAGCTAAAATAATATCTGGATAAATTGATTACTCGGTTACAGATGCTATTTATTGCTTTAGTTAGTAGGTTAGGGTTAGTTAGGATAGGAAAGTGAAGAATCTGATTTAAATGATATATCTGTGACGCAATAAAATCTATCTAACTTAGGACATCATATGGTAATTATATTTACCAAAATTCTTAAAGAATTTACAATAATTATTCTGTCCTATCATGTAGCAGTAGCTTATTGATTCGTGTTTATTTTTACAAAAAGCAGCATTTAAAGCATTGGCGGCGAATGCTGGTGGAATGCAATTTATTCTCTCACTTGTTTCTTCTCTGGTCTGGTCTTTTATTTTGAAAGCAACAACATTTTAATTTGTCAACAATAAATGGGACACAATTAAATACATACTGTAAATATTTAAATAATTTTTTATTTCGTTTATAGAATTTTCTTGATCCAATCTTAACGATTAATTCTCTATGAAGAATAAGAGGGCAATATTTATATTTTAATGGGAAATTCATATTAGCTGATTTAATATCATATTTTCTATGAATTATTAAGTTTGATGGACATTAAAATTCTATGATTGTTAATACTCCCGTAAAGTGTAAAATCCATTAGGATTGAAGTACAGTCTAATAATATTTATATTTCATTATCGTAAAATTAACATTTGCAATCTAGTTCCTTCTGACTAGTAATACCTCCAACATCATCACTTTAAGTATTTATACAATGTTTATGGTGGTATACTCCTCCAATACTACGTCGTAATCTTCTAATTCATCAATTTCATGTCTTAATTGTTGTCTCACATGAGTTATGAGGATAATATTCAAGATAATAAGCTCTGGTATTTTGAAACATTTTTTTTTTCAAAGTACGCAATATGTGTCACGTGTTCTCTGCCCTCCCAAATAAAATTGCAAATTTTATAACAGCTTCCACTTCAAAGCATTATGTAAGGACATTCGTGGTTATAGCTTGTCGACAAGTGGAGAAAGTCAACCATGATTAATCTGAAGAAATTATCTATGTAGACTCAAAAAAACTCCATTATTTTTAGGAATTAATTAGATTATGATATTTTACAAGTATTTTAAAGAATTTCCTTAATGCTTACCATAATTTGAAACGCAAATTCTACGTGCAATAAATTTTAAATAAACTAATTAATTTTAATTAATTTAATAGTTAATTCGTAAATTGACAAATTACGTTAATTACGTTAATTACGTTAATTACGTTAACAGTTGCTTCTCCTTTTATTGTCTAATGTATGATAAATTAACTAAAGTTTTTAAGTTTAGCGTCGAATCAAGAGATGATTGTCTTTTACTGCATCAATAATTTACTTCCGCAGATAAACAAAAAAAAAATGCATAGTGGTAAGTGAAATCTTGCGATATTGCTTTCATACTAAAAAAATGAATATCTAAAAAGTTTAAATTCCAAATTACTATTCCATTAATAAATACCCGGTAAACGTGGTTCTTCATCCTCCGTGACTGGCTTGTGTGGTGTAATCATTCATATTAATTTATTTGTTTTTGTTGACTATCGCAAATCTCTTGACTCTCTTCTATTTTTCATAAAATAATATTTTTGGAACTTGAGTGTAGAATGCTGTTATAGAGCAGTAACCAATTTTAATTTACGATAAACGCAGATTTTGTCGTACTTCAGTTTAATTGAAGTAAGATTAAGTGACTAAAAAGAGTTATATAACAAGTACTATGAATACATAATAATTTTTTTTTATTAATTTTGCTTAAGTATTTGTGAAAACAGTCTTTTTTTAAATGAAATTACTGAGTTATATTTGTTATTTTTATTATGGCGTGATTTAAACACTTTTGCTAAACGATATAAGGTTAGGAAGTTTGAGCAAAGCTGCTGGTATCGATTTGCTTAGATATTAATTTTTATCAAGCTAGCTTTACAGTAATCAGCATTTTCTACAACAGTATAATTAGAAATTATTTTAAAAATTTATTTGTTTAATAAACATAATAAACTGTGAATGAAGTTATCTTTATTATAAAAAATTATAAAATAATTTTTTTTTTTCTCGAGATAAATGTTACACGCGAAACTGAGCCACAAATCAAAATTCATACATCACAAAAATCACATGTAGTGAATTTGTGATATGTCGGTTTCGGTATTTTTCGGGCCGAAATATTTTCAAAGATTCCGATGAAACTTACCAAATAAATTTATCCCATTGAACAACAAATTGACAAAGCTTGCATTTCTTTTATTTGTTGAAAATCGAAAGTCAGTTATAATGTACGATAATAAATTTTTACCAAAATTATCACAAAATTTACTTGAAATTTTAAAAGATAATGAATTTTATGATATAACCATTGAAGTTGGTAATGACCCTTACGTACAAATTTTTCGTGCTCATATGGTTATTTTAAATTATCGTTCCCCTTATTTGCGAAGAATTTTATCAACCAATGTCAATGAAAAGAAAAATGACGGAATTTTGACACATATTAGGTTACCAAATATTTCTCCTGAAATTTTTCAAATGGTCTTACGGTAAGTGAACTAAAATAATACACTGTATTATAACGACTTTTTTTTTAAAAAAAAAAAAAAAAAAATTTAATTTTTACAGTAATCTATTTTTTAGGTACATTTATGGAGGAAGACTTTCTTTAGAGGAATATGATACTTCGGATATTATTAAAATTTTGGTTGTTTCAAATGAACTTAATCTTCAAGAATTAATCACTCATTTACAATTATTTTTGATTGAAAATAAAAAAAATTGGATGGAACAAAATTTTAACTTGGTATATAAAACAAGTTTTGAGAATAATTCTTTCTTAGAATTACAAAATTTTTGTATTGAGTTCATGTCTAATGAACCGGAAAAAATTTTTAAATCAATCGATTTCAATTCACTCTCAGAAAATTGTTTGATTTCTCTTATTCAGCATGATACCGTTAAAATGAATACTATTCAAGTTTGGGAACATGTACTTAAATGGGGTATTGCACAGAATCCTGAACTTTCTTCAGGCCATTCTAGTTATTCAAAAGATGATTTTATTACTTTAAAGAATACTCTACAACAATGTATCCCGTTTATTAATTTCTTTAATTTAACTTCTAAAGAATATTTGGACAAAGTATATCCATATAAAAAAATTATACCTAAAGATTTGCGTGAAAAATTATTTAGACATTTTATGGATCAGCTAAATAATAATCTAGGACTAAATATAACTAAGGAAATTGATTCTAAGACAATATCAAGTGTACAAAAAAATATTTCAATTGAAAAAGATTTTAATATGATAGTTGATGAAATAAATGACTTTATTTATAAATTAGTAAACAATGAAGAATTTAACTTAGTAAAACAGAAAGTTGGCGAATATCTTAATGATCATAATATAAATACACACGAGTTTTATAATTGGTTAGTAAATAATCAAATTAGTACAAGTTCTATTTTTTTGTTTGGATGTTTTAATTATTATGGAATTATAACAAGTGAAAATAGTGAGAAAGTATTTAACTTGTTTATTAATGCATCAGAAAAAAATCACGCATTAGCACAATATTTTGTTGGTGAATGTTATGAATACGGGTATGGAACTATAAAAAATGAAAAATTAGCTTTTGAATATTATGAAAAAGCGGCTAATAATACTTATGCAATAGCACAATTAAATATTGGTTATAGGTATAGAAATGGAGTAGGTGTTGAAGAAGACTTTAAAAAAGCTTTTTATTGGTATGACAAAGCTGCAAATAACGGAAACATAACAGCAATGTATAATCTCGGTAATTGTTATAGAGATGGAATTGGTACGAAAAAGGATCATAATAAAGCATTTGAATTGTATCAGCAATCGGCTGAAAGAGGGTATTCTAGTGGAATAATGACGTTAGGGTATTGTTATAGTTATGGTATTGGAACTAAAATTGATAAACAAAAAGCATTTGGGTTGTATCAAGATGCAGCAAATTTAGGAGAAGAATTTGCACAATATAATCTTGCTTTAATGTATGAAAATGGAGAAGGAGTTACGAAAGACATGGATAAAGCAATTTATTGGTATAATAAATCTGCAAATCAAGGATATGAAGATGCAAAAAATAATTTAGAAAGACTTCAAACCAATAATTTACGATAAAATAATTTATGCAAATAATGACATCTTTTTCTGCAAATTTTACCATAAATGATTTTTGTAGCATTTCTAGCTACCGCTAATCAATGACAGAGAAAGGAAAATTTAAGGAAGGGGTATAAAAAATTTTACTTTATTTGTATAATTATTCTGTATGTTGAGTTATATTTATTAACAATTTGTAATATTATGGTATTTATTATTTAACTTTTCATTTAAAATTAAGTCTTAATAAAATAAACTTAATTACTTTATATAGTATGTTCAGTTAATTTAAATGGAAAAATATAATTAAAGTTCATATAATTATTTACTTATTTTAGTCGCATAAATAACTCTAATAGCAATTACTGAGTTACCTATGATTAGTAAAATTGCACTTTGATAATAAAATAATTTAATTTTTGATAATTATTTAACTTTCTTTGAATTATTGAAGTAAGATACTGGTTTTTATTAATTTTCTGTTTAACTTTCCATCCTTCTAAATAAAAAATCATGATCAACTATTGAGTTTTTGGCAAATAACTTAAAATGACAAGCCCGAATGTTTATATTTTCAATATGGTATTTTTAATGAGATAGTATTGACATAGTTCTAATTCTCATATTATGGTATCCACTTGATAACTCATTTATAATACATTATTATTTTAAACATAAGATTATGCAGTTATTTATATTTAATGTTTAAAAAAAAATACTATTACTAGAAAAGATGGTCACTTGGTCTGGGACTTATAATCTTTTCAGTTTTAAAGCCAAAAAACTGACCGAAAGACTTCAAACTCTAAACGGTCATTTCTTAAACAATTTTTATAAATAACAAGAAGACCATCAATCTTTTTGGACTGTAGCCTTTAAAAGGCCATAATATGAATATAAACCAATTTTATTATTTTATAACTGTTTGTTATTATCTATTTAAAACTTATTAGATACCTATATAATAATAGTAAAATAATTGATTGGCCGGATAGTTAGACTATCCATTAACTGTTAATCTGCTTTTAGTTTGTACAGTGGTGTAAACTTGCCATATTCTTCACCTTGGTCCTACTGTGTTGTGTCCGAGACTACAGTCTGCACTGGTTACATAGGACCGAGTAGGACTGAATAGGACCGTTATTTTTTCTAGTGATTAAATGTAATTAAATTAAAAAGATACTAAACAAATCTTCCCTTGATTCAATCTCTAACTACTCACTAATAAGCATAAATAATTTTGATAACTACTCCAAGATGTGATTTAAATTTACTATAATATTGTCTCTACTAATTCAGAAAAAATAAAATTTTTTTTTATTGATTATAAATATAACTGCGAATTTCAACAAAAATAATAACCAAATTTTATTTTGTAGCCTAGTATAATACTTTGGTAAATCACGTGATTCTGTTGTTATTAATTGTCCAATAATCTTTCTACAACAATCCATGGGTTTTATTCTTGGAACAATTTATCAATTATCGATCAAATTTTCGCAAGTTTGCTAAGATGCTCACACAGTCTTACTGGATCAACTTTAGCCCTTTACCGGTATCATTTCACAAAAATTATCACATCTTATTTCAAACCGCAACAAAGCTATTTGCTTTAAATAATTACCAGGTTAATACACGTCTACAAACTTTTATGCAAATATTTCAGAAGACGCTAATTCACGCTTTGACTTTGTCCTACACATTTTCTAATTTAAAACAAATTTCCTCTAAACATACCCTTTTACTGATAATAATAGCACCTCATCTCTTGCCTCAGACATACCACATTTTGTTCGTTCTATTATCTTCATTGATTTATCCTCAGCTATAACACATTCACTTTCACATGTCTTACACTAGTTATTTTGATTCTTCATAATTTTATTCCTACTGAATTGACTAACCTTTTTCACATGTATATCGGCAAAAATCTTTACGCCGATCTCAAAATTTTCATTTTGCACGTTACATAATATTATTGGCCGATCAAATTGTACGATCCATGATTGCTAAAAATCAGGAGTATAGGTTAAGCTCGGCCCGAAATATTCCGAAACTTACCAAGTAAATCATTAGGTTTATCCATTACATTTCTTTCACTTTTCGCAAGGATAAGTCGGTCATAATGTATGATAATAAATTTTTGCCAAAATTATCTCAAAATTTACTTGAAATTTTAGAAGATAATAAATTTTATGATATAACCATCGAAGTTGGTGATAATACTTATGTAAAAATTTTTCATGCTCATATGGTTATTTTAAATTATCGTTCCCCTTATTTGCGAAGAATTTTATCAACCAATGTTAATGAAAAGAAAGCTGACAGTACTTTAACGCATATTAAGTTACCAAATATTTCTCCCGAAATTTTTCAAATTATCTTAAGGTAAGAAAATTATTAACTATATCGACTTTTTTTGAAAAAAAAAAAAAAAATTTAAATTTACAGAATTTATATTTAAATTTTCTCAATTTTTTTTTTTAGATATATTTATGGAGGAAGATTTTCTTTAGAGGAATATGATACTTCAGATATTATTAAAATTTTGGTTGCTTCCAATGAACTTAGTCTTCAAGAATTAATCACTCATTTACAATCCTTTTTGATTGAAAATAAAAAAAATTGGATGGAACAAAATTTTAACTTGATATATAAAATAAGTTTTGAGAGTAATTCTTTCTTAAAATTACAAAATTTTTGTACTGAATTAATGTCTAAAGAACCAGAAAAAATTTTTAATTCAATCAATTTCAATTCACTTTTAGAAAATTGCTTGATTTCTCTTATTCAGCATGATAATATTAAAGTGAATGTTATTCAAGTTTGGGAACAAGTGCTTAAATGGGGTATTTCTCAAAATCCTGAACTTCCTTCAGATCCTTCTAGTTATTCAAAAGATGATTTTATTACTTTAAAGAATACTTTACAACAATGTATTCCTTTTATTAATTTCTTTAATTTAACTTCTAAAGAATATTTGGACAAAGTGTATCCATATAAAAAAATTATACCGAAAGATTTGCGTGAAAATTTATTTAGGCATTTTATAAATCAGCCAAATAGTAATAATCCAGAACCAAATATAAATGAGGAAATTGGTTCTAAGACATTATCAAGTATTCTTTCAATTGAAAAAGATTTTAATAAGATAGTTGACGAAACAAATGGTTTTATTTATGAATTAGTAAATGAAGTACTTGGGTATAACTTAGTAAGACAAAAAATCATTGAATATTTTAATGATCATAATATAAATATACAAGAGACATATAATTGGTTGTTAAATGATCAAATTAGTACAAACTCCATTTTTTTACTTGGGTGTTTTAGCCTTTATGGAATTGCAACAAGCGAAAATAATGAGAAAGCGTTCAATTTGTTTATTAGTGCATCAGAAAAAAATCATACATTAGCTCAATTTTTTGTTGGTGATTGTTATAGATATGGTTGTGGAACTATGAGAAATGAAAAATTAGCTTTTGAATATTATAAAAAAGCAGCTGATGATAGTCTAATTTTTGGACAAAATAGCATGGGTTATTGTTATGAAAGTGGATTAGGGATTAAAAAAGATTTGAAAAAAGCTTTTTATTGGTATGAAAAAGCCGCAAATAATGGAAATATAAGAGCTATGTATAATCTTGGTATTTGTTATAAAAATGGAAAAGGCATTGAGAAAGACTATATTAAAGCATTTGAATTATTTAAGCAATCAGCTGAGAAGGGATATCTAGACGGGGTAACGATATTAGGATATTGTTATAATGAAGGTATTGGAACTGAAATTGATAAGCAAAAAGCATTTGAATTATATCAAAATGCTGCAGATTTAGGTGATGAACTAGCACAATATAATCTTGCTTTGATGTATGAAAAAGGAGATGGAATTATGAAAGACATGGATAAAGCAATTTATTGGTATGAAAAATCTGCAGAACAAGGTTATGAAAATGCACAAAATAATTTAAGAAAGCTTCAAATCATTAGTTTGTAATAAAATTCAGGCCTCATTTAACTCACCGGCAATCACTTTACTGACAAGCATTTCACCGACAATCATTTTACCGACAGAATCACCTCATCAACATGTCGTTTCACTGACACTTACATAATTTTTAAATATCACAATAAAATTTTTTCCCTTATACAACTTTGCAAGACTTAGCCAAAATTATTGTTATTATATAATTCAAGATAATGTGTGTGTAAAAAGAATATGTATAATAAAATGTCAATATTATATTTTCAGTTTAAATTTCATATATTTTTATATATTTTTTCTTAATTGTCTCTTCAATCTCGCCTAGTTCATCAGGAAGTTTTCTGCCTAAAATCCACATGTGGAAAATTGTGGAATTTTAAAAACAATTCCAGTATTTTTCAGATACCCTGTGATGAAACACGTGGTATTTCGACATAGGTTGAAGGTAATATATGTGGAGTTCATGGGAATATGTGGAATTCCACGTTTTTACAAACCAACCCATGTGGAATTACATGGTCTGATCCACCCAAAAATTTCCTTTTTAACTTGATATATAAAACAAGTTTTGAAAATAATTCTTTCTTAAAATTACAAAATTTTTGCGTTGAATTCATGTCTAAAGAACTAGAATAAATTATAATTCAATCGATTTCAATTCACTTTCAGAAAATTGCTTAATTTCTCTTATTCAACATGATAATATTAAAATTAACATCAAGAAGTTTTTGCCGGTTAAAATCCACAGAGAAATCCACGTGGATCCATCATAGAATTGTGCATTAGAACAAGATCATAAATTAGCTCAATATTTTGTTGGTGAATGTTTTCTAGATGGACATCGAACTACAAAAAATGTAAAAGTAGCTTTTGAATATTACGAAAAAGCAGCTAATAAAAGTTTACCATGTGGCCAAAACAGTATGGGATATTGCTATGATAATGGATCAGGGACCGATAAAGATTTAAAAAAAGCTTTTTATTGGTATGAAAAAGCTGCAAATAATAGTAATATAAAAGCTATGAATAATCTTGGTCTTTGCTATTTATATGGAGATGGCGTTAAAAAGGATTATGATAAAGCATTTGAATTATTTCGGAAATCAGCCGAGAAAGGACATCCAGAGGGGATTATGAATTTAGGATGTTGTTATCATAAAGGTATTGGAACTAAAAATGACAACAAAAAGACATTTGAATTATATCAAAATGCAGCAAATTTTGGTGGTGAAGTAGCACAATATAATCTTGCTTTAATGTATGAAAAAGGATACGGAGTTGCAAGAAATATAGAAAAAGCAATTTATTGGTATAATGAGTCTGCAAATCAAGGATGCGAAAATGCAAAAAAGAGCTTAAAAAGTCTTTGAATCGAGTAATTTGTAATATAATTAATTATTTATACATATTGTACTAATTAAAGATAGTGAATATATTTTCTCCAGTAATTATAATTTATAATTCCTTTTTTGCTTTTAACTATATTGGGTCTCAGTTCATTTATATTTATTCTTTAAATTAAAATGTCTTCAACATAAAGTCATTAAAATTACTTTATTAAGATTTTGAATAAAATTAGTCAACTGTTAAAATTTGTATTTATTAGAAATTATAATATTGTGGTTTTAGTTAATATTCTAGTCATATCGTATTTAATTTTTGTTTTTCTGTACACAATATTTAACTCAATAGCGATTACTGAATTAAAGCATTGCATTGATTCTAAAATCAGTTAATAGTTTATCCAGTAAAATTAAAAGTACTGAAGTAAATTTCAATGAAACATGTTAATTTAATATTTTTACAGTAAAATAGGTAAATCAACACTGCCGCAATTTTAACTTTTTAAAGAAAGTTGAGTGTGTTACTATTTTAATTCAAATTGAAATCCTTTAATTCGAGTTTATTATCATTATAAATATTATTTTCGAACTTGGAAACAATAAAAACGATACCATTTAAGGTAATACTATCTTGAAATGGCAGTATGTCTAGAATGTCCGCCTATTATCTCAAAATAATATGAAAGAAACATTAAAAAAAATGACCACCTTTTCCTTTGACAATTTTCTGCCTTCTAATATTCTAATAATAAATTAATATTTTTTTCCTATCTATCATAATTGAGATGAACTCACATTTCTGTTAAATAAAATATGAAACTTCGCAATAATATGAAAAAAGTTGTATAATAAAAGTATAATTACATGATGAAAGTACCCTATTTTATGTTTGTTATCATCCTACCTTATAAAAATAAATGTCTGGTAAATATCTACAAAATGTCCAGAAATTGTCCAGAATAATTCTGACATGTCTGGAAAATGTCCAATTTTTTGGTATAAATCTGAAACTTAAAATTTTGACATATCTGAACAGTATCTGAACTTTGCCCAGTATAAACTTTTGGACAAATTCTGGACAGTTAAACCTAGACAAATTCCGGACATAGTAAAAACTCAGATAGTAATTTAACTGGATAAATTCAGAACATGGAAAATTTCAGGACTAATTCTGGATGTAATTTCCAAAGAAGGTTAAATTAATTTTGTAAAAAATGTAAAAGCACGAAACTGGCATTCATAACCTTTTTTGTCATATAATTAAATTTGCAGAGCAGGCAAAAATACTATATATCTATGATATAAAAATTTAGATAATAATGCGATCACCATCTGCCAATTGTCTTTCATGTCAAATTTTGCAAAAACGTATTTCAGGACAAATTCAGGACAAATTCCATATGTCCCGAAAATGAGGTGTTTTCGGAACAGTTTCTGGACACTGTCCAGAATTTCCGGACAATTTTTTAGCTAATTTTTCTGGACATTAATCTGGACATTTTCTGGACAATTATTTTTTATAGGGCTAATTCCAAAGCCAATTAAAAAATGATAATGTCTAATCAAATAAAAGCAATGCTAAATCAAATTTTAAGAAAAAAGTTATTACATTAATAATATAAACAGTGAAAAAGAAAATAGTTTTTTTAGGATCATGCATTAAAATTTACTATAAATCAAAAATTCTTACCAAATTGATGTTGATAGACGGATTTTAGTTAGCGTGTGCTTATCTTTTAATTAAACTGTTTTTTTTGGTCCAATTTAATATCATATTTTTATTAATTTAGATTAATAAACATTATAATCCTATTTCTTCTTGGACAAATTCTAACAACTATTCATTTAAAGTAAATATTTATTGTTTCTTTAACTTTAAATCTAAAAGGATTGAAATTTATGACTCTTCCAATGATCTTTATATTTCATTAATGTGAAAGTAAACATTTGGAATTCAGTTCTTTCACTAACTGCATTCACAAATGTAATCACTTTAAGTATTTATATGACAAATAATGATAAAGATCTTCTTAACTGCAGTCTTTTGGTTCTTCAAGATATTTATATATTATTGATCTCGTTAAATCCGTAGATACACAATAATTTTTTTTAATATTGCTTAAAACATAGTTGTTTTTTAAATGAAATTACTGAATTATATTTGTTATTTTTATCATAGCGTGATTTAAACACTTTTGCAAAGTTGCTAGTATGGAAATTGCATAGATGTTAATTTTTATCAAGCTAGCTTTACAGTAACCAACGGTATAATTGGAAATTATTTTTTTTAAAATTTATTTGTTTAATAAACATAATAAACTGTGAATGAAGTTATCTTTATTATAAAAAATTATCAAGTATCTTATTTTAGTCTCTTTTTCAGTTATTTTTCTAAAGATAAATATTACACGCGAGATTGGTTCATCAGCCACATTAATTATTTGTTTATCGTTTAATACGACGAAAAACTTTTCTCTTCATTCTTTCATGTCTTAAAAATATATTTAATATTTTAATTTTTTTTATTTAATGAAGTTAAATATCTTTCAACAGCAACAGAACTCCAGATGAAATATTCAATATAAAACGCGTTTGTTATAAATTTTCTTAGAGATTTTAGAAACATGATTTCAGAATTTTGTCATATTAAACAAGTGAAAAATGCTTAAAAAAGTTGTTTATGAGGTATGGGATGCGTGTATATTAATTTGTATTAATTTCATGATTCAAGTTATAATTTGAGTTTTGAATACTTTGACCAAGAGAAACAAGTGAAACAAAATTAAATAATGTTGTTCTGTAGATATTAAAGTTCATGTACAGTATATTGGTTTTTATAGAACCAGCTTAAATATTTGTGGAGTTATAATTTTTTTTTGTAATATTATTAACATAAAATTCATGTAATATAATATTTATAATATTTAATTGCAAATAAACTCTCATTGTTAATAATTGTGCTTCTTATGGTAATACTTGAATATGTAAAAAATACATATTTTTATTTTTTAAATATTTTTAAAAAGCGCCAAATTTTTAAGATAAATATTACGCGAAATAAAATGTGGTCAAAATGTCAAATTTATGGCAGCCAAGTAAATTGACATACAGTTGTACTCTAAAGCAGTATATTCAGCGTAACCTGACACACATTTCGGACGTGCAGTTCTATATCACAAAAATCACGTGCAGCGAAATTTGTTGGTCGTGGTGATAGGTCGGTTTCGGTATTTTTCGGGCCGAAATATTTTCGAAGATTCCCAAAACTTACCAAATAAATATCAGTCTCATTGAACAATAAATTATTGCAAGCTCTTTGAAGTCGAAAGTCAGTTATAATGTACGATAATAAATTTTTACCAAAATTATCACAAAATTTACTTGAAATTTTAGAAGATAATGAATTTTATGATATAATAATTGAAGTTGGTAATGACCCTTACGTAAAAATTTTCCGTGCTCATATGGTTATTATAAGTTATCGTTCCCCTTATTTGCGAAGAATTTTATCAACTAATGTTAATGAAAAGAAAAATGACGGAACTTTGACACATATTAAATTACCAAATATTTCACCCGAAATTTTTCAAATGGTCTTAAGGTAAGAGAAATAAATAATAATACTATACTATACCGATTTTCTTTGAAAAAAAAAAAAAATTTTTTTGTTTTACGATAATATTAAATTTTTTCATTTTTTTTAGGTATATTTATGGAGGAAGGCTTTCTTTAGAGAAATATGATGCTTCTGATATTATTAAAATTTTGGTTGTTTCAAATGAACTTAATCTTCAAGAATTAATCACTCATTTACAATTATTTTTGATTGAAAATAAAAAAAATTGGATGGAACAAAATTTTAACTTGATATACAAAACAAGTTTTGAGAATAATTCTTTCTTAGAATTACAAAATTTTTGTATTGAGTTCATGTCTAACGAACCGGAAAAAATTTTTAATTCAATCGATTTCAATTCACTTTCAGAAAATTGCTTGATTTCTCTTATTCAACATGACAGCATTAGAATGAATACTATTCAGGTGTGGGAACATGTACTTAAATGGGGTATTGCACAGAATCCTGAACTTTCTTCAGACCCTTCTAGTTATTCAAAAGAAGATTTTATTTCTTTAAAGAATACTTTACAACAATGTATTCTTTTTATTAATTTCTTTAATTTAACTGCTAAAGAATATCTGGACAAAGTATATCCCTATAAAAAAATTATACCTAAAAATTTACGAGAAAATTTATTTAGACATTTTATGGATCAGCTAAATAATAATCCAGAACCAAATATAACCAAGGAAATTGATTCTATGACAATATCAAGCATACAAAGTAATCCTTCAATTGAAAAAGATTTCAATATAATAGTTGAAGAAATAAATGACTTTATTTATAAATTAATAAATAAAGAAGAATCTAATAACTTGGTAAAACAGAAAGTTGACGAATATTTTAATGTTCATAATATAAATACACAAGAGATTTATAATTGGTTAGTAAATAATCAAATTAGTACTAGTTCTATTTTTTTACTTGGATGTTTTAATTATTATGGAATTATAACAAGTGAAAATAATGAGAGAGCATTTAATTTGTTTATTAATGCATCAGAAAAAAATCACGCACTTGCTCAATTTTTTGTTGGTAATTGTTATTGTTATGGGTATGGAACTATCAAAAATGAAAAATTAGCTTTTGAATATTATGAAAAAGCGGCTAATAAAAATTTCTCAAACGGACAATTAAAGATTGGCTATTGTTATGATAACGGGATAGGTGTTGAAAAAGATTTTAAAAAAGCTTTTTATTGGTATGAAAAAGCTGCAAATAATGGAAGCATGACAGCAATATTTAATCTTGGTAATTATTATGAAAAAGGGATTGGTACTGAAAAAGATTATAATAAAGCTTTCGAATTATATAAGCAATCAGCTGAAGGGGGAGTTTTTTATGGAATAGTGATGTTAGGGTATTGTTATGATGAAGGTATTGGAACTGAAATTGATAAGCAAAAGGCATTTGAGTTATATCAAAATGCAGCAAATTTAGGAAATGAAGTAGCACAAAATAATCTTGCTTTAATGCTTGAAAAGGGGGATGGGGTTATAAAAGATATAGATAAAGCAATTTATTGGTATCGTAAATCTGCAAATCAAGGATATGAAATTGCAAAAAATAATTTACAAAGGCTTTCAAATCAATAATTTACGATAAAATTTTTTTATGCAAGTAGTGAACATGTATTCTCCAATAATTTAGGTAAATAAATTTTACTTTATTTTGTATAATTATTCTTATTTCATATTAGTTTCTTTTATACTTAATGCGTAATATATTTATTGTTTAATTATATTTTTCTTTTAACAGAACACACTATATAAAGTAATCAAATTTATTTTATTAGGATTTAATTTTGAATGAAAGTTAATTGACTATATGTACATTATATTTATTAGCGATTGTGCGATTGTAATATTGTGTTGGTCGTATAAATAATAACTCAATAGTAATTACCGACGGAGTTACCTATGATTAATGAAATTGCACTTTAATACTAAAATAGTTTAATTTTTATCACTTTGTATTAATAGTATTTCACGTTGTTCTGTCTCGTAAGAGGAGAATACTCGCAAACACTTTCCCTGTTCGCATAATTAGAAATAGTTTTGTTGGAGTCCTCGAAAACGTCATAAAGCGAAAGAATCAAAGAATCGCAGTTCGATAATTTTCCTGCAGACAACTTAGGTTTTAGAAGGTAGGGATTCTTGTCGTTCACGACAGTCTTTTAAACAATCCCACACTCCAGGAAACCTTGCGGCAAAAAAGACTTGAACACATTATTCTTTGGCAGGCAATCAGTGAAGTGTTTAAGTTATAGTCGAACTGCTCGTATCGATTAGTACTGTTTCGAATGAAGTATTGGAATTAAGGGAACAACTGCCTCACTGCAGGTGTCACCCAACAAGTCCGTTCATGGTAAGAATTATTTTTAGCAAAATTTCGGCAGGCCTCGGCTGGACATGAGTTATGCAAGAATTGACTTACCCGGTTGTTACATTACAGCGTTCTGCATAATTGCTATGAGTCCGAAACAAACAAGTGGACAGTGAATATCAAACACGCGACCTCGAAGACCAGCAAATGGCAGCGGAAAATATTCCACCCAGAATGATCAAGACCTTTCCAGCTTCAGTTCCCGTATCAAAAACAATTTTTAGTGAATTAATTAATGGAAACCTTTCTCGTATTGTCCTCTCAGTACAGTTTTCCAGCTTTACGGTCTTGGTGATGAAACAGAGGATTCAATAATGGCACTGTTAACAGTTTTTTCGTGTGGTAGTGTTAAGCCATCACAGGAATCGTTTGAAAATCTAATGACAGAATTACTATAGTACTGTTAAAGTCTCGCCTCAACAATACTTCATCAATTTACTATCAATCGAAGCCACGAAATCGATATACTTCTATTTGTACCTGCTTGCTGGAGCAAGCAATTTCAAGAGAAAGTTTGAAATCTGCCCCAAAAAATATTTCTGGGCTCGAATGGGCACGCAATTGACTTGCGTCGGACAGTGAAAATGATTGGAGTCACAGAGTCTAAGTGATGTAGTATAGTGATGAGAATATGGAAAGCATAGTTAAAAGAGTTTCCGAATTCCGACCGTATTGTATGGTTGTCTAAGGAGGCACAAAAGGCGGACTCTGCTCTTGAAGTAAACTTCATGCAACACGAGCATAGTAAAATCACATTTTTACTAAAAAACCGATCTGTAGAGGTTAAGATTGCCCGTATATATAATTTTGAATTGTGAAACGTGTGGTGTGTCTGCCTGATGCGCCTGATCTATTCTATATTTTTTATAGTTAAAACAATTCGGTAAATTCACATCTTTAACCGGAAAATATAACGAATTAAGTAGTTCTACGAATACTAACAAGTAGTTTTATATCACGCATAAAAAATTTTTATTAATAGATTACAAGATGTTTTTTTTGAAGTGAATTTTTTTCACATTTATAAAAATTCTAAAATGATTTCTTTTTAATTTCTTAATAAATTGCATTACAATTATTTTAAGACAATATAATCAAGAACATGTTGCTTTGTTACAATTTCTTCCTTTCTTCAAAAATTATTTCGTTAATATTTGAGTTGTGGCTTCTTTTTCTTCGTAACTAAATATGATAATATTAATAAGAAAATTTTACATCCATTTAAAATGTATATAAATAACGTTTGATCAGTTGATTACATGATTCCGTGGGTAATCTAAAACTACCATCGTTAATATCATCGAGAAATATTGATTTGCAAAAATTCTAACTAGTATTTTCCGTAATATATATAAAAAATAAGTGATCATTTACTATCGATACCTGAGAATTCTACGCTTATTAAATAGTCGTCTGAATTTTTTGTGTTCAGGAAAATTATCATAATCAAGTAATCTGCTTGTGTAAGTGGTCACAGAATGTATTTCATATGATAAATGGAGGATAAATATATCTTATTAGTAGAGATATCTGTTGTTTTCAATGCCAGTACGGTGATTGATGATTTTGGGTTGGAATCATGTGATGAAACGGAAATAAGTGTTCTGATAGCATTTAAACGCTAAAATCAGGAGTTCTAAGTTGTATGTCGGGTTTAGAGTTGTATTTTGAAATAAATTTTTGGTGATGACAACTAATAAATTTGTATGACATTACAAAAGGTGAAAGTATTTTACAGGAGAGATTAGTGTATCATGATAAATGAGAATAGGGGACATAAATTCTAAAATGGAAATGATATTTTTGTATGTAAAACGAAAAAAAAGTACGGGTGTAACAGTTTGATTGGTTCTCTAAGAAACGTCATTTATCAATAAAGGTGAGACGATCATAAAGTTTATTTCTAATAAAGGTAAAATATTTTTTTTGTATACTATGACCTGTCATTCTGATCAAAAGTCTAGTATTAAATACTAGATTTTTCTATATTTTATATTAGATAAGTTGATATTTTATACTAGATCAGATCTATATTTTATACCGGATTAATTTGTTAAGCTTCACCGGCATGATTATCACACCTACTGTAAACTGGAATTTTTGTTTATCTGTTATTTGTAATATATAAATAATAAATCAATTTATCAGTGAATAAACTTAAAAAATACATCATTGATGGATAATGCAAAAACTCATTATTATTATATATATTTATTTATTATTATAGCTAAAACTTTGTTAAAATGCCAACCAATCTTCCTCCAAGATTATTAAATGACTTAGAAGTGTTCAGATAGCAGGCATTAAGATGTGTGAATGACGCTACTTTGCAATAAATAATCTTAGAGGTATATAATTTGTAAATTCTTGTACAAAGTGTCGTGAGAAAGGAATAATTTTTCCAACAATCCTTTTTATGTGCATAAATTATTGGAGTATCTACTATAAGTTTAATCATAAACATAGGAGAAGCCCCATAGTAAAAATGATTAGTAAAGATTTTTTTGTATATGTTGTTGACGTGCGTCAGACGTAGTTTGATACCTGACGTGCGTCACTTGTGATATAAAAAATACGCAAAATTAAGTTATAATTAAATTAAAATTTTCAAACTTAAAATAAATTTCTTTATTAAATAAGTTTATTAGTCATGTTAAAAAATATGTAATCCTGCAATATTAAATTGATTAGACTCAGTCTTATGGAAAACATTTCATTCAAAATATTAATAAATTACAAGTTTTTTCAATTAAATTTTACAATACTCATAGATTAAATAATCATAAAACTTTCACAATATGTGTAATTTATTGTAACAAACAAATTTACTTACAGAATAAAAGATAATTTCATTAGTAAAAAAATTTTTTTACTATAGGAGAACTTTATTGCGTGATTCAAGTGACTCGCGTCAAGTATCAATTTACATCTGACGCAAATCGACACTTGACGCACAACATATGTAAGCTATTTTGAAATACTTTCCTGGTCTGACATCCCGAAATAGATGATATAAGAAATATTAATAAATTCTTCAAATAAATTTTTACACTGATATTGTAATCAAAATCTTTGAGAAATTGTGATTGTAATTTTATAGTGATACCTCTAAAGAATTAAATTTTATTGACAATAATTAAAAATATAGATGAAACATGAGAAATTAAAATTTTCTTGACAGCAATTTTAATTATAAATTTATTAATAAACCGGGAATTTCGAAATTTGTTACAGAAAATCTGTCCTAATCATTTTTATTAAGGAGCTTCTCCTATGTTTATGATTAAACTTATTGTAGACACCCCAATAAATTGTGTATAAATATGACAATCACTACTTAATGGAAAAAGGAGTTTCTTATAATGCTGTGCAGATAGACGGGTGATAATCATGTGAAGCTTAACAAATTAGTCCGGTATAAAATATTGGGCGATCTATATTAAAATATAGATCTGATCTAGTATAAAATATAGACTTATCTAATATAAAATATAGACTTATCTAATATAAAATATAGGAAAATCTAGTATAAAATATAGGAAAATCTGGTATTTAATACTAGACTTTTTATCAGAACGGCGGGTCATTGTATACGGGATGGAATAACTCTTTGTATTTGAAAAAAACGTGTGAAATACGAAATTTCATATTAGGGAAGCGTAAACTTGAATTAAAAGGGATATAGAAAGGCTTATCGTTGGGTGTAATGATAAAGTAAGATGATTGGTGATGGGGTCAACATAATAAAGCAACTTCGATTTCTGTATGATTCATAAATGCTATTGTCCCCTCTAGTGTCTGGTTTAGTCACGTGAAAACGAACAGGCCCTATGGAGACAATAATTTTTGTCGGTAGGAAAGTGGGTGATTTTTGAAAGTGACATAGTGAAAGAGTAACAGTCATAAAAGTGTAAAATATTTATTTATCAACTCAGAAAATGTAATAGAGTCGATATTGTAGGTGATAAAGTAACATCGTAAGGGTTCAAAGTGAAGGAAAAACTCGTAAAAAAGGGAAGTACGAACCAAAAACGTAAAAAGTGGAAAATATTAAAAAAAAAAAGGGCAAAAAGACACCGAAAACTTTTCCCTCAGGCTCCTAAAGGCGCCGAAAGGTGAAAAAGGAGCACTATGTAATAGACGGTATAACGAACTTTCGTCGGTTTCTTAAAAGGTGTATTTTGGTTTTTGGATCAACAGGAAAGAGTTTTTTCATTTTATATACTACACAACATTTATTGGCGAATCAAATAGTATGGATTTATAATTTTCATATGATAGAAACAGAGCCGACTAAATATGTGATTCTGGACCGAAGATTCTGAAACTTACCAAATAAATATAAATATCATCGTATAAAGTTTCCCATTATACTTTGAAAGTCGAAGTCAGCTATAATGTACGATAATAAATTTTTACCAAATTTATCTCAAAATTTACTTGAAATTTTAGAAGATAATGAATTTTATGATATAACAATTGAAGTTGGTAATGACCCTTACGTAAAAATTTTTCGTGCTCATATGGTTATTTTAAATTACCGTTCCCCTTATTTGCGAAGAATTTTATCAACTAATGTTAAGAAAAATGTCGGTGCTTTGACACATGTTAAGTTGCCAAATATTCCACCTGAAATTTTTCAAATGGTCTTAAGGTGAGTATTAAAATAATGTACTATCAATAACGACTTTTTTTTGTAAAAAAAAAAAAAAAAAAAAAAAATTTACGAAAATAAGCTTTCTTGTTTTTTTAGGTATATTTATGGAGGAAGGCTTTCTCTAGAAGAATATGATACTTCTGATATAATTAAAATTTTGGTTGCTTCTAATGAACTTAATCTTCAAGAATTAATCACTCATTTACAATTATTTTTGATTGAAAATAAAAAAAATTGGATGGAACAAAATTTTAACTTGATATATAAAACAAGTTTTGAGAATAATTCTTTCTTAAAATTACAAAATTTTTGTGTTGAATTCATGTCTAAAGAACCAGAAAAAATTTTTAATTCAATCGATTTCAATTCACTTTCAGAAAATTGCTTAATTTCTCTTATTCAACATGATAATATTAAAATTAATGTTATGCAAGTTTGGGATTATGTGCTTAAATGGGGTGTTGCTCAGAATCCAGAACTTCCTTCAGACCCTTCTAGGTATTCAAAAGATGATTTTAATACCTTAAAGAATACTTTACAACAACTAATTCCATTTATTAATTTCTTTAATTTGAGCCATAAAGAATTTTCAGACAAAATTTATCCGTATAAAAAGATTTTACCAAAAGATTTACGTGAAAATCTAATTAAGTATTTTATAAATCAGCCAAATAATAATTCAGAGCCAAATATGACTAAAGAAATCGATTCCATTGTTGCAACATCAAATGAACGAGAAAATTTTTCGACTGAAAAAACTTATAGCATAATAGCTGACGAAATAAATAATTTTATTTATAAGCTATTAAATGAAGGAATTGATAGGAAATTAGAAAAGCAGGAAGTTATTGAATATTTTAATGATCATAATATAAATTCACAGAAATTTTATAATTGGTTAGTAAATAATAAAATTCATACAAGTTTTATTTTTTTATCTGGATATTTCAATTATCATGGAATTGCAACCAGCAAGAATTATAGTGAAGCATTTAAATTATTTATTGGTGCATCAGCACAAGATCATAAATTAGCTCAATATTTTGTTGGTGAAAGTTTTCTAGATGGACATGGAACTACAAAAAATGAAAAAGTAGCTTTTGAATATTACGAAAAAGCAGCTAATAAAAATTTACCATGTGGACAAAACAGTATTGGATATTGCTATAAAAATGGATCAGGAACCGATAAAGATTTAAAAAAGGCTTTTTATTGGTATGAAAAAGCTGCAAATAATGGAAATATAAAAGCTATGAATAATCTTGGTCTTTGCTATATATATGGAGATGGCGTTAAAAAGGATTATGACAAAGCATTTGAATTATTTCAGAAATCAGCCGATAAAGGATATCCAGATGGGATTATGATGTTGGGTTATTGTTATGATGAAGGTATTGGAACTAAAATTAATAAGCAAAAAGCATTTGAATTATATCAAAATGCAGCAAATTATGGAAGTGAAGTAGCACAATACAATCTTGCTTTAATGTATGAAAAAGGATACGGAGTTGCAAGAAATATAGAAAAAGCAATTTATTGGTATAATGAATCTGCAAATCAAGGATACGAAAATGCAAAAAAGTACTTAAAAAGTCTTTGGATCGAGAAATTTATAATATCAGTCAGCGGTCATGTCAGATCACTTGTCGATCATTAATTAAAATAATTTTGTGTAACCATAATTGAATATTTCATCATGTAGCTAAAAAAGAATTTTTTTAATACAACGCTTATACAAATTAAGTAAATTAATAGTTCGTCATGTGTATTATAAATTTTTATCATCATTTCCTCTTTAGTAATATTTTTTTTTTTTTTGCATTTACATACAAGAAAGTTCGTCTCAAAAATGAAGTTTTCCTCCAGATGCAACTTAAAAGTAAATGTAAAATACAATTTAAATAACAAGAATATATGTAATTTTACGAGAAGAAAAAGATTTACTAAGTTAAAAAAGGCAGTTATTTAGGTAGTTTTTGTGTAAACCGCAAAAAGTCAATTTTTATAATAAAAAAAAAAATTTTTGATTTCAATAAAACATTTAGCAAAAGCTTTTTTTAACTTGTAATTGTCTCATTTCTAGCTATAATTTGGCGAAATAAACAACTTTTGTTAAGCTTAGAAGGGTGATTATTATGTCAGATTTTTTGTTATTTGTAAATTTTGTTAAAATTTTTTAATTAAAACATTAATAAAAAATCTTTTTATCTATTAAAACAATACTATTGGGTCTATTTGGGTGTTATAAGTGGATTTTTGGTCGAAAACTAGTTAAATATAATGTTTTTTTGTTTATTTAAATTAAACCTTTAATGCTTAAACTCTAGCATTATAATAATCATGTAAATTTCTACAACTTATTAGAAAAAAACTTTAAATTTTTAAATTTTAATTCATTAAACATGAAAATAAAACATAAATTATTTATTTATAGAAAAAATTCTTATTAGCTATTAGGTCTATTTGCTTTGTTAATTATAAATAAAGATAATATATTATGGATAAGTAAAATGTTTTTTTTATGCTTAAAGTAGCGTTAAAATAAAAGATATTTATATAATCATCAGGAGTTGTATTTTTTATAGAGTCTATGTAATGTCCATAATTCTATGTATATCCAATATAAATTTATTATATAAATTTTTATAAATCTGTAGTCTATATAAATGATCTATTTATTTTTCATATGAACATAAAAATATTGTAGATATTTTGTATAAAATTTATGTAAATATAAAATTAGTTAAATATAAATTTATATGTAATTTATAGTCAAGTAATATCCATGTAAATATTTTAAATAAAATTATACAGATACAAATCTATTTGAATATGAATTCATGCATAATATATAATCAAATAAATATTATGCAAATATTTCATATACTAATTATATATATACGAAATTTGATGTATATTTTATATAAAATTTTCATAAAGATCATGATTTGCAATCAATATTAGCGACTAGTGGTTTTTTTCAATAACCTTAATATTTTTTTATCTCTTCTATATGGATACTCTTATTAAATTAAGTTTCAAAAACTTGTACATTTATAAGAATATAGTGACTGTTTGCTAGAGCTTCGAACCAGATAACCCTAATGCTGTTATAGGGTTATCCGTTTCAAAAAAATTGTATCCGAATACCCTGTGTCAGTTAGTAACGGATAAATCCGAATGAAAATTATAAGGTATTCTAGGCTTACAGGCGCAGCAATTATACATACTTATTTATTATAATTAATTTAAATAAATTTATATTTATTACATTTTCACTCGCTAAATAATGTATCTTAGTAACAATTTTTAGAAGAGTTAAAAGCTTTAAGAAGCTTAAATTGTCCTTATTAACATTTAAATAACAATTAAGCTATAAACTATTATTAAACCTAGGGTATCCGAAAGTATAATCCGGATAATCCTATATAAAAAAAATCAATATTATAAAAACAATCCGGATATATAGGCTAATAGGATAAATCCTAGAGTATTCTAGTTACATTACCCGTTAAGGAAAGCTCTACTGCTTGCCGTATCTCATCTAATCACGTGTCAATTCGTACAACATAAACGTCTATTTTTCCAACACATCTTCCCACTTTTGATCTCGTTGTATTGTTTTCTTCATCTTTAACAACTAACATTCATTCTTAAAACAATGTTTTTTTTGCCACTCATTTTGGAGTATTTCTTTATAAATAAACTTTTTTATATCATATAAAAAATTTTTAAACTTTTCTATTTCGTATTTATACTTTTTTAAACTTATTTTTACATTCCTTTATAAAAAAAAAACTTCTTTGTCTATAAAACCAAAAATGAATTTTCCCATTAAAAAAAATTTTTTTTATTTTCTTTTAAACTGTGAAAGAAAAAAGAAAAAAACTTTTATAAAATGGTATGTTTTTTATCAATAAACTATTTTAAGTACTATAAACTGCGGATGAATAGAATTTATTTTGATTATTAACTTCAGAATAAGGTGAGAGTTGTAGAGAATTAGGAAATAGAGACTATAAACTTTACTAATTTTCCTATTTTTTTTTACCCAGAATCTCAAATTCTTTGAATTGTTATACTTTGAAGATTGGGAATGAACTCATGGTAAGGATTAGGGATCAAATAAATTTAGGAAACATTAGTAACTGAAGACTTTATAACACTCCTTTATTTTCTTCTTATATTTCTCTCTCAGATGGCGTTGGATTTTGGAACAGAAAAGTAGGATTGGGAATTCGTCAAACCATTGAAAATAAAAAAGTAAGCTTCATCATGAAACCTACTTTATTTTATATATTTTCTATTAAGCATTAACTAGTGTTTCTTAATTTTTTTTGTAAATCCGAGTTATTGGAATCAACAAAGAAAGTAAGTTTATTGTAAAACTTTATTTGTATTTTTTTATTAAAGAAATATTAACTAGTATTTTGCTAATATTTCTTCCTTTTTTATAGATCCGCAAGTTTTGATAGTCTTTTCCCAGTTTTTAATTTGTTTTTCTCAGAAATGTATATTCTTGTGCAGTTGTGAATCATCCATGCTGAGATTTATATTTCTTAATAGTGATCGCATAACAAATGCCTGAACGATTACTGTGAACTTTCTTTTTTGGTATGTATTCAATTTTCTGTTTCTATGTGTGTAGTAGCTAATTTCTTTGTAATATTTCTTGCATCTCTATCTGTTGTTTGACATTATATAAGTAGATGAAAGCCAACAATCACGTTGATAAGCACATGGGATATAGAAAATTAGATAGATACAGTGTTTTGATATGGAAATCAGATAAATATTGCAGGTCTGTGATCATTTTAATTGATTTATTAACTGCAATAAGTTTTTTTTAAAAATGTCCATATATGATGAAAATAAATGGAAACTGTATCTTTATGATAATGACAGTCTACGGAAAACACGAAAAATATAAACTAATGAGGAAATTAATACTGGGGACTTAGTTATAAACTATACTCCTTCCAAGACAATTATGGGGTATGTTGATATTATTAGTGCAGGTTGCAAAATTATTTTTGATTGATACTTTGTTTGATTTCTTTAATATTAGAAGGTATACCATACCACGTGTATCATATGACATATAAGGCATATTTGGCCAAAGATTTGTGAAGTTGTAAAACGACTTGTGTAAAGTCCGGTATTGCGTTTGTAGATATTATATTATCATGAAACTGTTTATATGTAAATTGGACTAGCAAAGCAGGTCGGAGAGTGATAGTAATCTAATGTATATCATTAGATAATTCGTTAGTAAGATTTAGAATGTATTTATGCAATAATTTAAAATGAAAGCTTTATTTGCAAATTAACAAATAATATTAAATGCAATATTTATTTAAAAAATACATAGACTTTATTTGAATTTTAAATAAAAATTCTATATAATTCTATATAAATTTACTTTACATGTAAGATCAGGTTTACGTAAAATCCATGTTGGGTATTTAAAACTATGTAGAATAGTGTATATAAATTTTACATAGATTTTTCATATAAATCTACATAGAATACAACTCCCGATGATATTTAAAAAAAATAAGCAAAAGAAAGAAGTTAAAAAAATTTTCTTAATTTTTATTAGTTTGCTATATCAAAATAACCATATAATTGACTATCTTCTTTGGCCAGATGCAACCGAATAAAGTGAAATTTTTGACTTTTAAAAAGTTTAAAAATATTTTTTAAGTTTTGAACGAACATGTTTACTATTGTTGGAAAAAGTGTTACATTGCATAAATATGGTATTACCTTTGACCTGAAAATTTCGATTTTAACGTAATTTGGGCCGGCATTACGAATTTGGCCAGAATTAAGAAAAATTCGGCCAGAATTATGAATTATTGATTGGCAAATTTAACCAGATTGAGTAAATTTTGGCCAACTTTAATTATATACGTGTACTATATATTTAAAGAGGATACTGTACCACAAACTTTTTTTTGTAAATTTTATTGAAAAAAATCTCCCTCTTTTTTTCATGACATGACCAGTGACTGATATAATTAATTCTTTATACATATTGTACTAAAATTGCAAAACAATTAAAACAATTAAAAAGTTTTATAAAATAGTGAATATATTTTCTCCAGTAATGTACGTAAAGTATAATTACTCACCTTATAGTTTCTTTTTTACCTTCATTTATATTGGGTCTCAGTTCATTTATATTTATTCTTTTAAATTAAAATGTTTTCAACATAAAGTCGTTAATTTGAATAAAATAGTCAATTGTTAAAATTTGCATTTATTAGAAATTATGATGTTGTGTTTTTAGTTAATATTCTAATCATAGCATATTTAATTTTGGTTTTTCTGTACACAATATTACATGATTAACTCAATAGCGATTACTGAATTAAAGCATTGCATTGATTCTAAAATCAGTTAAATAGTTTATCCATAAAATTTTTTTAAAATACTGAAGCAAATTTTTTATTGAAATTTGGTAAATTATTTGATTTGCTGTAGCCATGTAACTCAATAAATTGTTGCAAATTTTCCCTATATATATATTATTTTTACAGTAAAATAGACAAACCAACACTGCCACAATTTTAACTTTTTAAAGAAAAGTTGATTGTGTTACTGTATTAATTCAAATTAAAATTTTAAAATTTTTTATTCGAGTTATTATCATTATAAATATTATTTTCGAACTTGGAAACAATAAAAACAATACCATTTAAGGTAGTACTATCTTGAGATGGTATTATGTCTCGAATATCCGCCTATTATTTCAAAATAATATGAAAGAAACATTAAAAGAAATGACCATCTTTTCCTTTAACAATTTTCTACCTTCTAATAATAAATTAATATTTTTTTCCTATTTATCATAATTGGGATAAAATTTTGTTCAATAACTCACATTTCTGATAAATAAAAATATGAAATTTCGTAATCACCCGCAAGGCAAGCAAGGGTTATCGTTAAATAGTTATGCTCACGGCTGTTATATACATAAATATGAGTGTATGGTTGAGATTGATCGTTTTCCACGTTCTTTAGTTGATTGATTTGGTAATTGAATGCAACAGAATGCAACAGGTGTTTCACGTAGATCAAGCAAGGCTATTTGATAAAATTTTTTGTTGTTCATTATATTCTTCAGGTAATCTTTGCGAGACTGTAATGCGTCAGCGGTTTATCAACAGATGATAAGACATAAATCCACCCATTTATGTAAAAATTTGCATTTATATACAGATATCGATTCCATATTTATTTGCTGTTACCTAGATACAATCATGTCGTTCATGATAAAACAAAACACAACCATCAACATTTCACGAGAATTCTATTGCTGAATTTTTTTTGTGTATTAACTGCTAAAATAATTGATAATTTAGGTTTAAAAATTTTCGTATTTGTTCTATAATTTTGAAGTGAAAGAGATATAAAATCTGCTTTAACTATTACACGAATTGTTCTAGGTGAGCAATACTCAAAAAAGTAGTATTACTCATACTTCTGGAAATTTCTCGTCATTTATAAGTTATAACCCACTATTTGTTCCAAAAGTAATCTTAATTATTGATATAAATATATTAACGAGACGGCATTATGTAGTAATAAAATTTCTCAATTTTTAGATTTGATCTTCTAAGATTCGTGTAACTGTATAATTTAGAAGCCACAATTTACCGAACCCATATCATATCCCACATATAGTATTCCCAAAATCCACAATACTATTCAATTTAAAAAGTTAAGTTAAAAATACAGTCAAGGCGTTTAAATAAATTGTAACATCCTTCTGAAAATTGAAAGTCTGTTATACGTACGATAAATACCTATTCGACTTCTTGTAAAATTTCAAGTAAATTTATGCCGTGATACTGTAAGTGAATTTTATGATACAACCATGATGTTGTTAATGACCTTTGCATAAAGTTTTTTGTATCACATAATTATTTTAAATTATCGTTCCCTACATTTGCAAAGAATTTTATTAACTAATATCAATAAAAATAAAATTATGAAAGTTTAACACATTAAATTATCAAATGTATTACCTGATGAATGATATTGAGCTAAGAGAATTAAATGATAAATTATGATTATTTTTTTTTTTTTTTAAAAAAAAAATAGATAATCTAATTTCTTATAATTTTTATTTATGTATATTTATGGAAAAAGGTTTTCTTTGAGGAATATGATGTTAAAGATATTATTTAATTGTAATTAATTCTCGACTATCATTTTTGATTGAGAACAAAAAAGGGTAGAGCAAGATTTTAACTTGATATATAAACAATATTCTTTCGTAAAATTACAAAAATTTTATACTGAATTAATGTATAAAGAATCAGAAAAAACTTTTAATTTAATTGATTTAATTTCACTTTTAGAAAAAGGCATGATATCTTATTCAACATGATAACTTTCAAGTGAACGTTACTCAAGTTTGGGAACATATGTTTAAATGGGTATTGTTCAAAATTCTGAACTTCCTTTAGATTCTTCAAGTTATTCAAAAAAAGATTTTAATACCTTAAATCAAACTTTGCAACAAGAATTTTTGGACAAAGTTTATCCGTGCAAAAGATTTTACAAAATGATTTACGTAAAGATTTAATTAGCCATTTTATCAATTAAATATAAATAATCTAAAATCAAAGAAAACTAGAAGAAGATAGCTCAAAAAATTTAAAAGTATTGATTCAAAAATCATTTACTATCAACATTCTCAAAATGGATTGATAGATTAGTAATTACAGACGAGATAAAAAGTTCATATGAATTCAATGAAAATTTGCTATGGAAAATTGCCTGACCGGGTTCATTATTTGATTATGGTGACTAAACTTCCATCGTTAGTCTTCACTGTCACATTTTTTAATAATAGAAAATATGAATATGGCGGCCTTTTTGTAGAAGAATATGGAATATTTCAAATCATTAAAGGCTTTTTTAATATTTTGACAACTAAAAGTTACCAATGTACGTTTTGGGCCCTATAAAAAATAAATGTCCGGAAAATGTTATCAAAAATGTCTGGAAAATGTCCGGAATAAATCTGATGTGTCCGGAAAATGTCCACTTTTTTGGTACATGTCTGACACACTTCTGATACTTAAAATTTTGACATGTCCTAACTTTGTCCTGAATTCATCCAGTATTTGTTCGGTATAAAATTTTGGACAAATTCTGGACAGTTAAACCTGGACAAATTCTGGACATAGTAAAAAAACGAGATAGACAAATTCCGGACATGAAAAAGTTCAGGACAAATTCTGGATACTATTTCCAAAAAAGGATAAATTAATTTTGTAAAAAAATGCAAAAAGCACAAAACTGACATTCAAAACCTTTTCTGTCGTACTAATTAAAATTGCAGAGCAGGCAAAAATACTATATATCTATGATATAAAAATTTTGGGTTAAGGAATAATGATGATCATCTATCCATTGATCATCTTTTGTGGCAAAATTTTACGAAAATACATTTCTGGACAATTTCAGGACAAATTCCTAATATCCCGAAAATGCAGTGTTTTCGGAACAGTTTCCGGACACACAGTGTCCAGAATTTCCGGACAACATTTTAGATTTTTTCTGGACATTTTCTGGACATTATCCGGACACTTATTTTTTATAGGGGGGTAAAGCATTATGATTACATCTTTTTACAATATTATTATTGAAATTATTATATAATTAAGATATTATGATGGACCATATTATCTACTATTACACAAATTAGCGAAAGTCAAAAATTTAAGTGGTGTTTTTGTGTAATAAGTATATTTCATGATAAATTCGACAACAATATTGAAATTTTGTTAACTTTTATATCTGTATCAATTATCTTATCAAGTTCCTCGATTTCTTCATTTATTTAAAAAATCAGATAAATATTAAGGAATTTGATTGTTCCCAACCCTTTTGATCGATCGAAGTTTAGGCGATCCATGATCGACCAAAAGTTGATTTGTCATATAATTAATCATGATTAAATGAGCCAACTATGTTACTTCATTAATAGAAAAGGAATACGGATGCATAGTGTTGCAAAACAGTAAAGTGCAGTATTAGTACCACGTGTAGAGGCCTGCATTTGGCCATATTTTGAAACCCGGCCCGGAATATGTGAAAACTCAGCCGGCCCGGACCCGGACCGGAATTTTTATATTATTGTGTTTTACATTTTTGTTGTTTAAAATTACATTATTTTAATATATCAATGCTTCGAAGTTCAGTTTTTAATTTTTTTTAAACACAAATGTTAAAAAAAAAAATTTAGTAATATAGATCTCAAATTTGAACCAGTAATTTTCGGGTAATGTAAAATTTAATGATTTGCATAATTGAAATATCACAAAAATACTAATTTATATATTCAGTGTTTAAATTATCATTATTTATAAATAAAATTATAAAATATATAATAATTATATTAGAAAAATGGTAATGTCCGGATAAATTTAAATTTTTGCCGGAATTAAATAGGTAGTTTGGCCAGAATTAAGAAAATCCGGGTTTATATTCTGAACCCGGACCGGCCCGGAAATTTGTTAAGAACAGGCTAGCCCGGCCCGAACCCGGATTCCGGGCCGGGTCCGGGCCGGGCTTTGAACCCGGACTCGGCCCGTTGCAGGCCTCTAACCACGTGTATGTAATAAGTCGTGATAGTAAAATTATCGGAGCGAACTTTCTAAACTCTCTTTTCCTCCATTCCATACATGAATTTGTTAATTTTCATATATAAGAATATTTTAATCGATTTTGGTCGATCAGTTTGATTAGTTTAAGATTACCTCGACCAATAAATTATTTTCATACTACTGTGTTATTTTTTGAATTCATCACGTGATAATAACGAGGAAAAGGCGAAAAACGAACATATTTATTGAATATTTAATAAAAATTCTACATTAAAAATAAGTATACTTGTTTGATAATTTAAAAAATAAAAAATTGACATATCAGAAGTCGGTAACGTGATGATTAGTCAAAGGTTTCGGTATCTCTCGGGCCGATATACTTTTAAGATTCCGAAGCTTACCATATAAATCCATATAAATAGAACATTTATTTTCAAGCTTGCATTACTTTCGTTTCTTTCATTTCTTTCATTTCTTTTCATTTCTTGAAAATCGAAAGTCGGTTATTATAATGTACAATAATAAATTTTTACCAAAATTATCACAAAATTTACTTGAAATTTTAGAAGATAATGAATTTTATGATATAACCATTGAAGTTGGTGATGACCCTTACGTAAAAATTTTTCGTGCTCATATGGTTATTTTAAATTATCGTTCCCCTTATTTGCGAAGAATTTTATCAACTAATGTTAATAATATAAAAAATGATGGAAGTTTGACACATATTAAATTACCAAACATCTCACCTGAAATTTTTCCAATGATCTTAAGGTGAGAATTAAAATAATATTTTATAAACGACTTTTTTTTTAAAAAATAAAAAATTAATTTTTATGAAAATACTATATAAATGATGTCGTTTTTTTATTAGGTATATTTATGGGGGAAGGCTTTCTTTAGAGGAATATGATACTTCAGATATTATTAAAATTTTGGTTGCTTCCAATGAACTTAGTCTTCAAGAATTAATCACTCATTTGCAATTATTTTTGATTGAAAATAAGAAAAATTGGATGGAACAAAATTTTAGCTTGATATACAAAACAAGTTTTGAAAATAATTCTTTCTTAAAATTACAAATTTTTTGTACTGAATTAATAATGTCTAAAGAACCAGAAAAAATTTTTAATTCAATTGATTTCAATTCACTTTCGGAAAATTGTTTGATTTCTCTTATTCAACATGATAATATTAAAATGAATGTTACTCAAGTTTGGGAACATGTACTTAAATGGGGTATTTCTCAAAATCCTGAACTTCCGGCAGACCCTTCTAGTTATTCAAAAAATGATTTTATTACTTTAAAGAATACTTTACAACAATGTATCCCTTTTATTAACTTCTTTAATTTAACTTCTAAAGAATATTTACGCAAAGTATATCCGTATAAAAGAGTTATACCAAAAGATTTGCGTGAAAATTTATTTAAACATTTTATGGATCAGCCAAATAATAATTCAGAATCAAAGACAGCTAAAGAAATTGATTCTATTGCAACATCAAGTAAACAAGAAAATCTTTCAGCTGAAAAATATTTCAGCATGATAATTGATGAAATATATGATTTTATTTATAAATTATTAAATAAAGGAATTGATAGGAAATTCGAAAAGCAGAAAGTTATTGAATATTTTAATGATCATAATATAAATTCGCAGGAAATTTATAATTGGTTATTAAATAATCAAATTAGTGCAAATTCTATTTTTTTATTTGGATATTTTAATTATCATGGAATTATAGCAAGTGAAAATTATGATGAAGCACTTAGTTTATTTATTTGTGCATTAGCACAAGATCATAAATTAGCACAATATTTTATTGGCGAATGTTATTCATTAGGACTCGGAATTACAAGAAATGAAAAATTAGCTTTTGAACATTATGAAAAAGCAGCTAATAAAGGTATACTATGTGGGAATAATAGTATGGGTTATTGTTATTTAACCGGATTAGGGGCTGAAAGAGATTTTAAAAAAGCATTTTATTGGCTTGAAAAGGCTGCAAATAATGGAAATACAAAAGCTATGTACAACCTAGGTAATTGTTATAAAAATGGAATTGGTGCTAAAAAAGATTATAATAAAGCGTTTGAATTATTTAAGCAATCAGCTGAGAAAGGATATCCAGGTGGGATAATGGAATTGGGATATTGTTATGATAAAGGTATTGGAACTAAAATAGATAAGCAAAAAGCATTTGAATTATATCAAAATGCAGCAAATTTAGAAGAAGAAGTGGCACAAATTAATCTTGCTTTAATGTATGAGAAAGGAGATGGAATTACAAAATATGTCAATAAAGCAATTTATTGGTATGAAAAATCTGCAAATCAAGGATGTAATAAAGCAAAAAATAGTTTAGAAAGACTTAAAATCAATAATTTGTAATAAAATTCCTTTATATCAATCATACTATTTATAAATTACTAGGTTTTCTTGAAAACTTTATAAGATATATATAGTGTATATATTTTCTTGTAAATAAATTGTTCAATGAATTTTTAGTTACTTTTGCATTTAGATATATTGGTATTGTGTCTAAATGATTATATTCTTCCTTTTAAATAAAGTTTTTCCAACATAAAATAAGTTTGTTTATTAGGATTTAAATGAAAACCATCTTTACACATTACTGTATAACTAGTAAACCATTTAACATTATTTTGCAGTAAAACAAGGTACTAGATCAGTGAATATGTTACTATACTAATTCGAACTAGGTTTTTATATTGTTACGAGTTTATTATCATTATAATTTTTGAACTTGAGAACGTGAAAAAATAAAAATAATGATGTTGAATTTAGATTTATTAAAATTATGATAATATCTTATCAAAATTAACTGATATTAGGATTTTTTAAGAATCAATAAATTAGGTCATTATCTTTAGAACGCTCGCTTATTCTCTCAAAATAGTATAGAAGAAACATTGAAAAGAATGATCTAGTACCTTTTTCTTTATTGTTTTAAATTCATTTTCTAATATTTCTACAATAATAAGTTTATATTTTTTCTATTTATTATAATTAATCGATAAAATTACTCAAGAAGAATTTCCTAATAACTTTTTTCTTCAAAAAAACAAAATCGTTCCAAAATATCATTCTAAAAAAACGTATTTTCATACTATTAAAGAATTTCCATAAATCAAGAATTTTATTGAACGTTAAACTTACAGTATAGTTATGAATGTTATCTCTTTTTTAATTCGCGATTTGTATAACAATCGGAGAAAATTACGGGAAAAAAATATAAATGTATTTTACGATTACGTTATGATCCAGTGATCCAATGTCAATAAACTTTTTTTTTTATTGTGTAGCCTCACGCCCTCTACAAAACAAAATAAAGATCATCAAAATTGGACCAATAGAACGTAAATCTCAATTTGTAATCTAACCTGAATGTAATTGTAAATGGTCCTGAAATTCTCTTTCAACGATATTAAACTAATTAAAAACCCAACTTTTATCTATATTTATATATTATCTCTAAAAACGGAGTATATTTTCTATTGTTTTATTATAAATATATAGTGGAATTTTAAAATTATCTAATAATTAAACAGAGGAAACAATTTAGAAATCTAGATTTGCTGACGTATTTACATGACATGTAAGAGAAATTCAGCCAATCAGAAACGCATATGGGCCGATCGCGGAATTAAGATATTTTAAATAAAATTACGTTTCACAAATCAAATCACAATATGTTACAGGGTCGTGTGATATGATTTACTTTCAATTAAATATTTTTTTCATTTGCAAACTCCGTTAGTTTCTCTATTATTTCCCCCATCAGTTCCCATCAGTTTTTAAGTTAGTAAGCTGAAAAGTTTTAAAAGCATATATAACAGTTTTTCTACTTTAAATACAAGCTGTAGCTCTCTTTTTTATTCTTTGAAAGTTTTTTCAATCTGTGAGAAAAAAAAATACATTATTCAATAGAAATATTCAAAAAATCATAATTAATAGCTTTAAGTGTAATTTATTAAGTTACGGCTAGTAGCTTAAACCAATAAACATCACTACTCTTGGATCTTGGAACGCTAAGATCGAAGGTTTATCCTTGGAATAAGACGGCGATGTCGTGGGCGTATGATGATTTTTCTCTCGGCAACGCTTCCAAGAACTGTGTTGATAACTATGTCATTGAGATTAGGCGAAGTCAAAACAGGCGTATACCCGGTTTCCTCATGGAGATCTTGTAGACACGTTGAGTGACCCGATTCTAACGAGCTAATTGTTTTTTTTTTTTGATCTATGAATATCAAAAGTCAAATTCTTAAAAAGCTTAAAATAGTTTCATTGCCCACGCAACTCCACACGGAATTTCTTATTCAGTTGGTTGTATTTACGAATCGTCACGTCATAGTGGATGCCAAGCGTTTACTATGAACGTGTTTGTCGATATGCTTTACAGCAACTTATCCATTTGTTGCTTATAAAAAAGATCATCTTTGATTATAAATCGTGAACGGTGCGGAACGCCTATGATTAGCGTTGCTCGAAAAAGAGATCGTCGTACAACACTTGAAGATGGCGATGAAGAAGAAGTATATGAAGATGGAAATAAAAAAGAGAATAAACATTTCGTAATCATTATTGAATTCAATGAATTGAATCTGCTTTATAAACTGAATTTTTTATTACGTGCTCATTTAACTTCAAATAAATTTCTAAGTATATCAATTCTTTCCTATAACTAGTAAACTACTATTAACCTTGATGTAGGTCCGTACCAGTGTTGGAATTTTTGTCCGAATAATTCTATTATATAACGCTTGAAGTTTAACTGGTAACAAAGATCGTGTCCGACTAAAATATTTGTCCGTTATTTTTTTAGGGAATTTCTAGTCACCAATGAATAAATGGCTCTTTGTAATCGAATATCTATGTTTAATAAAAACATGTGACAAAAAATTACTTACAATTAATTTCGAAAAAACGGTCTAATTTTGAATCTTTACTGATGGCATATATTTAAAAAAGCGGTCAGCATTTTGAACATCCAAATTGCCAAACCGTAAAAAGTAAAAAGTTTTTTTGTATGAAGAGGGGATCTTATGAGTGATTCCTCTAAACGAAGGAAAGTCATATTATATTCAACTGTACGAACAAGAAGATAGATTTTTAAAGAAAGTTCATTATTAAGGAAAGTAAGCGCCTTTAACGTTAACGTTAACAGGTAAGAAGTAGGGATGGCAACGGTCGGTCACGGTCGGTCATAACCGGTTAAGGGCCTTTGACCAACCGACCGTTTTGGCTGACCGTTTTTCTGACCGTTTAACCGACCGTTTGACCGACCGTTTAACCGACCGTTTAACCGACCACTTTTTTCTTTTTAACGAATTTAATCAAGACAAAACGTTAAAAAGTGTTTTTATTAGCGAAATAAAACGGTATTTGACTTTTTATTGATTAAATTCGTTAAAAGAAATGTCAAAGGGATAAGGTTAGCTAAATGGTTGGTTAACAATCGGTTAAACGGTCGGTTAAACGGTCGGTCAGAAGCCTTTGACCGACCGATATCGGTCACGGTCATAACCGGTCATGACCGGTTAATAACCGTGACCGTTGCCATCCCTAGTAAGAAGGTCGAAGTAGCGTTCTTATTTTCCCACGAACTATCACGTTAAGTAGAGTTGCAGAAATTGGCGACATAGTTGCGAAGCCCGTATGCTAAGATTAAAAGGAAAAAAAGAAACCGAAGGTAAAATTTACCTCTGTTAGAGTGAAACTAGGTAGATAAAGGATTTTAAGAAACTTCGAAGGTGGAAGTTTTTAGCTCTTGAACGGCAAAAAATGTTCTTTCGAACGGCTCATAAAAAAATTGTACCAAACAGGAAAGAGTTATACATCTAATCTCCTGAGTTATATAATAACGAGTAACGCCGATTTTAACTTTATTAACCTTCAATATCGTGTGTTTTATAATGTAGGTGGCGAAACTAAATTAATATGCTTAATTATAATTGATCGTGATTTGGTTAAAAAGGTAGGTTAAACGGAAAATTCGATATTTAAAAAGGTTTTTTGCCTACTGAAAGTAATTTAGACTATTTAAACTATTTAATATCAATGCGATGCGTTTTAATAATCTATTTTATTTACGCTTAATTTATTGAAAATCAGGTTAATTAAAAACTGAAGTTAAAATACTTGATATATAACAAGGATAATAGCTGCCATAACTTTAAATCAAATATTACAATTTTTGGCAAATATAAATTTTACAGTTTTAAATTTTTAATTTCAGTTTATACATTGAAAAAACTTTCATTTAAAGGAAAAATATAGTTAATTAGACACAATGCACTTAAAATATAAAAGAAACTATATAAGAATAATAATATAAATAAAACAGGTAAAATAATTTATTTACAAGAAAATATATTCACAGTATATCTTGTAAAATTTTCAGGAAAAACTAATAATTTATTTATAAATGGTTTTTAAAATTTTATGATTTGCATAAAGAAATTCACTATAAATATTTATGAAGCCTTTCTAAACTATTTTTTGCTTTTTCATATCCTTGATTTGCGGATTTATTATACCAATAAATTGCTTTATCTATATCTTTTGCAATAACTTCTCCTTTTTCATACATTGAAGCAAGATTATTTTGTGCTATTTTGTCTCCTAAATTTGCACCATTTTGATATGATTCAAATGCTTTTTGCCTATCAATTTTAGTTCCGATACCTTCATAATAACAATATCCTAATTTCGTTATTCCAATAAAATTTCCTCTTTCAGCTGATTGCTTAAATGATTCAAAAGCCTTATTATAATCTTTTTCAACACCATTTCCATTTATATAACAACGGCCAACATTATGCATAGCTTTTCTATTTCCATTGTTCGCAGCTTTTTCATACCAATAAAAAGCCTTTTTAAAATCTTTTTTAGTTCCTATTCCACAATCATAACAATAACCGGCACTGTTTTGTCCATATGACATACTTTTATTAGCTACTTTTTCATAATATTCAAAAGCTAATTTTTCATTTTTTATAGTCCCATGTTCATATAGATAACAATAACCAATAAAATATTGTGCTAATACGTGATTTTTTCCTGATGCATTAATAAATAAATTAAAAGCCTTTCCATCATTTTCACTTGTTACAATTCCATGAAAATTAAAATATCCAAGTAAAAAAATAGAATTTGCACTAATTTGATTATTTAACAACCAAGTATAAGTCTCTTGTGCATTTATATTATGGTCTTTAAAATATTCAATAACGTGTCGTTTTAATGATTCTAAATCAATTCCTTTATTTAATAATTTATGAATAAAATCATTTATTTCGTCAACTATTATATTTAAATATTTTTCATTTGAAAGATTATTTTGTATACTTGGTACTGCCATAGAATCAGTTTCTTTAGTTATATTAGTAAGTTCTGAATTATTATTTGAATGATCCATAAAATATTTAAATAAATTTTCACGTAAATCTTTTGGAATAACTTTTTTATACGGATATACTTTGTCTAAATATTCTTTAGAACTTAAATTAAAGAAATCAATACAAGGCATACATTGTTGTAAAGTATATTTTAAAGTAATAAAATCATCTTTTGAATAACTAGAAGGATCTGAAGGAAGTTCAGGATTTTGAGTAATACCCCATTTAAGTACTTGTTCCCAAACTTGAATAACATTTATTTTAATGTTATCATGTTGAATAAGAGAAATCATACATTTTTCTGGGAGAGAAATAAAATCGATTGAATTAAAAACTTTTTCTGGTTTTTTAGATATCAATTCAGTACAAAAATTTTGTAATTTCAAGAAAGAGTTATCCTCAAAACTTGTTTTATATACCAAGCTAAAATTTTGTTCCATCCAATTTTTCTTATTTTCAACCAAAAATAATTGTAAATGAGTGGTTAATTCTTGAAGATTAAGTTCACTGGATGCAACCAAAATTTTAATAATATCCAAAGTATCATATTCCTCTAAAGCAAGCCTTCCTCCATAAATATACCTAAAAAGAACACTATTTAAATATTATATTCATAAAAATTTAAAAAAGTCGTTTATAATATATATTTAATTCCCTTACCTTAAGACCATTTGAAAAATATCAGGTGAAATATTTGGTAATTTAATATGTGTCAAATTTCCATCATTTTTATTTTTATTTTTATACACATTAGTTGATAAAATTCTTCGCAAATAAGAGGAACGATAATTTAAAATAACCATATGAGCACGAAAAATTTTTACGTAAGGGTCATCACCAACTTCGATGGTTATATCATAAAATTCATTATCTTCTAAAATTTCAAGTAAATTTTGTGATAATTTTGGTAAAAACTTATTATCGTACATTATAACCGACTTTCGATTTCAAGAAATGAAAGAAAAGAAAGAAATGCAAAGCTTATCCTAATTTGATGAATGAATAAATAAATATTCAATTTATATGGTAAGTTTCGGAATCTTGGAAATATATCGGCCCGAGAGATACCGAAACATCTGCCAAATTATCACGTTTATCGATTTGCTAATTTATCCGTCGTCTGATTGACAAAATTTTCGTTTCTGATTGGCTGAATTTCTTACGACTTTCACGTAAACTTTGTCGCCAAATCTAGAATGATAAAATTATATTTTCACTATAATACACCATTTCTAAACTGTTTCCTCTGTTTAATTATTAGATGTATTTAAAATGACCACGAAACTGTAAAATATTTATAATAAAGTAGTAATTCGTATGAGCCTTCACTCTTTAATAAATAGAAAAATATATTCCACTTTCATCAACGATCTGTGATTTGATATATTATTGGGTTTCTAATTAGTGTAATATCGTTGTAAGATATTTAAGGACCGTTTACAATTAACTATATTCAAGACTAACATTCAAGAATCAAAGATTACAAATTGAGATTTACATCCAAAGATATTCCAACAAAGTAGTACTTACTATAAATAAAGTTTTATCTCTCTATTTTATAATTGATAATTTTTTAGTATCATATTTTCAGTATATTTCATAAGTTATTATCAATTTGATGAAAATTTTTGATTTATGGAAATTTTTAATAGTCTTAAAATACTTTTTTTTTGAAATGATATTTCAGAACGATTTTGTTTACTCGGAAAAAAAAAAAAAAAAATTTAGAAAATTTTTCTTAGCGTTAATGATTCTTCGGTTAATTGTAATAAATAGGAAAATATTATTCGGTACATTTGGAATATTTCTAGAAAGTAGAAGTCAATAAAGAAAAAAATAGGTCATTCTGTTTCAATGTTTCTTCTATACTATTTTAAGAGAATAAGCGAGCGTTCTAAAGATAAAGTCCTAATTTTATTCTTTTAAAAAATTCTAATGTCAGTTAAATTTGGACGATACGGTATTAACTCTGTTAAAATACATTATTATCTTTATTGTTTCCAATTACAAAAAAACTATGATGATAATAGACATAAAATCTAGTTTGAATTAGCGGCGATAGCATTATTTGATCATTTATAGGAAATTTATAAGTTACAATACATAGTTACGAGTAACGATAACTTTCATTTAAATCTTATAAATTTAATTTATTTGAAAAATTTTATTTAAGAGGAAGTATTTACATAAATACTTGGACGCAATATCATATACTTAAATATACAGTATATAAAAAAAAACTAAAAATTCGATAAAATTAATTTATATGTATATTCACTATATACTATGATCTAAAATATTAAGATAAAATATTAAGGAAAACTATAAATGGTTTTACAGTTTTACAATTTATATAAAGAAATTTTATTACAAATTATTGATTTTAAGTCTTTCTAAACTATTTTTTGCTTTCTTACATCCTTGGATTGCAGATTTTTCATACCAATAAATTGCTTTATTGACATCTTTTGTAATTCCATCTCCTTTCTCATACATTAAAGCAAGATTAATTTGTGCCACTTCTTCTTCTAAATTTGCTGCATTTTGATATAATTCAAATGCTTTTTGCTTATCTATTTTAGTTCCAATACCTTTATCATAACAATATCCCAACTTCATTATCCCACCTGGATATCCTTTCTCAGCTGATTGCTTAAATAATTCAAATGCTTTATTATAATCTTTTTTAACACCAATTCCATTTTTATAACAATTACCTAGGTTGTACATAGCTTTTATATTTCCATTATTTGCAGCCTTTTCATACCAATAAAATGCTTTTTTAAAATCTTCTTCAGCCCCTAATCCGGTTCCATAACAATAACCCGTACTGTTTTGTCCACATAGTATATTTTCATTAGCTGCATTTTCATAATATTCAAAAGCTAATTTTTCATTTTTTATAGTTCCATACCCGTATTTATAACAATTACCGACAAAAAATTGAGCTAATGTATGATTATTTCTTGATGCACTAATAAATAAATTAAATGCTTTCTCATGATTTTCACTTGATACAATTCCATAATGGTTAAAATATCCAAATAAAAAAATAGAATTTGTACTAATTTGATTATTTAATAACCAATTATAAATTTCCTGCAAATTTATATAGTGATCATTAAAATATTCAATAACCTTCTGCTTTTCAAATTTCCTATCAATTCCTTTATTTAGTAATTTATAAATAAAATCATATATTTCATCAATTATTTTGTTAAAATCTTTTTCAACTGGAAAATTTTCTTGTTTACTTGATGTTGCAATAGAATCAATTTCAATAGTCATTTTTGGTTCTGAATTATTATTTGGCAGATCCATAAAATGTTTGAGTAAATTTTGACGTAAATCTTTCGGTATAATTTTTTTATATGGATAAACTTTGTCCAAATATTCTTTAGAAGTTAAATTAATGAAATTAATGAAAGGAATTAATTGTTGTAAAGTATTCTTTAAAGTAATAAAATCATCTTTTGAATAACTAGAAGGGTCTAAAGGAAGTTCTGGATTCTGAGAAATACCCCAATTAAGTACTCGTTCCCAAACGTGAATAACATTTGTTTTAATGTTATCATGTTGGATAAGAGAAATCAAGCAATTTTCTGAAAGTGAATTAAAATCGGTTGAATTAAAAATTTTTTCTGGTTCCTTAGACATTATTAATTCATCACAAAAATTTTGTAGTTCTAAGAAAGAATTATTTTCAAAACTTGTTTTATATATCAAGCTAAAATTTTGTTCCATCCAATTCTTTTTATTTTCGATCAAAAATAATTGTAAATGAGTGATTAGTTCTTGAATACTAAGTTCACTGGATGCAACCAAAATCTTAATAATATCTGAAGTATCATATTCCTCTAAAGAAAGTCTTCCTCCATAAATATATCTAAAAAAAGAGAACATATAAATATTTTTATAAAAATTAATTTTTATTTTAAAAAAAAAAGTCGTTTATGATAATTCTCACCTTAAGACCATTTGAAAAATTTCAGGTGAAATATTTGGTAATTTAATATGTGTCAAACAACCATCATTTTTATTTTTAGTTGATAAAATTCTTCGCAAATAAGAGGAACGATAATTTAAAATAACCATATGAGCACGAAAAATCTTTACGTAAGGGTCATCGCCAACTTCAATTATTATATCATAAAATTCATTATCTTCTAAAATTTCAAGTAAATTTTGTGATAATTTTGGTAAAAATTTATTATCGTACATTATAACCAACTATTCGATTTTCAAGAAATGAAAGAAAATGCAAGCTTCCTAATATGATAATTTATATGGTAAGCTTCGGAAATTTGTGAATATATCGGTCCGAGATACCACTAATCATCAACGTTTGCCGTTCTGATTGGCTGCCAACATTTTCCATATGGGCTGATCTGCGGAATTAAGGGATCAGCTGAGTGGCGCAGTTCCGATTAAAATCCCAAATAAAAATAATCAAATAATTAAAAAAATAACCATTTCAAAATTACTATTACAAAATTTACTTCAATTAAAACCAATAAATCCATCCTAAAAAATAAAAGAAAATACTATAGAGTTAGTTTATTAAAAAAAAATAATTCAAAAATTAATAAAATATTTAAAATAATTACTAAATAAATCTTAATTAAATATTTTATTAATTCGAAATTCAATCTGCATACATGTCATCATCAGCTAATGTCGAGTAAAGGATAAGAATTTCCTTCCATAATGTAGGAAGTTTATGTAAATTTCTATCCTCTTCCTTTTTTCATCTACCGTCGCTTCTTTACTATCTACGTGCCGCTACTCTTAATCCGTAATAATTTTGTTCATTACGGTCTTAACCATCAACTTACAATACTTTATATACGCACGGTTGGAATCGTATGGTTTTACTTTCTATTGTAACTAGTCTATATAGTGAGGCTGATTGTTTTGAGGTTAAAGTTCTTAAGTTCATATAGGTTTTTACTATGTATTCTTTTTTTTGTAATATTTAGTAATTTTCTATATAACTTACTCCCCTTTCAAATAAAATAAAATAAAATAAATTATTATGTAATTCAATAAAGAGTTGTAAATTTTCTATAAATGAGCAAAATAAAGTAGATCAATCAGTACTGCCGAAATTTTTTATTCAACTTCACAAAGTTGTTGTTATGTACTAATTCGAATTTATTATTGTAAAATAAAATGAATTTAAAGTTAGTACCATTTATAATAATATCTTGCCAAAACTAGAATTTTAAAGTTAATTAAATTAAGGCATTATGTTTAGAACGCCCGTTTATTTTCTAAAAATAGTATATAAGAAACATTAAAAGAGAGTAATCAACATCAACTAACATCCTAAGTACAGTAATACGATATAACAAATTAATGTTTTTCCCATTTTTATAATTAACCGATATATTTTCATTATAATTCAGCTAAGATAAAATGTGAAATTACGTAATAATATAATATAAATCATAACTGAAATAACAAGAAAATGTATTTTTAAGACCATTAAATATTTCCATATGCCAAAAATTCTTATCAAATTTATAAGAATATTTGACTTTATCTATTTTAATTGAAATTTTTTCACGGTCATACTTTCGGCATCTGTTTTCTGGAATATTTGGATATAAAATACTAATAGCGAACGGTCCTGAATTTTTCTTCTAAATGATACAAATTTTATCTTTACCAAATCACTGATACTAGCTAAAAGTGGAATAGGACCCGAAATATATATATAGGGTTCGGATCAGCAATTGCGTCGCCATCATAGAGAAATTTTACAAAGGTAGATTCTTATTTGCGTACAACCTGATGGTTTTTAGCCAAGGTAAGGTTATTAAGTTGCGTATTTTTAACAGGTTTTTTTCTAGGTAAGGGAGTTGATATGCGTATTTTTAGTTCAAATTTGACCGATCATATATAATTTAGAGTTCCAAATCAGTAGTCGATTTATTAACTATGTACTTTAATAACCTTAAAAGAGCTCTTGCATAATGCAGATTTCAGTAAGTTATGTTTTATCTTTTAATTCATTCCTTTTCACGAACAGTTTCTAATGGTTTGTTTTCCTTTATTTTTCAGGTGGCTATTCGGCTCTATGGATATGAGATTTTGGTAAATATTTCAAATCAACATTTTTCTTATTTCTGTACCTCAATTCTAACGAACTTTACTAACAGTTCATTACTTATTTTTTTAGGCAGCTCTTCTTTTACTTCACTTCCTTGAACGTGCGAAATTTCGGTAAGTTGGTTATTTCAAGTTTTATTATGAGCTTTGCCAATAGTTCAATTTTCTCAGGAGCTTAGACGGCACTTTAGATATATGGGATTTCAGGTAGTTTTTTTTCTATTGTTTCTTTAATCAATTTTTTTTTAGTTTTTCTTTAGTTTTTTTTAATAAAGCTTTAGACTTTAGTTTCTTTTTATTTGTAGGTTGACGGGTCTTTGAGTATCTTCGAGTAAAGGTAAGTTATTTTTTGTCTTTGATTTAACTTTCTTAATAAAATGAATATTAAGTGCAATTTTTTGTTTCTTTGTTGACAGACAGATCTCTGGCACGGTATTTTGGCAAATATTTTTTTTTTAATTTAGGTTTCTTTTTACTTTTTTCATTCTTTTGTTTATTAATCGTTTGTTATTTCTGTTTTTTTTCGACAATTTTGTCTTTTGAAAGGGAATCTGGTAATGGGGAATTTAATTGGTGACAAGAGATGCAAAAATGGTAAGCTCCTTTGCAAAACTCTACTGTATATTTTGTTTTGCAATCCAACATTTTTTACTTTTTTTTCTTTCTGTAGGGTTTACAATTTAGAGGGTATCAATTAGGAATGTTTGGTTCAGAAATAAATTTACTTTAACAGAAATGATATATTTTTATCAATTGATATTAATAAACCGATTCATAAATGATACAATAATAAAAATCATGCTATTTAACGATGAAATATTAATGATAAATAATTCAATACCATGATTAATCAGATCAAATCGATTAATAACTTCATAAATAATCGATTAATCGATTAGCGGACCCCTAAATTACGATGGTATACCAAAAAATAAATAAAATAAAATAAAAGATTCACGTATATGATGTAAAGAAATTTTACCCAATATTTTTACTACTTGCTTATATACATCATTAAAACAGCAAATAAAGATAAATGTTTTATCAGTTGGGATATATATATATAATTGAAAGTCAGAAAATTAGTTTGCGTATTTTTTTTGATTTTTCGATGTCATGTGCTAATTTTGCGTACTGACCTGAATACCCTTGCGCACAGCACTTAGTAAAAAATTGAAAAGTCATCTGACCCTTATATGTATATTTCGGGTCCTAGTGGAATATAACTTTCTATCCATTAAATGTAGATTTGAAGGATTATCTCTATCTATAAATACTTTACTGTTTTCAAAATTCTTCTAATAATTGAAATAAAGAAAAGAAAACAAACTAGATTTGGTGACATAATTTTCGTGACAATAGTGACATGCAAGAAATTTAGCCAATCAAAACGATGGATAAATTACAATCGTGATGATTAGTCAGATGTTTCGGTATTTCGGTATCTCTCGGGCCGATATACTTTAAGATTCCGAGATTTACCAAATAAATCGAATATTTATTTATCCATTCATCAAATTTGCCATTTCTTTTACTTTCATTTCTTGAAAATCGTAAGTCGGTTATAATGTACGATAATAAGTTTTTACCAAAATTATCACAAAACTTACTTGAAATTTTAAATTTTATGATATAACCATTGAAGTTGGTAATGACTCTTATGTAAAAATATTTCGTGCTCATATGGTTATATTAAACTATCGTTCCTCTTATTTGCGAAGTATTTTATTAGCAAATGTTAACAAAAATAAAAATGATGGAAGCTTGACACATATTAAGTTGCCAAATATTTCTCCTGAAATTTTTCAAATGGTCTTACGGTAAGTGAACTAAAATAATACACTGTATTATAACGACTTTTTTTTTTTAAATTTTTATGAAAATATTTTAATAATGTCGTTTTTTTTTAGGTATATTTATGGAGGAAGGCTTTCTTTAGAGGAATATGATACTTTGGATATTATTAAAATTTTGGTTGCATTCAGTGAACTTAATCTTCAAGAATTAATTACTCATTTACAATTATTTTTGGTTGAAAATAAGAAAAATTGGATGGAGCAAAATTTTAGCTTGGTATATAAAACAAGTTTTGAGGATAATTCTTTCTTGAAATTACAAAATTTTTGTACTGAATTGATATCTAAAAAACCAGAAAAAGTTCTTAATTCAATCGATTTTACTTCTCTCCCAGAAAAATGTATGATTTCTCTTATTCAACATGATAATATTAAAATTAATGTTATGCAAGTTTGGGAATATGTGCTTAAATGGGGTGTTGCTCAGAATCCAGAACTTCCTTCAGACCCTTCTAGTTATTCAAAAGATGATTTTAATACCTTAAAGAATAATTTACAACAACTAATTCCATTTATTAATTTCTTTAATTTGAGCCATAAAGAATTTTCAGACAAAGTTTATCCGTATAAAAAGATTTTGTCAAAAGATTTACGTGAAAATCTAATTAGGCATTTTATAAATCAGCCAAATAATAATAATTCAGAACCAAAGACAACTAAAGAAATTGATTCTATTGCAACAAAACAAGAAAATCTTTCAGCTGAAAAAGATTTTAGTAAAATAGTTGATGAAATAAATGATTTTATTTATAAATTATTAAATAAAGGAATTGATAGGAAATTCGAAAAGCAGAAAGTTGTTGAATATTTTAATGATCACAATATTAATACGAAGGAAATTTATAATTGGTTGTTAACAAATAATAATCGAATTGGAGCAAATTCTATTTTTTTATTTGGATATTTTAATTATCGTGGCATTATAGCAAGCGAAAATTATAATGAAGCACTTAATTTATTTACTTATGCATTAGCACAAGATCATAAATTAGCACAATATTTTATTGGTGGATGTTACCGATTTGGACATGGAATTACAAGAAATGAAAAATTAGCTTTTGAACATTATAAAGAAGCAGCTAATAAAAGTATATTATGTGGGCAAAATAGTACCGGTTATTGTTATGATTGTGGATTAGGAACTAAAAGAGATTTAAATAAAGCTTTTTATTGGTATGAAAAAGCCGCAGATAATGGAAATGTTATTGCTATGTATAATCTTGGTCTTTGTTATATAACTGGAAAGGGCGTTGCGAAAGACCATAATAAAGCTTTTGAATTATTTAAGCAATCAGCTGAGGAGGGATGTCCAAGTGGGATAAGGAAGTTAGGATATTGTTATGAAGAAGGTATTGGAACTAAAATTGATAAGCAAAAAGCATTTGAATTATATCAAAATGCAGCAAATTTAGGAGATGAAATAACACAATATAATCTTGCTTCAATGTATGAAAAGGGATATGGAAATACAAAAGACATAGACAAAGCAATTTATTGATATAATAAATCTGCAAATCAAGGACATGAAAAAGCAAAAAATAATTTAAAAAGACTTCAATTTATGACAATATTTCTTATGCATCTTTTGGATAATCAATAAATTTTATAAGGACACATGAAAATAGTTGTTGGTATTTGTGTTTTTAAAAAAGGTTTCTGGTTGCATTTTCAGAGGCGTAATAATCACGTGACATTGTGGAGCCTTTTATTTTATTTATTTTATTTATTAGTTTTATGGACGCGCCTTTAAATAAAACTCTTTCTCACAAATTTTTTGTCAAAAAATACGCAGACAAAATACATATAGAGAAGATGGAAAATTTTGAAAATTTTTGGTCCACCACCATCACAGAGTTAATAAAAACCTTCGAGGATGAACTGATAAAAGACTTAGGTCAAGTATACCCAGTGACCCCCCTAGGAAAACCTATTACAGACACTAAACAACACAAAACGCTCGCTTATCTCGTCGGCGAGAGTAACTTGTTTGAAAGAACTGACCGCCGATTTGTTGTCGAAAGATACGCCCATAACAACCTTATTATACCGACTAGTCTAGGGAAAAAGCACTTGCGTTTAACACTAGACAGACTTTATATCAAGGTTAAAGATATGTTACAGCCGCCCTCTCAAGGAAACAATTTCGAAGACTTGGAGCCGCAGCAATCATGGGCACAACCGGAACAAAGCGTACCAATAATATCAACAGAATCTCAGGCGATGATCATAGATAGTAAGCTATCGGCTGCAGCCACGAGTTTTACTCCCAAATTGGCAGTAGATCCAGTAATTACGCGGGATGTATCTGTGATCTCCCCCCTGTCGTAACACTTCCAGCCGCAAAATCAAAAAAAGGCAAAGAGAAGCAAGGGTCGATTCAGAAAGTCACGTGCGATAATAACATTGTTCATGAAAGTCAAAATCGTCAACGTCGAACTATCATGGTCTACGATGTACCCACCAAATGGTCCTCAGATAAAATAAGACTGGGGCCGTGTTTTAAACATTTCCCTCAAGACCCAACATAAGTACTACACGATCCGTGTGGATATTGTTTTAAACCCCACAAAGGATACCGAGTTCATCTTGATGCCTTGGTGCACCCAACTAGGAGGTATATGGGTCCGGTGGTTTCCTGGCAAATGGAAGCTCGCACAAAGAAAGAGTCGAGAAATATTTCAAACCTCCTTCCACTTCCCCGCTGATACTACAGAAGATGCAATATATAGCAAATTCACCCCTGATGGCGAATCCCTCCTCCAGTATACGAGAGCTGCGGCGTGGAAAGTCATCAAGGATAAACAAGGGCTCAAAGGAATACTCTATTTTGAGATGCATGAAAGGTTGATGCGAGCACTCACCTTACAAACGGACAAAATAAAGCTGACGAATTCCAGGACACCCTTACCGATTAAGTCGAAGAAGAATAAAGACAAACAGAGTGATTCCACTCGAAAAATACGACAATCGAACCCTCCTAAACAGGTCCAGGTTTGCCCTGACCATAAGAAGTCCAAAGCCAAAAAGAACAAATCTCGTAAAAAGACTGCAGCTTCAGACGACTTATGCACGCTTCTCAAATCGCTTATACAGAAGCTAGACGGAAAATCGCTAACCTAGTAATTCATTTTATCTTCTTATATTCCATAGGATTTTAGCGTAGATCAGGTGTTTCCACATTTTGCCACGGCCTAAGAAACGGTTATGACTTGGTCTCCCCTTTTTTTATTTCCCCAGTGCGTTACTTTTCGTTTTATTTCTTTTTATTTTTTTTCTCTTGGCGTTTATCCCTTGGGATCGGTGGGTGGAATTTTTTTTTCGCTCCAGTACGCTGAGGCGGATAGTGCTGGTTCTTTGGAGTCAGTGACAATTAGTAATGGTTTTCGTTATTAGTCTCACATTTTTGAGTGCTTATATATGTATCACTGTTCTATTTAACTGTCTGCAATCAAAAATAAAAAATAAATAAAAAATAAAAAATTATTTATTAGTTTTATTTGATATATTAGATTTATTTGTTATATTTTTAAATATACAATATTTATGTTGTATAAATATCTTGACTTTTCTTTTTAGTTGAAAAACAGTTCTGTATTAATGAAGTTGTAATAAGAAGTTCATATAAATAATAAAGAAGCTCTTCTAACATATAAACGAACTATCCCTTTGTGAATAGTGTGTCTTGCTGATTGGACTTGAAACATATCTATTGCATCCCTGTCTCCAAGCCATAGTTACCTGATCGATGAACTGACCAGAGTTACACCGAATAAACTGAATTGCAACCGGTTTGACCCGTTTAAAACCGATTTTTACAAAACCAGTTGAAACTGATTCGTGCAACCGGTCTATAATTATTGATAATTTATAACAACACATAATTCATAAGGTTAAGTCGCAAATGAAGTCATATTTCTATTATGTGGTTATTTATTGCGATAATAATTTGTCTGATAAATAAATATGAAGCTAGTTGCAAATGAAATCACATTCATTCTTCAATGTTTGTTTACTAATCTGTAATGGAATTATGAAATTCCACAACGATCTACATTTGATATCCCATGCAAATGCCTCAAAATTAACTAAGTTTACTTTATTTTTTTATCTGTAAATAATTATTTGTGTTAGTCGCGCTTTTTTTGCAAAAATAAAAACATGAAAATGTTTAAAAACTCAAGTTCGAAGTTTTGCCACACAAAGTACGATATTATTCAGTTTTGAGACAATAAACACGTGACTAAATAGTAAACATGGATGCGGGACTGCGTGATTACTATTCCTTAAATCGTTAATTGTTTCAAAATAGAATACACAATATTTTATGGAAAATAAGATATAATCATTTTGTTCATAATTCAATTTTTATAAAGTTTTATTCGCAAACTTGCTAATTTAACTTTTAAAAATGATCATTCTTGAATTTAAATTAAGCATAAGATTTTATTAATATCAAACCGGTTTGAGCAACTGGTTGCACCCGCTTTAAACGCAAACCGGTTTTCGTAATGAAACCGGGTTAAACCGAATTGTCAAAAATCGGGTTGAAACCGGTTTTCAAATGGATGGTACAACCGGTTCTAAACTCTAGGTTTTAGCTATGTCAAAATAATGTTTAAATCATAAAATTGTAAAACCATTAATAAATCATTAGGTTTTCCTGAAAATTTTACGAGATAAATATATAGTGAATGTATTTTCTTGCAAACAAATTGTTTAAGGAATTTTTAGTTTCTTTTACTTTAGGTATGCCGATATTGTGTCTAAATAATTATATTCTTCCTTCTAAATACAATTTTTCAATATTAAACATGTTTATATATTAGGATTTTAAATGAAAATCATCTTTATTCATTACTGTATAATTCAGCAAATCGTTGTAAATTTACAATTATTTTACAATAAAACAAAGTACTGGATTAGTGCTGTCGCAACTTCAACGAAAGTTGAATGTATTACTATATTAATTCGAACTAGGTTTTATATTGTCTAGAGTTTATTATTATTATAATTTTTGAACTTGTAAACTTGAGTTGAATTTAGATTTATGATAATATCTCACCAAAAGTATTTGGTATTAGGATTTAAGAATTAATAAAATTAGGCATTGTCTTTAGAATGCTTGCTTATTCTTTCACGATAGTATAGAAGAAACATTAAAATAATGATATAATTTTTTCTTTATTGATTTCAAATTCAGTTTCTGATATTACTAATATAATAAATCAATATTTTTTCTACCTACTATAATTAATCGGTAAAATTACTCAAGAAAATTTTTCTAATAATTTTTTCTTCAAGAAAACAAAATCGTTCTGAAATATCATTCAGAAAATGTATTTAGTACTATTAAGAATTTCCATAAATTAAACTTAGATCCTGAATGTACTAGTTTCGGTTTTTTAATTCTTTCTGTTTTATTCTTAACGAACTGTTACAAATGATATTTTATTTTTTATTTAGATAATTCTATAAAGTTGTAAACGGTTCTGAATTCCTTTTAACAATGTTAAACTAATTAGAAACCAATTTCTATCCATATACACCAAATCACAGATCGCTGAAAGCGGAACATATCTTTCTATCATTTAAACAGTGAAGATTTTGACGAATTAATGCGTTAATATAAGTATTTTATAGTTTCGTGGGATTTAAAATTTATCTAATAATTAAATAGGGGAAACAATTAAGTAATTTAGATTTAGCAACGTGACATATAAGAAATTCAGCCAATCAGAACGACAGATAAATTAACCAATCGATGATTAGTCAGATGTTTAGTATCTTTCGGGACGATATATTCCGAAACTTGCCATATAAATATTTATCCATTCATCAAATTAGGATAAGCTTGCATTTTCTTTCATTTCTTGAAAATCGAATGTCGGTTATAATGTACGATAATAAATTTTTACCAAAATTATCACAAAACTTACTTGAAATTTTAGAAGATAATGAATTTTATGATATAACCATCGAAGTTGGTGATGACCCTTACGTAAAAATTTTTCGTGCTCATATGGTTATATTAAACTATCGTTCCTCTTATTTGCGAAGAATTTTATCAGCTAGTGTTAATAAAAATAAAAATGATGGAAGTTTGACACATATTAAGTTGCCAAATATTTCACCTGAAATTTTTCCAATGGTCTTAAGGTGAGAATTAAATAATATATTATAAACAATTTTTGTTTTAAATTTTTATGAAAATATTTTAATAATGTCGTTTTTTTTTTTAGGTATATTTATGGAGGACGGCTTTCTTTAGAGGAATATGATACTTCGGATATTATTAGAATTTTGGTTGCTTCCAATGAACTTAGTCTTCAAGAATTAATCACTCATTTACAATTATTTTTAATCGAAAATAAGAAAAATTGGATGGAACAAAATTTTAGCTTGATATATAAAACAAGTTTTGAAAATAATTCTTTCTTAAAATTACAAAATTTTTGTACTGAATTAATAATGTCTAAAGAACCAGAAAAAATTTTTAATTCAATCGATTTCAATTCACTTTCAGAAAATTGCTTAATTTCTCTTATTCAACATGATAACATTAAAATAAATGTTATTCAAGTTTGGGAACAAGTACTTAAATGGGGTATTGCTCAGAATCCAGAGTTTCCTTCAGACCCTTCTAGTTATTCAAAAAATGATTTTATTACTTTAAAGAATACTTTACAGCAATTAATTCCTTTTATTAGTTTCTTTAATTTAACTTCTAAAGAATATTTGCACAAAGTATATCCGTATAAAAAAATTATACCGAAAGATTTGCGTGAAAATTTATTTAAACATTTTCTGGATCAGCCAAATAATAATTCAGAACCAAAGACAACTAAAGAAATTGATTCTATTGCAACAAAACAAGAAAATCTTTCAGCTGAAAAAGATTTTAGTAAAATAATTGATAAAATAAATGATTTTATTTATAAATTATTAAATAAAGGAATTGATAGGAAATTCGAAAAGCAGAAAGTTATTGAATATTTTAATGATCATAATATTAATCCACAGGAAATTTATAATTGGTTGTTAATAAATAATAATCGAATTGGAGCAAATTCTATTTTTTTATTTGGATATTTTAATTATCGTGGCATTATAGCAAGCGAAAATTATAATGAAGCACTTAATTTATTTACTTGTGCATTAGCACAAGATCATAAATTATCACAATATTTTATTGGTGAGTGTTATCGATTTGGACATGGAATTACAAGAAATGAAAAATTAGCTTTTGATCATTATGAAAAAGCAGCTAATAAAAGTATATTATGTGGGCAAAATAGTACCGGTTATTGTTATGATTGTGGATTAGGAACTAAAAAAGATTTAAAGAAAGCTTTTTATTGGTATGAAAAAGCTGCAAATGATGGAAATATAATGTCTATGTATAATATTGGTATTTGTTATAAAAGCGGAAAGGGCGTTGCGAAAGACTATAATAAAGCTTTTGAATTATTTAAGCAATCAGCTGAGGGGGGATATCCAGGTGGAATAAGGATGCTAGGATGTTGTTTTGATCGAGGTATTGGAACTAAAACTGATAAGCAAAAAGCATTTGAATTATACCAAAATGCAGCAAATTTAGGAGATGATTTAGCACAATATAACCTTACTTCAATGTATGAAAAATTACAAAGGTATAAATAAAGCAATTAATTGATATGAAAAACCTGTGGATACAAGGAAGCAATAAATTATTTTAGAAAGATTTAAAATCAATAATTTGTAATAAAATTTCTTTATGTAAATTGTAAAACTGTAAAACCTTTTATAATAATTAGTTTTTTCTGAAAATTTATTATGCATAATGAATATACATTCTCGTAAATATATTGGTTTAATGAATTTTTAGTTTCTTATACATTTAGATATATTGATATTGGGTCGAAGTAATTATATTCTTCCTTTTAAATAAAATATTTCAATAAAAATAAATTTATTTGTTATGAATTAAATGAAAAACATCTTTACACGTTACTGTATAACTAGTATTACCAGTGTTCGGTAAATGATTTGAAATGACAAATGACTCAAATGACAAGTCATTTGTCATTTGTCATTTGGAACTCAAATGATCAGTCATTTAAGTCATTTGAAAAATATTAAATATTTCAAGAATTATTATTAATTATTTTGTTTATTTTAAAATAAAGAAACAAAATATTGAAACAAAATTTATTTAGCATATGTAATAAAAAAAGTTTTAATAGTAGTGAAAGAGTGTTGAATCACGTGATTTATTATTATTTTTATTGGTAGAAATAATTTTTTTTTATGCCTATTTAATCATAAACTCCATTTTTTTTTTTATAAATAATATTACATTTATTTAATGAAAATTGTTCCACTATCAATAATCTCATTTACCAACAAGATTATTATTCACCGATCATCATTTCATCAATAAAGTTATTTCATCAATGGGTTTATTTTATAATAAATTTGCAATAATTGTAACTCATATACTGCATATAGAACCTAATTTTCGCATGTGAAATTTTATTTATGCATACAATATTAATAATTTTTGCTGTCATTGGTTAGGCGACTATGATTTGCGATTTTACATCATGATAATGTAATTAAATTGTCCAATAGTCTTTCTGTATTTTAGTGACAAATGACCAAATGACAAATGACAGTCAAATGACACCCAATCATTTGGCATTTGGTCATTTGCGAAATGACAAAATGACAAATGCCAAATGATAGGGTGTCATTTGGCCAAATGACTCCTAATCCGAAAAATGGTCAAATGACCAGGTCATTACCGAACACTGAGTATTACAGCAAAACAAGGTACTAGATCAGTGCTGTTGCAGCTTCAACCAAGGTTGGATGTGTTACTATACTAATTCGAACTAGGTTTTTATATTTTCACGAGTTTATTGTCATTATAATTTTTGAACTTGGAAACTTGAAAACTATAAAAATAATGATGATGAATTTAGTTTAAGTAAAATTTATGATGATAATATCTGACCAAGTTAACTGGTATTAGGATTTTTTAAGAATTAGTAAAATTAAGGCATTATCTTAAGAACGCTCGCTTATTCACTCAAAAATAATAGAAGAAACATTGATGAACTAGCACCTTTTTTTTATTGACTTCAAATTTATTTTCTAATATTTATACTATAATAAATTAATATTTTTTCTATTTATTATAATTAATCGATTAAATTACTAAAGAAGAATTTCCTAATAATTTTTTCTTCAAGAAAACAAAATCGTTCCGTAATATCATTCTAAAAAAAAATGTATTTTAATACTATTAACGTTAAAGAATATCCATAAATCAAGAATTTTATTGAGCGTTAAACTTATAGCTAAATTGTTATCTATTTTTTAGTTGAAAATTTCTTAGGATTTTCAGCGTAATTTTATAAGTTCTACTTTGTTATTATGTTTTTATTGGAATGTCTTTGGATGCAAATCTCAATTTGTAATTTAACCTGAATGTAATTGTAAATGATTGTGAAATGTTCTTTCAATGATATTAAACTAATTAGAAACCCAACTTTTATCGATATATACGATCTCTGAAGCGGAATATATTTTTCTATAAGTATATATTTATAGTTTAGTGGAATTTTAAAATTATATAATAATTAGACAGAGGAAACAATTTAGAAATGGTATATTAATCTAGACTTGCAGACGTAAAGTTTACGTGACATGTAAGAGAAACTCAGCCAATTAGAAACGAAAAAGTTGACAGCCAATCAGAACGACAAATAAATTAGCAAATCGGTAAACGTTGACGTTGATGATTAGTCGGATGTTTCGGTATCTCTCGGGCCGATATATTTACAAATTCCGAAGTTTATCATATAAATCGAATATTTATAATCCATTCATCATATATTATCATATTAGGATAAACTTGCATTTTCTTTCATTTCTTGAAAATCGAATGTCGGTTATAATGTACGATAATAAATTTTTACCAAAATTATCACAAAATTTACTTGAAATTTTAGAAGATAATGAATTTTATGATATAACCATTGAAGTTGGTGATGATCCTTACGTAAAAATTTTTCGTGCTCATATGGTTATATTAAATTATCGTTCCTCTTATTTGCGAAGAATTTTATCAGCTAGTGTTAATAAAAATGATGGAAGTTTGACACATATTAAATTACCAAATATTTCACCTGAAATTTTTCCAATGATCTTAAGGTGAGAATTAAAATAATATGTTATAAACGACTTTTTTTTTAAAATAAAAATTAATTTTTATGAAAATATTTAAATGATGTTGTTTTTTATTAGGTATATTTATGGGGGAAGGCTTTCTTTAGAGGAGTATGATACTTCGGATATTATTCGAATTTTGATTGCTTCCAATGAACTTAGTCTTCAAGAATTAATCACTCATTTACAATTATTTTTAATTGAAAATAAGAAAAATTGGATGGAACAAAATTTTAGCTTGATATATAAAACAAGTTTTAGAATAATTCTTTCTTAAAATTACAAAATTTTTGTACTGAATTAATAATGTCTACTGAATTAATAATGTCTAAAGAACCAGAAAAAATTTTTAATTCAATCGATTTCAATTTACTTTCAGAAAATTGTTTGATTTTTCTTATTCAACATGATAACATTAAAACAAATGTTATTCAAGTTTGGGAACAAGTACTTAAATGGGGTATTGCTCAGAATCCTGAACTTCCTTCAGTCCCTTCTAGTTATTCAAAAAATGATTTCATTACTTTAAAGAATACTTTACAACAATTAATACCTTTTATTAGTTTCTTTAATTTAAATTCTAAAGAATATTTGCACAAAGTATATCCGTATAAAAAAATTATACCGAAAGATTTGCGTGAAAATTTATTTAAACATTTTCTGGATCAGCCAAATAATAATTCAGAACCAAAGACAACTAAAGAAATTGATTCTATTGCAACAAAACAAGAAAATCTTTCAGCTGAAAAAGATTTTAGCATAATAGTTGATGAAATAAATGATTTTATTTATAAATTATTAAATAAAGGAATTGATAGGAAATTCGAAAAGCAGAAAGTTATTGAATATTTTAATGATCATACAATATTAATCCACTGGAAATTTATAATTGGTTGTTAACAAATAATAATCGAATTGGAGCAAATCCTATTTTTTTATTTGGATATTTTAATTATCGTGGCATTATAGCAAGCGAAAATTATAATGAAGCACTTAATTTATTTACTTGTGCATTAGCACAAGATTATAAGTTAGCACAATATTTTATTGCTGAATGTTATCGATTTGGACATGGAATTACAAGAAATGAAAAACTAGCCTTTGAACATTATGAAAAAGCAGCTAATAAAAGTATATTATGTGGGTAAAATAGTACCGGTTATTGTTATGATTCTGGATTAGGAACTAAAAAAAGATTTAAAAAAAGCTTTTTATTGGTATGAAAAAGCTGCAAATGATGGAAATATGATGTCTATGTATAATCTTGGTATTTGTTATATAAATGGAAAGGGCGTTAAGAAAGACTATAATAAAGCTTTTGAATTATTTAAGCAATCAGCTGAGGGGGGATGTCCAGGTGGGATAAGGATGCTAGCATGTTGTTTTGATCGAGGTATTGGAACTAAAATTGATAAGCAAAAAGCATTTGAATTATATCAAAATGCAGCAAATTTAGGAGATGATTTAGAACAATATAACCTTACTTCAATGTATGAAAAATTACGAAGGTATAAATAAAGCAATTAATTGATATGAAAAACCTGTAGATACAAGGAAGCAATAAATTCTTTTAGAAAGATTTAAAATCAATAATTTGTAATAAAATTTCTTTATGTAAATTGTAAAAATGTAAGACCATTTATAATAATTAGTTTTTTCTGAAAATTTATTATGCATAATGAATATACATTCTCGTTAGTGAATTTTTAGTTTCTTTTACATTTAGATATATTGATATTGGGTCAAAGTAATTATATTCTTCCTTTTAAATAATATTTTTCAATAAAAATAAATTTATTTGTTGTAATTTAAATGAAAATCATCTTTATTGTATAACTCAGTAAACAGTTGTAAAATTTACAATATTTTACAGTAAACAAGTGAGTTAATATAATAATAATTCGAACTAGATTTTTAAATTGCCGCAAGTTTATTTAAACTATCATTGTAAATTTTAAACTTGATAGCAATAAAAATAATGATGAATTTAAAGTTAGTACAATTGATGATAATATCATAACAAAATTAACGGTATTAGAATTTTTTAAAAATTAACAAAACTAGGACATTAGTTTAGAACGCTCACTTATTATCTCAAAATAGTATAGAAGAAACTTTTGGAGAGAATGATCTACTTTTTCTTTATTGATTTCAATCTAGTTTCTAATATTCCTAATAATATTTTTTTCTAACTACTATAATTAGTCGATAAAATTACCCAAGAAAATTTTTTATAATAATTTTTTCTTCAAGAAAACAAAATCATTCCGAAATATCGTTTCAAAAAATGTATATAGTACTATTAAGAATTTCCATAAATTAAACTTAGACCCTGAATGTAGTTTCGGTTAGTGGCTTCTTTTTTTAATTCTTTTATTTTATTCTTAACGAACTGTTACAAATGATATTTTATTTTTTATTTAGGTAATTCTTTAAAGTTGTAAACGGTTCTGAATTCCTTTTAACAATATTAAACTAATTAGAAATCCAATTTTTATCCATACACACCAAATCACAGATCGCTGAAAGCCGAACATATCTTTTTATGATTTAAACAGTGAAGATTTTGAAGAATTAATACGTTATTATAAGTATATTATAGTTTCGTGGGATTTAAAATTCATCTAATAATTAAATAGGGGAAACAATTTAGAGTAATTTAGATTTGGCGACGTGACATATAAGAAATTCAGCCAATCAGAACGACAGATAAATTAACCAATCGATGATTAGTCAGATGTTTCGGTATCTTTCGGGCCGATATATTCCGAAACTTACCATATAAATATTTATCCATTCATCAAATTAGGAAAAGCTTGCGTTTCTTTCATTTCTAAAGTCGATTATAATACAGTATAATGTACGATAATAAATTTTTACCAAAATTATCACAAAATTTACTTGAAATTTTAGAAGATAATGAATTTTATGATATAACCATTGAAGTTGGTGATGACCCTTACGTAAAAATTTTTCGTGCTCATATGGTTATATTAAATTATCGTTCCTCTTATTTGCGAAGAATTTTATCAACTAATGTTAATAAAAATAAACATGATGGAAGTTTGACACATATTAAATTACCAAATATTTCACCTGAAATTTTTCCAATGGTCTTAAGGTGAGAATTTAAAATAAAATTAATTTCTATGAAAACATTTAAATGATGTCGTTTTTTTTTTAGATATATTTATGGAGGACGGCTTTCTTTAGAGGAATATGATACTTCGGATATAATTAGAATTTTGATTGCTTCCAATGAACTTAGTCTTCAAGAATTAATCACTCATTTACAATTATTTTTGATTGAAAATAAAAAAAATTGGATGGAACAAAATTTTAGTTTGGTTTACAAAACAAGTTTTGAGAATAATTCTTTCTCGAAATTACAAAATTTTTGTACTGAATTAATAATGTTTAAAGAACCTGAAAAAGTTTTTAATTCAATCGATTTCAATTCACTTTCAGAAAATTGTTTAATTTCTCTTATTCAACATGATAATATTAAAATGAACGTTACTCAAGTTTGGGAACAAGTACTTAAATGGGGTATTTCTCAAAATCCAGAACTTCCTTCAGATCTTTCTAATTATTCAAAAAATGATTTCATTACTTTAAAGAATACTTTACAACAATTTATCCCTTTTATTAACTTTTTTAATTTAACTTCTAAAGAATATTTAGACAAAGTATATCCGTATAAAAAAGTTATACCAAAGGATTTGCGTGAAAATTTATTTAAACATTTTATGGATCAGCAAAATAATAATCTAGAACCTAATATGATTAAAGAAATTGATTCTATGGCAATATCGAGTATACAAAAAAATCTTTCAATTGAAAAAGATTTTAATATAATAGTTGATAAAATAAATGACCTTATTCATAAATTATTAAATAAAGAAATTAAATTAAAACAACAGGTTATTAAATATTATAATGATCATAATATGAATTCACAGGAGATTTACAATTGGTTATTAAATAATCAAATTAGCACAAATTCTATTTTTTTACTCGGATATTTTAATTTTCATGGAATTGTAACAAGTCAAAATAATAATAAAGCTTTTAATTTATTTATTAATGCATCAGAAAAAGATCATGTAATAGCACAATATTTTGTTGGTAAATGTTATACGCATGGGTATGGGACTATAAAGAATGAAAAATTAGCTTTTGAATATTATGAAAAAGCAGCCAATAAAAATTATGCAGTATCGCAATTAGAAGTTGGTTTCAGTTATTTAAATGGAATAGGAATTAAAGAAGATTTTAAAAAGGCTTTTTATTGGTATGAGAAAGCTGCAAATAATGGAATTATAGCGGCTGTGAATAATCTTGGTCTTTGTTATTTGAATGGAA